>QJNX01000017.1:0-414853 GCA_004155925.1 Monosporascus sp. MG133 | reverse complement strand
ATGCCTTGGCGAGTGGGCTGCAGGCAGGGAAAAGGCCTTGGAGCGAGGGTATTGGCGCGTGCAAGAGTTGGAAGATGGATGCGTGGTTTCTGTATGCATCACTCATTTTTGTATCATTCGAATGAGTCATCGAATCATTCCGGGCCGTTCTTAACCTTCCGGACTTTTCGGACCAACCTGCCTCTAAAGACCCACATATTTAGGTGTGGAAACGTAATTTTCAAGAGATTCTTGGTCTATTACTATCGCTTCCATTACATTAGTTCCGGCAATTAATTCAATATAATATCCTTAATACCTTTTCTTTTTTATAGCTTTACGATTCTTACGTAATTATAACCTTCCGTTTAGGAACCCGATAATTTACCTAAGTAATATATATTTATTAGTCTTTTAAAAGTTTAAACGGTTACGATTATTATTTAAAATAAATTTCGTAATTAATAAAAACGTTTTAAATGTTACGATATTAACGTTACGGCTTAGCTAAGCTGCCGTAGCACTATGTAGCTGCAGGCATACCGCGCCTATTAGATAATTTCCTCTTTTCTCGTTATATAATAATAAAACAGTTTATTTAACCTTTAAAAATAATTAACGCCATAATGATTTATTATACTATTTAAAAATGAATTTTTACCGGAACTTATTATTATTATACTTTTATTTAAACCTTATAAAATCCCAAATCCGTTATTTATACCTCGTAATTTAATTATAACTCTACTTAATATTTTAATTTTAAAAAGTACTATAGATATTAACATTTTAAACCCTGAATAAGTGTAAAATAATAATATAACGCTGTTTTCGTAATTTATGAATTTTTAAAAAGATTTATGCAAGGTTGATCTAGGTTCAAGCCTTATTTTCCAGGCTGAGCCAAATATACAAAAAATCGTTACATATATAATCCATATAACAGATATTATACCCAGTATCTTCGAATACGATAACTGATTAATGGTTTTCACGGTTAAGTTAGATTATATACCTCAGTCCTATAAAACGTCACTTATATTTTAATTTATAATTAAAAAAACTTAAAGATTATATACGAAGATATTACGTCGCTTTATTAACGCGGAATTAAAAATAAATATCCGTAAATATAAATTTAACGTTATAAAAATACGTTATTTAAATTTAATGATTTTTATTAATGGTATTATTATAAACTTTAACAAATTGAAAAATATTTAATAATTAAAATAACCCGGATTATTGCAAAAATTATAACGTTTTTTAAACTGGATAATAAGGTAAATTTATAGCGATTCTAATATCCTTAAAGTTTATCCTCAAGGTTTACTGCGTAAAGCCTAACATCTTCCGAGTTATATTGTCTAACCTTGCCGAACCGCGGAGGCAGCGAGAATAAGGTTTATCAAGGTCGAAGCTTATCAGCAACTACGCATTCTGCTTCAGAGTAAGGCGTTACAGGACTTAGATATATAATATATCTTAACAGTAAAAAAAATTAATTAATTATCCTATTTAAAAATATTAGGTATAATATTTAATATCTAAACTACATTGTAAAAAGGTTGTTATTATATTTAGCTCCGCTTCGACAATAAGGCTTAAACTTATATTAACCTAATATAACGATTTGAATCAGGATTTATTTTTGTTAAAAAAAAGATTTACGGCCGGATATAATAATAATTAAAATATAAAAGATTAGAAAATAAAAGAGGAAATTCTTTATTAAATGATATAAATAAACAAATAAATTATTAAGGGTAAAGATTTAAAGAAAAGTCGTATCATAATTTAATCAGTTATAATAACCTTAAACGGTCGGAATTAAAAAAATTTAAATCTGATCATACTTTTAAAATTATTAATTGTTAATAATTAAACGTAATTTATTTAACTATCTTTATTTAATAATCGAATAGGGTTTATTTAACCATAATGTGTTATATAAGCTAATCAGCTATATAAGTAAGCCGGCCACTTTATACCATATTTTAATAATAAATATAAAAAAAGTATTTTTAACTTAATAAATTACTTAAAATTAATTAAATTCCTTATTATTAAACGATTTTTTAACTTCTTTATAAATACGCGCATTATATCCGGATTTGTCGTAAATATCATATTTATGTTTTTTAGTTTAAATCTTTTATAACGATTACTTTTAACATTTATTAATTATGTAAAGCTTTCTTTTTTTAAGTAAGCACTTTCTTTTTTTAGGTAAGCGTTTTCCTTTTTTAAAAACCTATATTTCTAGTTTTTCCAGCGTTTATTAAGAACGTAATACGTGTCGTAAAGGTAACCGGCTTTTTTTTAAAAAAAGCGCGTTTCGTAAAAAAATATTAAATTACGTTTTATTAAAGAATTAGCCGACTTACTTATTTTTATTAGCAAGTTGCCTTAATAATATTTTTATTTTCCTTTATAAATCACGTTTCCGTTAAGTTGCTTTAATAATATTTTTAAAAACTTTCGTAAATTTAAAAAATTACGGAATTAAATAAATAAATAAAAGAGTCGATAAAAGCATAACTAAAACTTTTAATCCGGAGAAGACATAATTAAAATCTAATGAAATAAGTTCCGTTTTTACGAATCTATATTTAATATTATCGGTTGTTATAATAACTTTAAACGCGTTATAAAAAGCGCTAATAAAGTTTCAGTTAAAAATATAAATAATATAATGTTATACAAAACTCTTAATATATAATAATTAAACGCATTTTGATATAGAAAAATAAGACACGCTAAAAGGTTAAAGCCGACAGAAAATATAAGCAGGTATATAAAGTATAAAAATATTATTAATTTTATAATAATTTTTAAATTAAATTAAATAATAATCTTTATAACGGTTAAAATAAGAAAACGTTTCGATTTTTAAATAAGCGTTTTAATATATTTATTATAATACTTAATTTGATTTAAACCTAGTTATTTTTAAACCTTTTTCATTTATCGCCCAGCCGTTTTTGCTTATAATTATTTTCCAGTTAAATAAGAATAAATTATCAGCAAATTAACAGAAAAATGTAATTCTTCTTTAATAAAAATATTAAATACAAATAAGGTTTAATTTTAAAGATTAGTAACATATTATTATTATACTTATTTCCGATTTTCGTTATATATAAATATCTCTTTTTACGATGTTATATTTCGTAATTATAAGCCGAATAACCTTATATTATTTATATAATACTCTTAAATTTTCATATAAATCCTTTTAGTAATTTATTTTTTAATATAAACGTAATATAAGTTTTTTTAACGTTTAATAAAATTACAGGCTTAATTAATTCAAACACGTATTACGATATATAAAGTAAATAACAAATTCGTTATATTTTTAATATATTAATGCCAGATAAAAACGTTCGCGAATTACGTTAAGAATTCGTTCGATAATAAATTTATTTTCGATTAACGTTAATTTTTGGAAATTAGGAGCGATATCGGGTTTAAAGAATATATTATAATATGGGGTTTTTAAAGTAAACACGGGGATATTATAAATAAAATAAAACTTTTTATAATTAAATTTTATGTTTTATTTTTAAACCTAGATGGCTAAGTTTATGTTAAATTTTTAAAACCGTTTTATAACGTTAATATTAAAAATAAATCTTAAAAGATAAAAGATAAAAAAGTTAAAGAAATTAACCCACTTGCTTATATAATACGTTATTTAATTATAAAAGTAAGAAAGTATATATATGTTTATTAATTTTTATACTTTAAATACTTTAAGCTTATAATACAACTTGTATACCTGTATTACCTTTTATATTTATTATTAATAAACGTAATTATTATTTCTTATTAATTATTTAGATTCCTACGATACGACTGCTAGCATAAACCGTACGACTAGGTTTAATAGTTGGTTAACCCTTGCACCCGTCACAATTCGGACAGCTTACACCCTAAATTAATATGGTATGATATCTTACGCGCCCCACGGGTACTTAACAGGGTAATCTTATATCGGCCTCTTACTGCGTAAGGGATGCAAAAGGGCGGCAATTTTTCGCATGTACAAATCGGGTCCACTTAGTTTCCGAACACCTTAAAATAATACGAAAAATACTTATAAAACTACAACGCCTTAACAAAAATAAATATAAAAATGGACTAATATATATTAATATTAGGGGATTTAAATTAAATTATTAAATAACTTTTTTTCCCAAGTATTCCTGGATAAAAACATATTTAAGCGTTAAAAACTTTATATACGAAAATAAAAATAAAAAACTTTATTTACTTTTAATACATATATAAAAAGTAATATTATAATCTTAAATAAAATTAAAGTTATATAAAATATAAAAGTTTTGTTTTAATAAACGATATTTAATATTTTTTATAATTATTTAAAATCCGAATGTAAAATAACGGGTTTTGATCAAAATTAATTGTAATTTATTAAAACCTTTATAAAATTTTATGAAATTTATTATATAGTTTTATAACGTTATAAGGTATTATATTCTTAAATTATACGGTTATATCTTGAAAATTAAAAAAGTTAAATATTTTTATATTTAATATTAAAATAAATATTAAAAATTTATATATTACGATTAAATTAAAAAGATACATAAATTTATTATTCGTTTTAATATATAATCGAATAATTATATGCATTTTTAATATAAAAGTTTATATAAGTAATAAATATATAAAGGTTTTTTATATTATATATATATATAAGTTTTAAGAATATTTTTATATTTTTAGAAATATTATTTTGTTAGAAATTCTTCGGTTTTCGTTTAATTATATATATAATTATTTATATTATAATTTACCACTTTATATAACGTATAGGTGTTGTGTTTTGGATTTTTAAACATCTTAATATGCTTAAATTTGCTGTTCGGAAACTAAGTGGACCCGATTTGTACCTGCGTCTGACCCATGTAAAAGCTAATTTGGGTGGCATGGCCACTAATCGTGACCCACTGGTACCTGGCGGTGTTAATTAAGCCTTTTGCCTGATACCATAGTATGCGAAAAGAAGGTCCCTTTGGTACGCCCTTAACAAAGTCCGATACTTTATGTATGCTTCGAATAGAAGCTAATATGCGTGCAATAATCTTCTCAATTTTTCGGACACAAATTATAGCTAATATGGTTAAGTCTTGGTTCGCAGATGGTGCCTAAACACAGTCGCCGCCCTCTATGACGTGCCTAAACCTCTGTGGTGCTGTATTCAGTACGGCGGATTCTGTCCATACGGTTGGCTCTGCTGGTAGCCCTGATTCTGTTGATAGCCTTGGGGCTGGTTCGACTGGTACTGCTGAGGATGATACTGCTGAGGCGGCTGGTAATGGTCAGGTCGGTATTCCTGATAGGACTGGTGCTGTTGATGATAGTCGGGTCGGTAATCTTGGTGATGTTGGTATTGCGAAGAAGGGTTGTATCCTTGTTGAGCGAGCGGCTGTCCGCCATGTTGTTCATAAGGGGGGGGAGGGACATAGCCTCCCTGTGAAGGAGGTACAGGTTGGTTTCCACCACCGAGTTGCGCACTGGATGTCGGTGCTCCCACACTTACACCCTCGTTGCCAATATCATCTGGCACAGAGATCTTCACTTTGGGCAAATACCTCTGCACCTTCTGCTCCACCATGCTCTGCACGAAGGCCCAGCTTTCGCGCTCAAACTTGCGGTGTCCGCCGTTCACGACACCCAGAATGCTCTCGCGCAGCGTCTCCTGCACCTTTCGCACGAGGCCACGGATCTTGTTGACCAGCTTGGCCTTGATATCGTCTCCGAAACCGCGGTCCGCCTGAGACCGGGCGTCGCGGTCGAGCTGTGTGTCGAAGGGGTTACCACCAAGAATCTTTTCAAGCGGGCGCTGGAACTCATCAGGCAGCGACTCGAACAGCTGCTTCTCGATCCCGCCCAGCACCTTGCGGAACTCGAGACGGACTTCCCTGTGGACTCTGGTAAGACCCGTACTTAGCTTATCGCTGATGACTTTGGAAAAGCCGCCACTGCTTTCTCCCTCGTCACCGTCGCGATGCCGATCACCGAAACCTCTCGAAGGTCCCTCGCTGGATTGCTTCTTGTTCCCGAATAAGCCTCCAAGCCCCTTTACCAGGTCCTTGACCTGGTCTTCAATCTCGCTTTTGGCGCCATCACCAAGATCCCGCGTGCTCGTGTTGCCGCGCAACCAGTGCTTGATGTGGTCCAGCGCGATTCGAGTAAACTGCTCCGCGACGGGCGCGTGCTGCTCTCGCAGCTTCGCACCGACTTTCTCCTTGATCTCCGGGCTGATGAGGCGCGCCTTCTCCTCTGGGTTGCGCGCAGCGTCTTTGACGGTGTTGCTGATTACGCCGAGGAGCCCGTCCAGCTCGAACCTTTGGCCTCCTGGACCTTTGTTGTTGTCCAGATGGTCTTGAACGACATTGATGGCGGCGGAGAGGAAACCCCTGGCTCCCTGGGAGGAGTCGGTGTGGTCCACTCCACGGGACCGGGTCTCACCCGGGCCATCGCGGCCTTCGCTGAGATCGAAAATGTCCCGCAGGTCATCGCCTGCTTCATCAGTGATCTTGCTGAAGCTGCGTGTCAGCTTGGCGATCTCGTCGGCAAAAGGCAGAGACTGGCCGCCGTAAGCATCCGGGGTTGCGTCGTTCAGGCTCCATGGGCTTCTTGAGGCGCCTGCAGAGTTACCCCCGTCCTTGTTGAAAAGCGATCGAAAGGCGTCGATGACCTGTGTCTCCAAAACGTCGATAGTCTTCTGTTGAAAAACCTCAAGCTCGGACGTGATGCGGGGCTGGATCTGGGGCGCGAGTGAGTCGACATATTCGTCAACCTTTTTCATCAACACCTCAGGGACGCCGCGAGAAGACATGGTTGCAATTATGTAAGGAGCCCTTAAGTTAGTGATCAGTCTGGTGCCTACCTACCTTAGCAAGGCAAGGGGTACTCCCGTCAGTGAGGCAGCCGGGAGAAGCTGAGCTAAGTTGAGCGGTTATGCTTATTTCAGGTTCAGACCAGGATGTGGCTGTGTGGCTGGGGTGTGGCTGGTGGAACCGTAAAAATTGTTAGCCCATTGCCAGTCCAAGTACTGCATCGGAAAACAAGCTTTAAGGGTACATAGGTTTTTGAACGGCCGATTGGCAATACAATTATGAAATTTACGCTAATGAAGATGTTAAACTAAAGGCGAATTTTAGTGTATAAGTTTTATTTTAGTAACTGTCGGCAAGGTTATTAAATGGGCAAGCACGAAGTATACATTCCAAGTTCAACCTTATGTGCTCTTAAGGCCTGTTTTCTGTCTAGTACGGCTGCACCAAAAGAACTGAGTGAGAAGTACAAGTCTTTTTCTTGCTACTTAGCTGACATTTTCCGATCCAGCTTGCAGCCAAAACCTCCGCAAGCTACCGCCTTCTTTGACCCAGGTCGAAGAAGGCGGTACGCCACCAGCCGTACCATAGCCAAGCCGCAAGCTGGTCCGAGCTCCGATATAAGGCCAAGTCGTTAAAACACGGGCGCTGAACCTACTGTAGTTGCCGGCACGGCCCCACAGCGGCTGAGATGGTGGTTGCCCGATTCGGTAATTACATGTATCTTGTAATCCCCCTTGTGGAGACGCGCCGTTCCCACTGACGGTCATCTTGCAATGTGATTGGCCTAATACTCCAATGAATCTGCATAGCATAAGCCGTTGGAAGAGGCTACATACAATGCCCCGCCCCCCAACGGCGAGGCGGAGCAATTTTTGACATCGAAACGTCTAACTCATGCGTACAGAAAAAGCCTAGTAAGGCTTATTCTGATCAAAAGATCAAACAAGGGCGCGTAAGGAGGCTGTGATGCGGCGATCGCGTCTTCCTGTGCCGCTCTCCTATTGAGTCCTATAAATACTCTATTGCTTCCGTGATTCTTCAGCAGCAACCAACCTATCTGGTGGTCTAGTAATATAGCTTCTGAATTCCATTATACTCACCCCAGTTTCTTCATTCACACTGTCGCAGTGGAGACCCCTTCTAGTTAGGCTTTACGGATCAGTGCCCTAAGGGCCCACCTGATCTGTTTATAAATAAAGGGACCACAGAAATCCCCCCATCCCGCTCGTTTTCTTCCTTTATTAGGTCTCTCAATACATCCTCTTATATCCTGATCCCATTGAGCGTGACACAAACATAGGAGTCATGGCGGACATCCGTACCTCCCAGACGGACGACTCGACCTTCGAGCCCTGCGAGGACGCATGGGAGGCGCAGCCCGGTTTCAAGAAATATCACATGCGCTACTCGACCTCCCGGATGAACGTGTGGATGCATTTGAACTCGCCATCCGCTCCAGCCACCTACTACCTCGATACCCGAGTGTCCCTCAAGTCGCCGCAGCTGCTACTCCGGCGCGGCGGCGAGAAGACAAGCCCTGTTGTCAGCTTCGGGAAGCTGCAAAACACGTCTAGGCACGCATTGCTTGGCAGGGGGGACTGCCAGAAACAGCCGGAACAACAGCTCGTGTGGGAGGAGCTGCGACGCGAGAAGAACGTGTTCCGGCGCAGCGACTACCAGTTTGGCACCTCGGAGGGGAGCCGGACCGGGGGGCGGGCCGAGTTCTTCTGGCGCAAGGACAGGGAGAAGGTGCTGAAGACGGTCTACGACTGCGTGGATGAGGATGGACGTGTCGTAGCGAGGCTGCTGAGCGGCGGCGCCTTCAACTGGAAGAGGGCCGGCGAGATCGATATCAGAGATGGGCTGGACGAGGGTCTAGAAGAGTTTCTACTCATCAGCGCGCTTACAATCTGGGTCATTGAGGCTTTCGCCTATCAAAGCCTCTTTCAGGGATTTTAGCAAGGAAGCGGGAAAACAGTAGGTAATTGCTGCGGCGGCACGTGGAGGTAGTGCATGGAGGCAGACTCGCGACTCTTAGCATGGATACTGGTTAGTTATGGAACGCGGGACTGCTGAACATTGGGATTTTTGATGGTTAAAGGCTAAGGAGAGCGAGCTCAGGAGCCTGGCTCACTGGGCTTTCTCTTATTTGAGCATTTGAAGGTATAAGTTATATACCAATACGATGATCCTATAAATATATCTGTCGATGCTTTGAGACCTCGATGAGGTTACTGAGTTGTAAAGCGAACAGCTTAGGAGCTGACGTCCTAATTAATTTCAGATACCCTCTAATAGGTCCGGAAATAGCATTGCCATTCCATGTTCTATATCTGGCGGGGTAACATATAGTTAATATCATAGCACTCCTATACTCAGATACCTAGGTGAATATCTACCCATTATTAGCGGGAGAACGAGCTAGCAACTCATGGTGTACGAATCTGCAGGATAGCTATCTCAATGCGCTCTCGGCCAATAGTCGCCCAGACGTGCAAGTTAGCAGGTGAAGCAAACGATGATCGAGAGCTTTGAAAAGCTTGTATCTTTGTAAGTCTTATTGCCACTTCCTATCAGGATTCCTACTTTAGACGGAAAGCTATTCGGAGAATCGCGTCATCTGACTAGTGGACAACGGGCGACGATGACGTATATACAGATTCCCAACTATGGCCTAAATCATAACCAAATTAGTCCTTTCGCACTCTAGTATATGCAACAAGAGAATACGGGCTATTGCGAACAAGGTCACCATGGTGCTCCCACCTTAACCAAGCGCTGAAGGACGGATATACCGGGTCTCGAGCTTTTTGTTCTGAGGGTCTTCTCACTTCCTCCGACATTACAAGGTACCATAACTTATATCGCCCTGTGAGACTTAGTTGTCTTAGATACCCCAGAGCGCCCACGCATTCTCACCCCTGAAGTCCACGTGGGAAGACTCCCCCGCGGTTGGCATCCGTTCCAGGGCCCTGGGGACTATGTCGTAGCCGCTAGGTAGCTCGACTGTCGACTGGAGGATGAGATTGGAACCTATCGCACAATTTATCTAGCCATGCATTATACTGGGACAAAAATTTGTGGAAGCTCGCGGTTTTTACTTCTCGTCCATAGTTCCCCGCCCATGATGCCCTCAACAAAGCATTCTCCAACTAGCTCATACTCTTCATGGGCCTTAGCCGACGCAGGAACTTCCTCGGAAGAATCGACATTTCTGACCGGCCGTATAAGATAGGGGAATGTAGCCCCATGGCAGAGCGCCATTATGGCTCCCTCCTTGGCTAGCCATGGACACAAGCCGACGATGCCTCCCGAGCTGAGGAAAACACACTCACTCCGACACGGAGGAACAAATCGAGTGTCGTACCGGTTTACCGTCTTGACTTTCCACCAGGAAAAGCGCTTCATCTTTCTGATTAAGACTGGCAGCTGCTTGACTTCTGGGAAGTACGCAATGTGCGCCTTGAGGTGATCCGCATACTTGTGCACTCAGTCGTTGGCGTTAACAACGGTGGGCTCCGCCCAGCTCCTCAGCAAATTCCTCCGAAAGTGATCGCCACTACCAGTGTCAAACATCGCACCGAACACTCACTCAACGCCAGGCTGCCCCTGTTTTGGCCTTCTCAGCCATTTCCAACTGACCTGGCGCCAGCCTGAATCTCGTCAACTGTCGAGATCGGCGGTATACCTCGCAAGACGCAGAGGGGGACGCCAACCCCGGTCAGAATAAGTCAGGGGTTCTTGGACGTCCCAAGTTGTAGTCCCTCGTAGTTGGAGAGGTATACACACCCCCACCAGCCGGCCTGTGGTCAAGGGCGGGTACCCCTTTACGATGATGCTTCTAGGAATTTGGACGGAAGGTGAGGCTTCCCTGGAGGACGAAATGAGGCACTTGTATGTAAAAAGTATGGGGGAAGGCTCGATCAAGAATGGAGGAATTCTCAAGGTGTGTCAATTGTTCTATATCAAAGCTATGGACAGGACTCCCTACTCCTGCTTTTGGGATATTGAGCTATATATATCAGTGAATAAGCGTATTATTAAGGATACCATTCATTCATTATATCCATTACTTCCATTATTAACCAAGGGATAAATAATGGAAAGGTATGAAAAGGTATGGAAGGGGAGGAAGAATTTTCCTAGCCTTTGCCAACTCGAATAGGGGTAGCCCCACTTTTCCGGAGGAAACTCCCTGATTCGTAGAATGCTTTCTATCTTGTAGCCGATGACATTTAGGCCCCGGGAATGGGACTCGTCATCCAGGAGCCGTCTGTCCGCACCGTCGTGCTTCCCGCCCGAGAGTAAAGCTTACTGTTGAGATTCGAGTAGATGAACCGCGTGTAGCCCTGGGCACTGACGATCCAGGTTTGCCGTGCCACGGCGGGTACCCTATTCGACGACATCCGGGTCGACGTCGCAGAGTGTGTGGTCCCAGGTGCGCGCAGGTTGGCAGCGCACCAAGAAGAGGACGGCGAGGGAGTTTTTCCTGTCATATCAGCCACCGTGTGAATCTGGCATAGACCTGCTCGCACAGCTTTTCGTAGTCGGGTTGCAGCTCGGCTGGCAGCTCGGTCATCATAGAGGAGGTTTCCTTGCCGAGCGGAAGGAGGGCGTAGAGCTTGTCCCTCGGGCCACTGGCGCTGAGGTCGAGAGCTTTGAGGAATATGTCTAGGATTGAGTTTGGAGACTGGTATTGCGTATTACTGGATCACTTCCCAGGTTTCCATTAAAGGTCCTTCTATCGAGGGCTGCCCAAATTGCGGGGACGTGGACCTGAGGCTGATGTGCCTGATGAAAGCCTAATCTATAGTGTGGTCTTGGCCAGTATTACCTCCTGGGTCATCCAAATACCCCAAAACTAGGGTGTCCAAACGATTCGCTCATGAGAATTGGCAGACCGTAATCGTTGATCCATGCCTGGCGCGTAGGAGTCCTCGTCAGGGAATTGGTCTTGACGTTTCCGGAAGACTATATCCACATCATATCCAGCGTCCCCCTCGTCCCTGTTGGCCTTTTCTCTTTGCCAAGAAAGCCTCTCGGTCGATCATGTGCTGCCAACCCACGGGACAGGGACACTGGTCGTCGCCGGCACAGATAGAACCGTTTGTGGGTGTGGACCTCAGTGATATTACAGGTATTGCGGATGATCTTCAGAGTAGATTTGATTGCCTGATATACCGAGCCGAGCCAGACATGCGCCTCTTCCGCGATTTGATATATGCTGTTCATGATGGGAGCCTGTTCCGAACGTTCAACCATGTCCTGCTGGTTGATGAAGACGGCGTCGATCCAGTTCCTCAGGGGCTTGTTTTAAGTGCGCAGCCTTCGGATTGCAGCCACGACGTTTTGTGAGGCAGAAAAGTTCCTCACGCCCACGGTCTCATCCTTGGATTCGCGTGAGAGTCAACTCCGCCAGTTCACTCAGTTCTCCCTAGCAATACGAGAGTGCCAAAAACCTCGGTATCAGCGAAACCTTCTCGTCTTCGCTGGCTTGACCCTTCAGCAAATGGATTGTTTAGAACCGGGCAATAATGATATCGGAAAAGGCTCCGGGATCCACCACAAGCAGGCGGATCTGCCCTAGGCTGCTATCAAGTCTTTTCAAGCCGTAATGTAGCGGGCTGCCGCTAAGAGACGACGCCTCGGATTGTTTACCTGCCCCAGCTGCACTATTACCATCCGCCTTATCGTATTGATCTTAATGCTGGCCTCGGAAACGATGTTGGTCCAACTCATGCCGTACGCCATTGGTACAATCTGGATCGTGTCACCGGGAAGAATGGATTCTACCCATACCGCATAGAACAACGGAGTCTTGCGGTCGTCGCAGTCGTAACGGCATGTATAGTGGCCGAACTCGGCAACGGCGATCGGGTTGCGGTAGAACGTAATGGGGTTGGTGTGACTGCGTCCCGGGCATTTTGGGGAACGCTGGATGTGCACCGCGTGCCACGTACACTGGGTCCAGCATCCACCTCAGCCTGTTGACTCCTGAGTCTTAGAAAACATAATACTTGTAGGGTGCGCGTGCTTTTCACGTATCTTGATCTCTCGACTTGATGCTGAGCTCCAAGCTGTGGACGCGAATCGCCATGGAGGGTACGTTGAGCTGCGTGCATGGACGTTTTATACACCCATGGTGAACTGCGTAGATATCCAGAGGTGCTACGATTTCCGCTAGCATTGGGTTGCAGCTATTTGATAAACGAAATTATAATGATATCAAACGCTGGATACTGCCCTGGAGTCAAGTCGACTATCTGAGAGCCTTCAGCGGGCTGTTCAGGCTCAAATAGGATGGAGTCTTCTAAAGGGGAACAGTCTGAACTCTGAAGACAGGAATTAACATCAATCTAACCTCATCAATTAATAATCCAGCCGTGCGAGTGCATGCAGCATGATACGTGAAAGAGGATATGTCTATGATACTTTCGGTACTCCGACAAGTATAAATACCTATATCTTGGTTAATATTCAGCTGAGACGATGCCGTTAGAAGTCTGCTCGAATCGGAAAGATTATCCACTACACTGAATTTCAGAGAAGGAAAAGAATCATCTAAGAGGAGCCCTAGGCGTTCAGGTGCTTCGCGGCTCGTATTAGTATGCATGTTAAAGAAACAGCTCAAAGTGATAATTGTTGTTATGTGAGAACGAAGTGGATTTGAGCAGTTGCCTAAGGCTACAGGTATGCCGCCCACCCAACCTTTTTTAATAAAGCCAAATAACCCGTAAATCGCTAGGAATTAGGACAGGTGGTCCAGTGGTTTATTTCCCCATGAAATGTAATCAAAGCAATGGGTTCAATTCCCATTCACATCCTCAATTTGCGCTACCCGGTCTTCCGGGCTGGAGTACTACGTCCATGCCAGCTTTGCAGGATAAAATCAATACCTTGATTTCAAGGAACTTGTTCCTTTACCACTTACGTGTGTGGGTAACAGAGGGCATCACGGGGGTAAAAAAAAACTTTTTTGATTTAAATTGATATTTGACAGTTGTGCCGAAAGATGCACATATTTTGCGCCAAAATTTAGTATCCATTCTGTTATACATGCCAAAGATTGGACCAGTCAGTCCGATGCAGCGGGCATGCTAAGAGGACTGTATGATGGGTGACTGATAATATGGATTGAAATAGGGGTAGAAATAGGGGTAATTAAACGGCCAACACCATGTGTTAAAACATGCTTCTAGAGCCCCAAGCCCTAAGCAAACTAGGGGCTTGGGATTGATTCGAATCGATATTAGCCTACCATTGATAATGTAACGATAAAATAGTACTACTGTTAGGGGCAAAAGGAAAGCAGGCTATTGCAGATTGCAGGTACAGCAATGCAAGTGTTACTAAAACATCGGTTTACACCCTCATGCTTAGCTTCTAAATTCTGTCACCGCTAAACGCACATTATCGAATGTAGGTGCATCTAGTTTTAAAACGGAAAGTGAAGCGGATAAATTTAAGTTTCAAATAGAGAGCCCAGTACAGACACTGGATGAATGCAGGCTTCCTACCTGCGTCTTTGGGAGGTCAATACCGGGAATCCCTCTAGCCTACATAACTGCCCAGAAACTGGGACGGCCTCCGATGCGGCCCATAGTCCCTCCTTTATTATCAAGCCCCAATTCCCCTCATCTCACTTCCAACGCCAAGGCGGGACTCTGCGATCGATGACGGCAGACCTCAAGACGGCTTCAGGATGTCAGGAAACTCTAACTGGTAATGAAATATTCGGTTCGCATCGGCCCCAGCTTGGCAATACCAGAGCCTTGCGCACACCGAAGTCACAGACTATCCTGGCCGACCCTGAATGAGATGTCCTCTGCCCCACGCCTGTGATTCGCCTGCACACTGGCCTCCACATTATCACGTCGTTCGAATTGCACTAATAATAAATGAAACATATCGTTGTTATTCTAGTAGAACTAGGTGTGCCCCTATTACTTCTAGTTTGTGAAAGCAATGCAATGTCAGTACTTAAGGATCGGACCGAGGTCAGCCTCACTGGCCTCAACGTTATACCAATGTATCACCAGAACCACCAACCAAATCAGCAAACATTACTACCAGCTCAAGGTAGCCGGTAACGAAGCAGAAATTACCCGATCCCCCCATCTTGCCTCGTTGATCGCAATTATTAGCTCAGGGGAATAAACGACCGCCTCCCGATCTTTGCCCCCTTTGCCCTATTCGGTCTCCATCCCCACCCTGTCGAACCAGACGGTGTTCCCAGAGGCTTCTCCCAAGACAAAGGCGAACACAAACTGCACGATCCTGTCGGATACCGTGTAGGGGATCTCGACAGAGACCCACTCAGTTCCGACGTCGTTGGAGACGATACTGCGCAAGATGACGCCGTTGGCGAACACGTCCAGGCGCGCCTCGTTGCGGGCCGCGAAGCGCACGGCGAACGAGACGGTGTACGCCACCGACAGCTGGGCGGCGCGCGGGAACAGCAGCAGTGCGGGCACCAGGCGCAGGTTCGCCACCAGGTCGTCGCTGAGGCTGGTGGCCTGCATGTCCACCTGGAATGCGGTGCACGAGCCGTTGGCGCCCGGGGTGTCGGTCCCGTAGCTCGTCGAGAGCACGTCCACGAGGTCCACGCTCCAGGGCGACAGCCCGGTCTCGAAGTCACCGTTCTCGATCAGCGACTCCGTGATGGACGGCATGCAGAACGGGAAGTCGCTGGTGGTGGTCGATGGTGGCTCTTCGCTGCTCGTCGGGGTCCCTGATGACGAGGTGGATGTTGAAGGTGGCAGAGGCGGCGACTCCGTCACAATCGAGGTTGGAGATACAGGGCTGATGGTTGATAGAGACAGTGAGGAGGTGCTTGTGGGGGTGGAACTGATGGTGAATGAAGACACTGAGGCACTTGTGAGTGTGGGCGCGATAGAAGACAGCCCTGACGAAGTGACAGAAGTATTCGAGAACGTTGACGATGAAGTAGCCGGAATGCTAGTTGACGTGTTTAAAAACGTAAACGTTGGGTCTATTAAAACGCCGCTTGATACAGTTATTGCTGAAGTTACCACCGGAAGATTAGTCGAGTCGGAGAAGGCGCTGCTCGTTGCGGATACGGTGGCGTCTGCTGTAGTAGCGTTCAGGAGTGACACGGTCCAGAGGGTAGTCTTGTATGAGGTGACAAGAGTCGTGTCGTAGGGCCAGGAGACACAGAGTCTGCCATAGCACTGGGCTTCGGCGCAATTCAGAAACGCGAGTAGGAACAAGAGGTAGCTTGTCAACTGGGACGACATCTTGACTGCCATGGTGAAATCCGAGAGGTTCGAGAGAACGAGAGACTGTTTTGTGAGTGTGAGGATAGCGAAGCTAGAAGGGAACACCACGATGCTCTGTCTGTTGATACAATTGATGCAGCATACATTGGAGCCTTATATATACACAGATTTCTACGGCTGGATGGCTGACCGCCCAGCTCCAGTCGAGTTCTTCCACAAGAGCCAGGATTCCCGTACGGCCTATGGATCAACGACCTACTCCAACCTTCAGCTTGTATGATGTCTGACTCGTCTAAGCCATCCTCAATGACCTTAAACTCGTCACACAACAAGGGGATGAACCTGAGACTCATCACATACTCTAGACACCCAATAGCTGTCAGAGTGGTCCAACCATAGAACAAGGGCTACCAACAAGAGGGATTATACCAATCAGCGACAGTTATACATGATGTCGAGTGTATTTCTTGCTTGGAGCTGCCAGCCGAGGTCCAGGTCCAGGTCGCGAGGCTCAGACTGTGAAACGGCTTGTCTCAGTCATCAGCAGTTTCGACATAATTAAAAGTGGCGCACTAGTAAAAAAACAACTTATTTGAAAGGATGACACGTGATCATAAGGCTATGCGGCGATGACATATTGAGGTTGCCGAAAATTCCAGCTGGAGGCAGATCAACTCAGCAACTTTGTCTCACACCCCCAGATGTACGGGAGTTTCTGTACGAGGGTAGCATGCAACAATCACAAAGAGTCTTTTCTAGGACCAAGCTACGAGCTCTGGCCGAGGTTCAATTTCCCCAATCCATCACCCTCATCTAGCTACAAATGACCGACGCCGTAGACGACCTAGGGACATATATTTCTTGTCTACAATGGGCAAGAAAATCTCCTTGCGTGTCTCACACTTATAGGTCTAGGTCATGTCTCAGAACATGTTCTACCTCCTTTACTCAGAATGGGGTCATCCTATACACGCTACTTTCTTATTTTGCTAATAGTTAACAGATATACCAAAGCAGATTAGAGACGAAGTCTTAGTCAAGTGCAAATATACGAGGCGATATATGACAGACAGGAAGAGAACAAAGTATGCCGGGTAAAGTGAAAGAAAAATTTTGAGAATTAAATTGAATCGGCGACATTCAAAAATGCCCGAAGATAAAAGCGGATTGGAATAGCGAGTCCAGAGTTGCCGAATGGCCGGTCTGCGTCAGCGAACTAGTGGATTCAGGGGTAATATACGAGACCGATAATGAGGCATTTGCACCCTAGTATTCTCTGATTAAAGGGGTTGTTTCTGGAAGGGACCGAGCCAACCCTTGGAATGTCACTTTCCGGGAGCACATAGTCTTATGCCGGGATTTCGGCGACCCCGGCAAGGACCGGGCCGTTCGCTTCATCCCTTTCTAGCTATATTCCCTCGAAAGCCACAGAGCACCCTTTCAATTTGCAATTCCCGAAGCTACAACTTCATCCTAATTACGGCTAGACCTGGGAGGTTAAGGGTGACAGAAATCTTCTTCATTTGTAGGTCAATACATAGTTCTCCAGTAGGAGTGATATGCCACTTCCCAGCATACGATAAAGCTTATCGTCCTACCCCGTTTCGGATGAGCGTCCCAACAATATAGTTAAAGACATCAGTGCCAGGATCACCTAACATGGACCAAAGCAGAGCTACCATTAAGGCATTCCCAAAAAGGGGTGAGTAAATAGTCACGCAGACTCCCCGGCTTCTGCACATCAGTCTCTGAACACCCCAGGTGAAATACAGAGGTTTGTCAAGCCCCTCCCTAATCAACCGCCCAACCGTCTTACGCTAAGCGTAGTAATACTCCCTGCGTCTACCTGCCCTTTAAAACAATGAAGCACATAAGAATCGGAAGGCTGGTCGTGGTTCGCGTCGCCGGAGCCGAGCTGACAACGCTTGAGATCTGCTCTGCTATAGAACCCGACGGGAGACGGAACTAGGCACTGTAGCTGCATTCGACATCCTCCTCATAGCAATATTCGCCGTGTCAAGCGAACTAGTCTATCCCAACAAGCATGAACGCAATTACCCTGCCATGTCCAAGCGCCACCCACCACCACCACCATACGACCCGGCGACGCGAGCGAACCTGCATTTAGCAGAACGTCCGATCCGCATAGCCGGCCGCGGGAGTGAGTAGATACGTAGCATAGCACTCCAACATCACACCCCACACAAACCAGCAGCCAGAAGATGACCCCTCAGCCCCCTAAACCGACTTTAGCGTCTTGGATCTCGTCACTTCCATGCCTACCCGTGTGGACGAAGATAGATCCCCCCGCCCCCTCCTCTCCTCCCTACCGGGACATTCCTTAGGGCCGCACTCATTCCATCGGAGAACTTGTACGACTCGTGCCCGCGGGGGTCCTCCTTACGTATCCCTTGCCTAGTTAGGACCTCCCCTCCTGGCCTCCAAGACGAAAGACACGGAACATGGCGAAGGGGCTGAACTCATCACAAAGCATATGCGTGTGTACACTCGGCTGTATTATCCAAAGGACCCCAACTACCACTGCCAATGCCTATGCAGAAGCAAACAGGTTCTCCAAGCCCCATTCTAACCTCGGCCTTGAAAATGCAGCAAATACGTAAACGCCGCCCATGAGGTATCAACCGATCAGACTGATGTAAGAAAAACTGCCCTCGACCCATCATCACCCAGTCCCACCCAAGACCTTCCGCAGATCCTCATCCCTCAAGCGGCGATACCTCCCGCCCTCCTCCTCGAGGACGTAAGCGCCCGGCCCATCTACCCCCTTCATCCTCCTATTCTCCTCCCCCGCTTTAGCAAACGCGAGCGTGAACAATCCCGCGCGTGGCGCCTTGTAAAACGCACGGCGGACCTCTCTGTCGTCCTTATCGTTCCCCCCACTCACTAAGATCCAGTGCCGCCCGCCCAGCTTCAGCGGGACGACGCCGCACAGCAGGCCTGGGAACAGGTGCGGGTGCTCGAGCATCTCGACGCCGAAGGCGCTGACCGTCTGGCGGGCGGCGGCGTCGTACCTCTGTGCTGCGGCGGCCGGGGGGGGTGGCGGGGTTGAGCGGGAGGCAGAGGCAGAGGCGGAGGACGAGGAAGTGGAAGAGGACGAGGGCGGCAGATGGGGCAGCAAGGCCCCGAGCCGGAACAGGTTCGACGCTGAGACGGCGTTGGCTGAGGGCTGCGCGGCGTCCATGGCGTCCTTGATGCGGAGGATGGCGTGCGGGGCATTCTGGCGCGTCGAGTAGAAGGCGCCGCACCTTGCTTGGTGGACTAGTTGGTGCGGTTGGTTGTTATTGTGGTTATTGTTGTTGTTGTTGTTCGTCTCAATCCCAGTCCCCCGTTGTTGCTGTTGTTGTTCACCGCCCGGTCCCTGCCTCTGCTGGTGCTGCTGCTCGTCGTAGAACAGCGCCAGCTGCCGGTCCTGCAGCCGCGCGGCCCAGCGGAGCCAGGAGTCGTCGGCCGTGGCCTCGTAGAGCTCGAGGAGGCCCTCGACGAGGAAGGCATAGTCCTCGGCGAAGCCCTCGATGTCGGCGCGGCGGCCGCCGGAGAACGCCCGGTACAGGGTTTGCGTGCCGTCGTCCCAGAGGCGCGCGCGGACGAACAGGGCGGCCCTCTCGGCGGCACCGAGGTAGTGCCGCGCCCTCTCCTTCAGGGCAGTGTCGTCCGTGTAGGACAGTGCCGCGGCGGTGCGCGCGAGCGCCGCGACCGCCATGCCGTTGTAGGCGGCAACGACCTTGGCGTCGAGGTCAGGTTGGGGGCGCTCCCGGAGGCGGTGGGCGCGGAGCTTGCGCTTTGCGCTCTCGACGAGCTTGCGGACGCCGCGTTCCGGCATGCCCAACTGCTTGGCCAGGCGCGCCTCGTTCCGTACGACGCGGAGCACGTTCTGGTTGAGAAACTCGTCATGCGGGTCGTGGGCCGGGTCCACGTTGCCGTGCTCCTTCACATCCCAGTGCGCGGCCGCCACCTGGCTCTCCTGCTCGTTACCGATCACCATGTCGAACTCCTTCCGCGACCACAGGTAAAACGCCCCCTGCCGCTTGACCTTGTCCCCTTTCCGGTTGTACGAGTCCGCCGCCTCGCTCGTGATGAAACCCCCGTCCTTGAGCATGATCGGGCTGCTTGTGAGGTAATCGGCAATCTCCAGTACCGTGCTGGCGAACTCGCCGCCCTTCTGGCCGCCTAGAAGTAGCCACGCGTCCAGATATAATCCCAGCAGCAGAGAGTTGTCCGTCACCATCTTCTCGAAGGTCGGGAGCGACCAGTCCCTGGTGACGGAATGCCTGTGGAAACCGCCCCCGATATGGTCGTGCATGCCTCCCAGCACCATGCGGCGCAGCGTGTGGAGGGCCATGGTGCTCACGAACTCGCAGTCGTGCGACCCCACAACGTCCTGAACCTCGGATGGAAAGCGCGTGGCTCGCAGCAGGAAGGACAGCTTCGCCGTCGTGGGGAACTTGGGGCCCTGGCCGAATCCGCCGAACATGGGATCGAAGGTGCCACCGATGCGGTTGTAGGCCTCCTCGATCTGGTCGAGGTCCACCTCGTCGGGCTCGTCGCCGCTCAGGGTTCCCTCCCCGGAATATTGGCGCAGATCGATGACGGACTGCTTAGCCTCCTGGCGCACTCTGGGTTCCTCAGCCGGCCACACATCTTGAAGTTTCCTGAGAATAACAAGGAACTCAAGTGGTTCGTCGGCCCCGCCGGTCCCAGCCTCTTGTTTCATGCCCGGGCCTACCCAGTAAGTGCCCCCAAATACCGGCTCCAGCTCCGGCGTAAGGAAGAGATTTAAGGGCCATCCCCCACCGTTGTTGAGAGAGTGGTTGTAGTTCATATATATGTTGTCTATATCCGGCCTCTCCTCCCGGTCGACGACAATAGGGATGAAATATTCGTTGAGGATGGATGCGATGGTCGGATTGGAAAATGAATCTTGTCTGGCTAGATGACAGTCTACCGCCCCTGTTAGCATTCTAGAGATGCGACATGATATGATATAATATGACACCAGAGCAACTATCGACTACAAACTTACAATGAGACGCAAGATATCCGATGGTCATGAATATGAGCTTGTTCTCCCTCTTCGCCCGCCCGACTGCCTCGTCATCGAGAAGCTGCCATGACACCAGAGTATCGATATGCGCTCGTACGAAGGGACTCGCGCTGTCCCCGGCGCGGTTTCTCATAGAAGAGGTGGCCCCGGTCGACTGGGCCGGCGGCGCGGGGCCCGAGAAGGATGCCGTCGCGGCGGCGGTCTGCGAAAGAGATGATGGCGCATTCTTGCTATGGTTTGCAGCAGCTTCGGACTTCTGCAACTGCGCTGACATCATCTTGATTGCTCGGTGTTGGGGCACGAGCCCGTAGGACTTATTCAAGGACGCGCGAATATACAAGTATAGAGTATGAAAGTCATCGAGGATGGGCTCACGAACGCTGGCGAGTGATAGGATAGGAAAGAGCCAAATTAGGAAAGACAGATTTTAAGCTGACAAAGTCTCTTTTGCTGTATCTACATATTTTCTCCTCTTTCCCCAAAACTGCAAAAGAGACCCCCACGTTTCGGTGATGATGCCAGTCCTGACGATGCAAAGGGTCGGTGCGGCGCGGGGCTCCTACAGTACTGTACAGTAAGTACTGTAGAGTAGGCGTGGGGCTGCGTCGGCATTACTAACTAGGTAGCTCCGGCTTCACGCCATAAACGCCATGAAAGCCGTGAAAATATAGCAAGACACCTTGGAACGAAATGGGCACTTGCAGCCTCGACTGACTTGCATATATCTTCGGGGGGTATCTAATCTGCCTACAGCGTCCACCGCACAACTACTAGGTCAAGTAATCTCTCCGAGTGAGGTGTGGCGCTTACAAGAGCCCAAAAGGTTCCAAGTATTCGCGGCATACGAAGGTAGCAAGCACGCCTGTCCTGGATCTCTACACCCACCGCTACCTACTGTACCCTAGCTCCGGACTCCAACAACTATGTGTGGTGCTTTTTGGGTTATGTTCCGACAAATGAAACGGCCTCAGCTCGCGGACTTCCCAGGTCAACACGAATGGGTGCGCAATCATTCGTGCCACCACCCCCTTTTCCCCCCCCTTCTCATCTTAACGTTAGGTCCTCTCGCACATCTCAGGCCGTGTCCTCTCATACTTCATATAAGTAACACCTCTGACGCCCGAGAAATCCCCCTATAAAGTAGTCACATGTAGCAGCTGACTACGCGCATATCCAACGCGGTGTGTGTGCGCATGCATGGTGCATGTCTGCCATCACGTCTTAGTAGTCGATTTGCCCCCGGCCGTTGGTTTGCGATTCATCAAGTTGCCGAAGAATTCGGCCAGTGTCTCAGTATCCACCGGAGCTTGTGTCCCTTCCATTGCGATCTCCTCATCAAGCACTGGCTCCGGTGACGGTCCATAGCCGTAGCGGTCCTGCGAGATTGCATTAGTTGCCCGTAGTTCGGATGAGATCTGGAGATAGACCTACCCTGAGTCGTTGTACCATATCATCAGCATCGACTTGGATGCCGCCCATATTAAACTGCACAGGCCCAATGTGATCGCTAATCATGTCGTCCGAAGGGACATGTGCGAACGAGCTCGAGTCTCTCTCCTTGCCAGCTTTCTCGTCGGCCTTCTTTTGCTGCTCCAGGCGCTCCAACTGGTTGGCGAGGAAAGCCTGCGTATCGGCAGATGGTACCTCGAGCTGAGACGTATCCCTATTTCCTTGGGCCAGTTGCAGCGCGTCCAAACTTGTATCACGAACCTGCTCCTCATAGTACGCGACGGCCGATCCTTCAGCCTCGGTCGTCCCGTTGGGTCTACCGTCTCCTTCGTAAGCTGTACCATTTACCCCGTTGGGTTTAACTGAGGGGAATGGTTGGTCGAGGTCGATGGACCAGCCATTGCTAACCGTCTCCACATCGAAACCGTCCCGAAGGACTCTGATCTTGCTCCAAGAGTCCCAGTTGGGTGGCACGACAACCTTGTCTCGCTCGATGACGTTTTCCTTCAAGGGTTGCCGTTTTAGGAGTGAGCGAATGCCAAGACTGGCATGAATAAGAGTCTGCAGCGGTGAGGTCATGGAGGGCGAGGTATAGATCAGAGAAGCACCGTCTAGGCGCCAGTTAGTAAGAATCGAAAGAATTTCGAAAGGAGCAATGACGTACGCCTCAACAATGCAGTCCTGAGGTATTGCAGTACAAGGTCGAACATCTCCTCTTTCCACCCCTGAGACTTTTCTAAGTAGTCGATCTTCTCTGTCTACCGGGCACAACGTTAACAGTGATGCCGTTATGGAGGTTGCTCCCCCACTCACATTCTGGCAGACTACGCAGAGCGGCAGGCCCAAAGCGTCCTCCCACTCGCCGGGTCCGGGTGGTGCTGCGACGCTCCCCTCCGTGGCCACCGAACCCGTGCCGTCCAAGTTTACGGAGCCGCCCGTCCGTCCTCGTTCTCTCCAACCGATCATGGTTTCTTCCATCGTATCCTTGCATTCGAGACTCAGGGACATGAGGACGCTTCGAAGCAAGAGCAGCCATTCTCTCAACTGCCGCATCCAAGTCCAGGGATGGGACCAGTCAAGCAGTATTACTATTAAGGTATTGGGTATCGATTGCGGGGTTAAAAGGGGCTGAACAAGAGAAGTGAACGAAGGAGAAGGGCTGCTGAGAAGGTAGAGGGAGACGCGCGCCAGGATATCTGTAGGCCGTCAGCATTGTCCGTCGAGTGGTTCTGGCGATGCGGGTAACAAGCCGGGGTACGAACCCTCCTGGTCTGCGTCCAGGACATCGTAGTAGGTATATCCAAGGGCAAAGCTGTTGGCTATAGGGGGGATTTTGTGCGTTTGCCGGTCTAGATTCCTTCGCTGTTCGTTGTTGGATAAGGCTTCGAGGAAGTCTCGCTGCGATTCTACCGAACCCCCTAATGCTTGTCAATGTCGACGGCCGTACTTGGAGAGCAGAAGGTATGCATACCGAGCACTAGGAGGTTCTTTTCTGGTAATCTCTTCCCACTCGCAACCGAGTCGAGCATAGAGCTCCACATGTCCTTCTTTGGCTCTCCATGCTTTCCCTCCGAGCCAGATCCAACGGAGGAACTGGTATATGTGGAGAACCTATTCGCATTCGCCGTCATATTTCGTTATTTTCGACTGGAAGCATTTGGAGGGAGTCGAATGCGCTCCGCCGGAATCAATTTTCGAGAAAGAGGCGCGCCGCCTTAATCCCGAATTAAAGTACGTGTGGTAAACGCGTGGAGTAGGAACTCGTGGCGCGTTAGGGAAAGAGAAGCTTTATTTACTGCGTAACGGCGAAGGGAATGATAAGCAAGTATAAGGACAAGAAAAGAGCAAACAGGCAGGTTCGATGCAGTACGTATGTCTCGGTTCGGAATCACTTTTTCACAAATGTATAATCAATCACCTTTGAATAAACTCACTCGCGCTGAGGGAGGGTCCGTGGATCTAATGCTCTATTGTCCCTTTGATCAAGAGGTCCGGGGGAAATTTAACGTGACGGTCCGACGTTTCCCCCTTCGCTGCACTCCAGAATCGGCACTGCAGGTGAAGGTCCAGCCCCTGACAGCTGTTCAAGGGGGTTCTCCTCTTATCTTATCGGATTTGCTCTATGTATATATGTATGTATGTGGATGTATGTGGACGTATGTAGGTATGTATGTCTATAGCTAATCCCTGTCCCTGTAATATACATACGCTAGAGGTTACCTACCCTGCGTCAGAAGCTACTAAAGTCACTAAATCCTTCAGCCTTGCAGAGTTTAGCCTGTAAGTGCCGAAGATTACAGCAAGGTAGCATTTCCGACGGCATTTGTATGCGCCGAGCCTTCCAGCCTTCTTCTCGTCACGGTTCCGAATATTGACTCCGTTACTCTTTATATCATTACACAGCGGTAAGTGGACGCGCGCCCGCCATGAACCAAATTCGCGCCATCCAAGCGCTCAACAAGCGCGAGATCGAAAATGGAGTGTAAGACCGAAAACTCCCCCCCTCCCGCTCAAGCAAAATTCCCTCCCGTTATCATGAGCTGACCTCTCGAATCAGGCCCCCAGAAGCATCCTGGCACACCGACTACCGCGACACGGCCTTCGTAAACTTCGGCGGGCTGCCGTACGAGTTGTCCGAGGGCGACATCATCACGATCTTCTCGCAGTACGGCGAGCCGGTCTTCCTCAAGCTCGCGCGCGACAAGGAGAGCGGCAAGAGCAAGGGCTTCGGCTGGCTGAAGTACGAGGACCAGCGGAGCACCGACCTGGCCGTGGACAACCTCGGCGGCGCAGAGATCGGCGGCAGGCTGATCAGGGTCGACCACGCGCGCTACAAGCCGCGCGACGACGAGGACCCGGACGAGTTCAAGGTCGGCTGGGAGGACGTCGTGAGGAAGGAGAAAGCGGCCAGGGGCGAGGACGTCGAGATGGACGACGAGAGCGCCGAGGATGTGGAGGAGGAGGAGGTCAGGCGGCCGATGCTTAAGGAGGAGAAGGAGCTAGCTAAGCTGATCGCGGAGCACGACGACGACGACCCCATGAAGGGCTTCCTGATCGAAGAGAAGAAGCAGGAAGTCGAAAGAGCGCTGAGGAAGGAGGAAGAGCGGAGGGAGAGAAAGGGGAGGAAACACAAGCACAAGCACCGCGACCACCACCGTCACCATCACCGAAGCCACCGCTCGCGGCGGGACGAGAGCGAGGAGGAGGACCGGGATCGTTCCAAAAGGTCAAGGCGTGATGTCACTCCGGTGGCTGGAGATCCGAGTGGCCGGGACCGAGAGGAAACACCGGAGAGGAGGCGTGGAGATTCAAGGGAAGGCGAGCGGAGGCGCGGCGACGAGGACCGCGACAGGCATAGAGACAGGGAACGCAGGAGCCGCCGTGACGACCGAGATGACCACGATCAGAGGCGGCTGAGTCGGCGCGACGGTGAGGAGAGGGATCGAGATCGCGACCGCAGGCGCAGGCGCCAGAGTAGGAGCAGATCCCCAAGATCCTACCGAGCTTAGCGATCGCCATTCGAGTGACTTAATAATATACCCTAGTGCTTGTTGATTTGAGAACATCGAGTTATCCAGGGGTAGTCCATGACTCTGAGGGTCTCCCGGCTCGTCAACCCAACTAACCTAAATTATTCTCCCGCTTCCTGACCGGAGGCGTGGACAGCGGCATAGACAGCGGCATACTCGTAGTTGGTACGACATTGTATTATAGTGACGGGAAGGGGATATATTTTGCTGACTCTGAATCTCATTGATTTTCATAATTATCCGTATATGCCCTTTATGTTCTATTTTCCATTACCATTCCACTTTGTGGTTTTAAAATAGCCTTCTACAAAAGTTATGGCAAGGTATTAAGCGGCGCCCTTAGGGCTCGTCCTTTACACCAGTAGAAAGTGATGATATTCCTCGAGGTTCTCAAGACTGTTTCCACTTTATCATCAGGGCCACTAAGGCTACAATCATAGAACAAGTCGCCGTTGCCTCGATTTTCAACTAAGCCCTCTGGTTAAAAGGGGTTGGGTTAACGGGTTACAATATAGAGTAAACTGTGTACGAATCTGTCTAATTACACCGAGCAGCGTGCCTACGTACAAGTCCATACAACGTAGGTAGATATTCACATAGATTTATCTACGACTCAGCTTAACTGATTAATCACTCGCAAGGACCAAGGCACCTCTTTAGGCACCCATGCTTGCTTTTGACAGCCTGATATCCGGAATAGGAGAGGGTAGCTACGCTATACCATAAAGATGAACCGGAAATATAGGAATAGCTGCGTACGCTACTCGGCACCACTTGAAGAATCGACCATGTATGCCAGCCTTTTTACAGTAAATATTACAACATTATACGTATTTCAAGTTACTTGCATTGATTATCGGCTCCTGAAACTGATAGAGGGTATCTGGCCTAGCAATAACCATTCAAATAAAACTCCGCTGTTTAAAAATGCCGATACGCCTCATACTCCATGCTACCATTCAAAAAACAAGATTGTCCCAACGAAGTAGCCTCAGAGTTTCTCGAGGAGAATCGTTGCTGTCATAGTCAACGTCTAGATCCCGCCTAGAGGAAGCCCAGCTTCGGAAGGCCCGAGGCAGCTGACGATTACAACTCAAAGCGCTGTGTCCGCCATGTCGGGTATATACAGCGCTGTTGGAGCTGCAGACCTAGGGCTAAAGTTACTTCCAGCGGTGTGGAAGCTGGGGCCACTTCCGTCGCTGGAAGAGTCGGCAGTACTCCTTGCAAATTCGGTGGGTTCGCCCGCCTGGTCCTGTCGTGATGCGTCAGATGGCAAAATGGCCGGGGTTGCATTCTACCGCCCTAGATACCGTTTCCAGCCCTCTCGCGCTACATAACGACCCTCTGCGTTCTCCCCGAGAATAAATTTCTCCCACTTGGCATCTGTTCCAGCCCCCACGACCAAGAGGGTTTGCTCATCTACCCAACCAATTACCCCCTTCATTGGCTTACTGGCGCCTAGGACGGAATTGTCACCCGATAAGACAGGTTCGTCTCCCAATTCGAACTTGGTTGACGCAAATGAATAGACATCCTGGAACGGACCAAAGGGTATATTTGACAGAATGCCCCATTTGTTCTTGGCGTCCGCAAGAGAGTTGCTGCTGCCTCCAGGAGCTCCTGCACCGGGTGAATGGGGTTGTAGAGTTGCCGACGGAGGACGCCGAGAGCTAGGGACGTCGAATATGTGAAGGCTACCTCTGTCCGAAGTACATGCAAGCAGCGCACCAGATGGACTGAAACGCATCGAGTAAACAGTAGCCGCCTCGGTGCCCCGTCTCCGCTCCGCTATCTTCGCGCCACTATTCGTTGAGAAGATACGGATGAGCGTGCCCTAGAATAATCTTAGTAACAGTGGGTGTTGCGAAGAGATAACTCCAAGGACAGGTAGATACCTTCTCGCTAGCGGTGGCAAGCAATTCCCCATCAGAGCTTAACTGTAGTGCTCGTAGGCTTGAGTTATGTGCCGGTATGATGGTTACGCTGCCATTGGCTAAGTGTACTACCTGCACCTGGCCCGACGTTCTGCCCGGGAACACAAGATGCCTATCCGTCAGGCAGCATAAGCCCTGACTGTTATCCGCTGTCTCGTATACAGCAAGAGGCTTTGGCTGTTTTTCAAAGGCATAAACACGCACGCTGTTGTGGAGAACGACGACGACGCGCGTCTTGGACAACTGGACACCGCGGACACTGGTCAAGGTTGATATCTCCAGAGCAACTTTGCCCTTGCTGTCATCCCAGATGATGACTTTATTGGAAGGAAACTTAGGTGAACGGCCTCCCCCAGCAAGAGCAAGATAGTTAGCATTACCCATCATCTGAACAAGGCCAAGGCCACCGCCGAAATCTGCACGGGGTATAAGCGAGCTTGCTAGAAATTTGGTAGGCGTGCTTGCTTACCCTTTGATGCTTGAAGCTCGCAGGTACTGGATTGGAATACTGAGAGAGGTGTCAGCTAAGTTCAACGGCGTTGTCCCAAGGAATACGTACTGCCGAATCCGGAATCAAGCCCAACGGCAAAGCGACTGGAATCATTGTTGAAGGAGACAGAGAGCACGACGGGCTCATTGGGCGCCTCAATAGGCGGCCGGGTATTCATATTCCTGAGGTGGCTAGACCTAGGTCAGGGCCAGGGATCGCCGCTGTTCAATTATGATTATACGGTTTCCCCAGACCAGATATGAGAATCGGACAACCGATATGGCAATTGCCAGGTTAAAATATGGCGTGTCCGCCAATTTTCGTTTGGTATGAGACGCTGTTAACTATCAACTCGGGTAAGCTCTAGATGTGGTAGTTAGCATCAGAAGCATACCCGCTCGCGTTTCAACAAGTATTCTGGGTAATATGATGAGAAATATATAGAAATAAACCAGGGTATAGAATATAGCGGACGAATTTCAGTGAATAGGCTCGCCTGCGAGGATGAAAGACGTAAGTGAGAGCTGCCTCGTTATGTCTTGGTTGTGAATCCAGCTGACTGGAGGTAGTATGACGTAGTGCACGGACCACTTCAACTTACCTCGTGTACGTAGGTAAGTAGGTAAGTGTTAGAGAAGAAGGCGGATCTTGAGGAAGTCGAGGTTGCGGAGATGATCCGAAGTGCGTAAGATGTACTTTACACATAGGCCCAGAAAGCAACGGAGATAAGAGCTATGGGATTACATAAAGTATCACTCAACATATGCTAAAAACCGCATGCAACATGCACCATTTGCACCTTAAACTTACGCGATTACATCGAATTAAGCAGGAATATTAGAGACAGCCTCTTAGAACCACGAGCAGGAAACAGCACCAAAGAGCATAGCTAAAAGTCAGTTGAGACATCCTACATACGAAGTACTGTCTCCCGTCCTCGATGTGAGCAAGCAACCACCGATGTCCGTGGTCCAGGCTTTACCACTTTCAGCCTTGCATAAACTGTGATACTTGCCGTATTGCGGAATTTCCAATACAGACTATAAGTACCTGTGATGGACTAGGCGGCCCCTGAATGGAAGGTACCTGGGCAGCTAGGAGACGGGAGTTCATTTATCCAGTAGAGGAGGGATGGAGCTTGATGTGGTCGTGCCCAGTCCAGAAACCCAGGGGGAGCTGGCCTGTGCTCTAGAAGTAGCCAGTTAGGTGTACTTATTGCTCTTCCCCTGGCATGTCGTTAGCATTGTTTTAGCTCGTGGTGCGTATGAAATTGCATTTTGAGGAGAGACTGACCACACGAAAGGGAAAAGGGAGAGAGAAGGAAACACCAGAACCCAAACACGGTTTCAACCCGTTTCTCAAATTTCCCAAACGCCCGAACAACTAGACTACTTACTACCTTACCGTACCTGGACTCTTTTACCTTCGACCCTTACCCTTCTCTTACCTTTTCCATCAAAGGACCGATCAAGCGGGAAAAGAAAGGTAAAAGAAGACAAACCTCTCATTCCTTCCCCTTCTTTTTCCAACCTCCCCCAGAAAATACGTGACCTTGAACTTGTTTGAGATACCCCCTTTGCGAAGATACTACCGTCGCCCGTTTCCTTTTCCAAGCTTTCGAGTTTCCCCGACGACCCTCTCTGTCATTTCCACCCTTGCTTAGACAAGTCAGTCGATCACTTCAATCGCGAAATAGTCCAGCCATAGTTTAATATGTCGTCCCCAGCCGTAAGTTGTGCATTTCTCCTATCCTAATTTATGTTAAGTCAATGTCATACCATACGAGCTTGCTCTTCATCCCCCCAATCCCCGACTACTGAGGAGCAAGCATCGACAACATTCCGGTCTTCCATCCATCTTGACCTGCACTAGCAGCAATACGACACACGATACCATACATACTTGTTCCATCATCGTCCACCATATCGCGTCGCCGCACTCTAATTACTCCTACTGACTGGTCAAGATGCGTTCACAGAAGATGATCCGTCGGAAGAAGAATGTCAAGAAGGGAATCCAGTTCTGCCTGATGGTCTGCGGTGCATCAGGTACAGGTACGTATAATTCGCTGTTCTCTTGTATCAAGCTTCCCGCGTCGTGCATAAACCCGTACGCACTCTCACGATGATACTGATTGATCTGCTTGGTTCTAGGCAGAACCACCTTCGTCAACACTCTGTGCGGCAAGAGCGTCCTAAACCACAAGGACTCCGATGATGCTACCGTCGCTCATGTCGAGGAGGGCGTCAAGATTAGGCCCATTACAGTCGGTAAGATAACGCGGGTACTCTGCTGCCACAAGATTCAGCTCTAATACTTCTCTTCTCTAGAGCTGGAACTGGATGAGGAAGGCACCCGTATCTCGCTGACCATCGTCGACACGCCGGGCTTCGGCGACCAGATTGACAACGAAGCAAGGTTCGACTCGCCGTCTCGTATGAGCTTTGCTCACCGCCATATATGAGCTAACCACCCCCAATTTGACAGCTTCTCAGAGATCGTCGGGTATCTCGAGAGACAATATGACGATATTTTGGCCGAGGAATCCCGTATCAAGCGTAACCCGAGATTCAGGGATAACCGCGTGCATGCCATGCTGTATTTCATCACCCCGACTGGTCATGGGTAGGTGCCTTCATGTTGCCAATTCTTCCTCTTTTTACGTCATCTTGCTGACGCGCTCGATACGGGTAGTCTCCGTGAACTCGATATTGAACTGATGAAGCGACTTGCCCCCCGTGTCAACGTCATCCCCGTGATCGGCCGAGCCGACTCTCTTACGCCTGGCGAGCTGGCCGAGTCCAAGAAGTTGGTCATGGAGGATATTGAGCACTACCGGATTCCCGTTTACAACTTCCCATACGACATCGAGGAGGATGACGAGGACACTGTCGAAGAGAATGCCGAACTCAGGGGTCTTATGCCCTTCGCTATTGTCGGCTCTGAGGATATCGTCGAGATTGGCGGCCGCGAGGTCCGAGCTCGTCAGTACCCCTGGGGCGTCGTGGAGGTCGACAACCCTCGCCACTCCGACTTCTTGGCTATCCGGTCTGCCCTTCTGCACAGCCATCTTGCGGACTTGAAGGAGATTACTCACGACTTCCTTTATGAAAACTACCGTACCGAGAAGCTTAGTAAGAGTGTCGAAGGCGGTGCCGGAGTGTATGTCCTCCCTTGTTGTCATATCCCCTTGCTTCCCTAGCTGACGCAATAGTAGCGATTCGTCTATGAACCCCGAGGACCTCGCGTCCCAATCAGTCCGCCTCAAGGAGGAGCAGCTCCGCCGAGAAGAGGAGAAGCTCCGCGAGATTGAGGTCAAGGTCCAGCGCGAGATCAACGAGAAGCGGCAGGAGCTGCTAGCCCGCGAGTCCCAGCTCCGAGAGATCGAAGCAAGGATGCAACGAGAAGCGGCCGCTTCCCACGCCACGCCCGAGGCAAACGGCGACCACGAGGCCAACTAGGTGTCTCCGTCTCTTGGCGCTGCATCTCCCACGGGTGGCATAAGGGTGCCTTGATAAGCGGGACTACTATCGCACATTACGTGTCTAATATCTCGGGGTCTTGCGCGCCCACCCGTGCGGACACACGTCATTTACAAATGCAATATCAGTTTTAAAAGGGGTTAATTCGTGGTACAGGTGACAGGTGGCTTGATGGACCTCTCTGGAATAAACTACAGGCGGAGTTGTTATTATCCCAAAAGAGTATGATATACTGACGAGTTTCGGAGAACGGAGGATGAGACAAACGACTTGGCCTCCCGAATTTTCATGAGGCGACTCCATCAACAACCATCAACATCAGGATCAACATCATCCTATTAAGGGGAACATGATATTCCTGGGTGGCGGATAGAGACAAGAACCGACTCGCACCGCCTCTCCTGTTTATTGTAGCTTTTGTGAAGAGTCGATGTCTTTTACTACCTCACTACTACGTAGCCTCCATTCTACTTTTTGTGCCCTTTTTTTCTCCTAGTACTAGTGGCCTTCTAATGCAGATATCACTCAAAAAGTTCTCTCCCCGATGCTGAGCTGTGTGCGGTAAACTCTCGCCGTATATCTCTTATGTTAAACCTGCCCAAGGAGGTTTGATTACCGTGTCACTGCGCTCTTATCCCGTGGTACACGTATTCAATAAGTCATCGGTTCTTCTGGGCGAACGGTTTTGTGACGAAAAGCGAAATTTAATTAATACCGTATATTGCTCCCTTTAGAGCCCCAACCAACACAATTTCCTAAGCGGTATTGAGTGCGCATGTTTTCCCACGCCCGGTAGGGGATAACTAGAACACTTAATACAACGAAGACCGAACAGAGAACCGGCAATACTACGAACCGTACAATCTTCCATCGATAATCGAAAACCATTCGTACCAGCAGCAGCAGTAGCAGTAGCAATCTCTTCCTACTCCTCTGGAAAAATCCCACAAGCGCACGGTCGTCCTTCACATCAAAAGAAGATGCCCCGTCATCTTCGTTGCTTAGTTGTTGCTCTGGCTGTTGAGGATGCGCAGGATGGCGAGGAAGAGGTTGATGATGTCGAGGTAGAGGCTGATGGAGGCGGCGATCTCCTCCTCGACGTGGTGATGACGCAAGACGAGCTGGGTGTCGACCAAAATATAACCCGAGAAGACGAGGGCGGCGAGTAGGCCGTAGACGAGCTCGCCCGTGCTGCTGTAGGGCAGGAAGGCGGCGGCGAAGCCGAACAGCAGCAAGGCCCAGAGCGCGCCGAACAGGTAGGGCATCCACGACGTGAAGTCATATTTCGTCTGACACGCGAACAGCGTCAGGAAGACGAAGATGCCACCCGTCAGGACCACGGCGTTGAGCACGACCTGCGACTGGTAGAAGGACACGATCACCGAGATGGTGTACGCCTCGAGCAGAGTGAATCCGGACAGGAAGAGCAGGTTCGTCGGGTATGACTTGCGCTTCCAGTAGGTGAGGAGCATGAAGCCGATGGAGCCGAAGAGCTAGATAGCGCGAGAAGAACAAGAGGTCAGTAACTTTGCTTCTGTTTCTTCCACCATCGCAGCGAAGAAAACGAAACGGCTCATGCGATAGTCGAGGCAACACTACGAGGGGAAAGCAGTCAACTGGGAGGGGAGGGGAGGAAAGAAAGAATACTCACCGAAAGCCAGACCAAGCCCGGGTGCGACTGGATCCACGCCTTGTAATCGGGGCTCCAGAAGCTGAGCGCGCTGACGACGGCCGTCGCCACGAGCTGCGCCGTCAGGATCGTGTACACCTTGCGGACGAACTGGTTGCGGATGTCGACCGTCGCCTCGGCCACCGACCCGCCGAACTTGAAGTCGTCGGGCACGTTGTCCTCGCTGCTGCGCGGCGCGGCGCCGTAGAAGCCCGGGTTTGCGGCGTTATTCTGCGTCGATGACGATGACGGCTCGGCGGCGGCCTGGTATGACGGAGGCGCCTGGGAATAGACGCCCGCCTCGTCCGGGTCCTGCGTCGGCGCCGGTGTGTACTTTGCGTTGGCGGCCATTGTTGGATTGTCTTGTATTATCTTATCGTGTTTTATCTCTGTCTGTCTGTCTGGTGGCCGGTGGCAAAAAGATAGAGATATCGCGAGGTCGTTGATGTTGTCGTCGATGATGGAATATTCGCTATATCGGACTTCTTAGATGTTATAACGGGATGGATGTCGCGGAGAGCCAAGAGCGGTGGTTATCGTAAGACGTTTGCTAAGAAGGCAAAGTTGGAAAGGTGTAGAAGGTTGGAGACTTTGCCGGCGCGGGGCGGAAAGGCTGTGCCACGACATAAGGGTGTCATCAATTCAATCGTTTTGTTGCCTTGAGGCTTGACTAACTGAAGTGCAAGCAAAGCAAGTACCAATGTTACCCTTATGGCTTGACGTACTCGACATGACACGACGTGGGGCTTTTGGCAGAGCTGTAGCCGCGTGACCCCTTCTAGCCTCATGTGGCTGTGCAGATTGGAGCATTGGCTCCGGATTCGACTATGTAGTCATATTCTCGAAACGGAATGAAAGGGGCAAATGGTAGAGCATTCAATGTTACTGGGATATCCTTTTTTTTTTCTCCGGATTACCTCTGTGCATGAAAATTCAGAAGAACGACTTCGAGATATATGTAAGTGGATATCCATGGCTGTCGCTTTATTATTAGACCTTTAGCCAGGTAATAGACGAGGATTCGATAAGAACTCCGTCGGCAAATAACCTATTACATGGGTAATGGCACGCACGTGGATTAATACAGTATCAAATGGCCGAGGCCTGCTTCCTTTTTGGAAAATAGAGAGGGAGAGCTTTGAAGACTCCGGGAGCTGATAGACGCAGCCAAGCATACGTGGGTCACTAGGCGTGTCGTTGGAATTTCCCCTTCAACGGAGTGTTTCCAACCAATATATTGTCTGTATGCACAATCCACATTAAAGAGATTCCCCGCCAAATCCCATCTAAAGCCAATGTTTTAGGTTACCTAACTACGATGCGGGCCACGTACTAGCAACATCGACTTTACCTAAAATTGCCAGACAGATCAATACCGAAGATCTAAGATACATTGGTATATTCTAGGTACTCATTCCCCGTTGCAGCTAACCCTCTTGTACCCCTTGAAGAAAATTGATGAATACTTTTGTTACTTGGGAGAGCAAGCGGGCCACCCCTTAAACGGAATGAGGAACGAAATTGGAAGACAAACCCATCCCCAATATCTGCGTCTAGCTTATCTGTGTCTAGCATATCTTACCTAATAAACCCCCTAGTTCATAACCCAGAGTTACGTAGAATTCATAGCTGGCCTGGCAAGGCACAATTTGACCAGCGGACCCTCCCCTCCTTTTTATTCTTTTTTAATTATTATTTTTTCCTGTTCACCGCTCAAGGGTGCCGATTGGCGGCAGCTATCGCATGCATCTATGCGACCAGGTAGCTGCCAATCACCTATCAAAATTTAGGAAAATGCAAGCAAAGAGGTGGAGGAGGGAGCCAGAATCATCACCAAACCCGCACCATCCACCAGTAGCACCACCACAATCATTCACTCTATCACTCACTTGTCCCTCAATCTTTTTTACAGCGGGCGAGACGAGATTGGACAGGGCCGGGCTCTTGTGATTTTCTCCAAGAGAAGGAAGGGATCCGCTCTGTCTTGGGATTTTCAACACTTTTCTCGACTGGTTGTAACCCACCTCCCACAACGGGCTAACCACTTCGAATGGAGGAGGGATCCCTTGAAAGACTCCATGCCGAGATCTACTAGCTAGTCATTATACTACTCCGGGGGGCGGTCTCACATTGTACTAGACGTTCATTCTGTTATCTTTCATCTTCCAAAACCACCCTCGTTGGAGCTGTCCTTCTCCTCGTCCAGATACCCGAAGGTTACCCTCCTCAGTCACTCACTTTCGCTCCAAGAGCTTCTTCCACTGAGTTTTAGGTAGACGGGTCGTCTGCGAACAGCGCCCTAGCAGTTCCCAGATCCCAGAGCTACTTTGGTACCGCCGCAAGAAGCGCTTAGCATCCCGTATCAACCCACCAAAGTCCGGTCCACTCGCCTCGGCTGGCGCATCTGGTCTCAAGTCACCCCTCTATACCCCCCGTGAGGCTCAATTGGGTCTGGAAAAGGTCCCCTTCGAGCCGACGATGGATGACCCTACGACCAATTCGCCCAATCCAACAAATGCCACGAACATAGACGGCATGGATCTGGTACCCCAGGCCCCCGAGAAACCCGCGCCCGTCGCTACAGAACTTAAGGTAGAGAAGCTGAAGTCTCCCGTGGTGAGGCCCTCGGCCCAATCGCGCAATTCCATGAACGGCCCGCTATACATGCAGACGAGCAACAACAGAGTCATCATTAGGAGGGTCAGAAGGAAAGAGGATGGGTTGATGAGGGGCTTAGCCCGTTGGCTCCTCGATAACCAGACAGGTATGTTCCAGTGAAGTAGACGCCCGGATCGCGCCTGACCTGGGCCAGCTTGACCCTAAAAGCGAATCTTATTGACGTGCAACATTTTGTAGGTTTCTCCTTCAACCTCATTGCCCTGATCTTTCTCGCCCACTTCCTTCTACCGAAGGCGCGCCAATATACCCTCAAATTCTTCGCCCTCTCCTACTACAACCCGGACACGGGTCTGTACGGGATCGGTTGGGATGACTTCTATTTCATCGCATTCTGCGTTATACTCTTTACTGGCCTCCGTGCCTTCTTCATGGAACATGTGTTAGGCCCGTTAGCCAAGCACTGGGGTGTTTCTAAGAAAGGAGACGTGACGAGATTCTCGGAACAAGCGTGGCTCCTGGTCTATTACAGCGTTTTCTGGCCCCTTGGCATGGTATGATGCGCCCGTCCGGCTACTGCCCTGTCGAACTCCAAACGTCGGTGCACGCGCATGGACAGTAGTGCTAACACGTGATCAGTACATATACCATATCTCTCCCTATTACCTCAACATGGAAGAGCTTTGGACAAACTGGCCGATCAGGGAAATGAGCGGCATCATGAAGGCCTATCTGCTGCCACAGTGGGCCTTCTGGTTGCAACAAGTTCTGGTCATCCATATTGAGGAGCGCCGCAAGGATCATTGGCAGATGCTTCTCCATCACTTCGTCACCGTTACTCTGATTGCCGGCTGTTACGCATACCATCACACGCGAGTGGGCAACCTTTTCTTGGTGCTCATGGACGTGGTGGATTTGTTTCTCCCGGTTCGTTCCACTCAAAGCCCGAGACCTGCGCCGAGACGAATGCTAACTCTCAACACAGCTTGCAAAGTGCCTGAAATACACGGGATTCACGACATTGTGCGACGCCATCTTCGGTGTCTTCATGCTCTCCTGGTTTCTGGCCCGCCACGTCTTCTATCTGATTGTTTGCTACAGCATTTACCAGGATACACCTCGTATTATACCCGACGGGTGTTTCCATGGCCCCGCTGGCAACCTTACGGGCCCGTTTCCGCCGCCGGATAAGTGGGGCCATCTGATTGATCCGGTGAGGGAGCCTGCCGTGGGCACTGTCTGTTATACTGACACGGTTCGGTGGGGTTTCTTGTCTTGCCTGTTGTTCCTTCAAGCCATCACCATATTCTGGTTTGTCATGATTGTCAAGGTGGCTATTCGGGTGCTCAAAGGCGCGGGGGCCGAAGACATCAGAAGTGACGACGAAGAAGACGGAGAGGAACCCGAGGAGGACGAATATGAATACGAAGAGGCTCAGCCGTTCGAAGAAGAGGTCGGCGTCGAAGCTATTGACTTGAAAGGTTGGGAGCGCCGGACGGGCGTTAGGAGAGCTGCTACTTCCTCCGGCGTCAGCCTGCCTGGACATAGCGACCGTAAGGAGTTGCTGGGACGCATCGGGTGCGAGAAGCAGGTGGATTGAGGCGTGCCGGTGCTCCGTTCTAAGAGCATCGGGATGTATCAGGCGCCGCACGGCGCCATCTATGGGCATGTAATCCCTCGAAATGTCGCTTCACAGGATGCCGCAGGCTGAATCGTCGTTCTCATCATAACATGTGACGTGGGCGTCGTATTCGACTTCTGCTCCTGTATCTGGGCGTTACTTAGGAGCAGGAAGAGCTGCTAGAACTTCCTCTACCGTGGAAGGGCAGGCCGGCAGCCTCGGTTGGCATGCATGGGCGGGCCTGGGCATGCAGTACGTATATAGACTCGGAATTCATGATAATACCCCTCCCACGACCTCCGGAGCTACCCGGAAATCTTCGTCGCTTTCGTCACTGTGCAGAGAAAGACTCTGGTCTACGAGCAAGTCTTACTCGAGATGTATTCTCACCGCCATCAAGAGAGCGGGAAAAGGCGACCTATCTAACTCGAACAGCCAGGCCGCCGCCGAGTCACTCGGTGGCCCTCTTGAAAATATTTGAAAAGGATGACTGGGAATATGAAGGAAGAAAAAGGCTTCCACCACCGTTTAAAGTTCGGAAAGTCTGCCTACCGTCTCGCGGCGTTTCAGGAGCTGCGGCTTCTTCTCAGCTCTTCCTTGTCTCTCTTCGCCGCTGTCCGTTTGTCCGTCGATTATTCTGTCCACTATATATCTCCTTCGATCTTCATTTACAGGTATAACGTCATCTCATGGAACAAGGCTGAAAGTCTAGCAACTATTAGTTGGCACTTACTTTGTGGGTAGGAGCGTACAGTGCGTCAGAGGGGTATTTCAACTGGAGCTCGGGGCCTGGCTTGTAACTAGCCACCTTCACCATCATTAGACCACCCAAAAGAACATTTTCTTTCTCGATGTAGCTGGCTAGCTACGCCGATTGGGAGGCGGAAAAAGGACGGCATGGCGGCACACAAAGTTTAAAACTTAGGGCGCACGGCTTTTACCGGGCGAAAACCTTTCTCCAGCACTCCTGTCTCGGCCCCCTAGGTTTATCGGTAAGATTCGTCGCGCGCAGGGCAAATTAGGTAGATACGCTTTGCGTTTATCCCGTTTCTTCCAGTGGCCGAATCTACCTCCAACCTGTCCTGGATACCTGTCCACTAGCATAGGTATGTAGCCCATGAGCTCTTGCCGTTATTTCTCCTGCACCATCTGATACATGCGCAGAGAGCCTCAACTTGCCGCTGGCAGACATTCGCGGTAGAAATACTTGTTTAGGATGCGCTGCTCTATTTCCAGGTCCGGGTGTCGAGCACACGCGTCAGTTCATATCAGCATACAAACTAGGTGCATATACGCACGACACGAATTGTGCGTTCGGAGAGACACGTGTTGGGGAGACTTCTTCAAAGGACACGATGCAATAACTATTGATAGTGTCAACTGTACTAGCTATGTACCAACGCTCGAATATCGAGGCTAATGTGGCAACATGAACTCTATAAGAGCTTCGGTAAGACCATAAAAGTTCGCTGATACGTCCTTCCTCTCCGTCCTTCCATCTTCATATTTCCTGTGCTTTCTTCGCAGACTAGCTCTTTTCGATATCGACCTTCTACTATTTCCCCCTACTCCTTCCCCCTATTTCCACAATTACTGCCTCATGCAGCAATTCCTCCGCATCATGCAAACCCCTGATAACGCCTTGGACCAGCTATGCAAGGTCGTGAATAAATTCCTCATCACAGATTCCAAAACCGTGACACAGGACGGGCACGACGGCGCCCATCCCGCGAATGAGACGGGGATGAAGAGACCCCGGTCCGATGACGGATCCGACAGTGACGGATCCATGAAGAGACCTCGGTCCAATGACGGGTACCACTGTGATGGGTGCGACAGCGACGGGTCCGAGAGCGACGGGTCCGAGAGCGACGGGTCCGAGAGCGACGAGTCCGACGATGAGTTCGAACCCGTCTACGCGGACGCGACGGAAATATCACTGACTTCGTCTGCGGGCCTGACCTCAAGTACCAACCCCTCTAGGGCTCCAAGCCCCCTGCCTTTGCGCGTGCTAGACACTCGCGAAGCGCACGTGAGGTCTGGGGAAGCTGGCTCGGCCGAGGTCGAAGTGGACGTCTCATGTAGCGAGGCCGGGACCAGCAAGGCCGAGACTCTGCTCACGGCCCTTGACGAGGATCCAGGGGTGCCAAACCACGGATCTCGATATCTTTATCCGGCGCCACGCAGCTGGGTGGACGCGCCTGTGCCCCCACAGAACTGCACCGCCCTCGAGGAAGAGCTCCAGATGTGGAAGACGGAATACCTTCACCAACGCCAGTTCATATACCGCCTCAGTCGCAAACTTGCCTCGAAGCGGATCAGCGTCGTCGTCGACACTCACCCCGCCACCCGGCCTAACGTTCACCGCAAACTTCTCGACGTGGTGGAGGTCATTGCGCCCACTTTCGACGGAAAGCTCAAGAGCTCTCGGGAACGCGTCAATGGCGCAGAGAACGAACCGCAGGTCACAAGGGCTCAGCTAGCGCTAGACTATACCCTCCAGCGCGGCCTTGCGCTCAAGGACAAGTTGGAAAAGGCTGGCGTTATCGCCAAGCACGCCCCGCACATCACCGTCGAGATCCCTGAGATCTCGGAACTGAAAGAGCAGCTGTCGAACCCGGATCTCAAAGCCTTGATCAACGACCCCAATAATCACAGCACCATAAGGGACCTCATCGCCGAGCAATTAGCTCAGCGTGGCATCATTCTCGGCGCGCAGTTCGACATAGACCAGACCATTCTCAGGCTAAGCCATGATAGCAGCAACCCCGGATACGATCCCCGCAACCCAGACTACGCGCAGCAGCTGTTTTTGGAGAGGGCCTCTTCGTTCGGCCAGGACCTTCGCCAAAGCTGGGGTCCGGTTCTGGGCCTGCTCTCGGAGAGGCAGTTTGCCCCCAGGGAGCCGTCCTCCTACATGCGTGGCTTCATGATATTCCAGGATACCGACAACAACGGCGCGTGGGCCGCCGCTTTCAAATGGCCAGTTAAGCGGCTGCTCAGGGAAGCCGTCGATATCCTTAGCGAGGTCGGCATCTCAGCTGAAGTTGGCAACAACGACCAGAAGCTGACCTTCACTGGTGTGGCAACAGACGGCGTTGGCTGTCTCGGCGTCGCGAAAAAATGTGGCCTAGCCTACAAAAAGTCCCTCGATCACTTGGAACGAAGCCTCCGCGCCGCCTGTGACATAGTCACCCTTAACCCGTACACAACGACCCACGGGGATGCGAGCGAACAAGAGGATGCTGACTTAAGCTTCCATACAAGCCTGTGGACGAAGGTGTACGAGGCTTGGGACCGGACGCACAGGAGAGTCGGCAACGTCACCGTACTCCTGAAGCGCTACGCAGGCGTCTCGCAGCGCATATACCACGACACGGCCGGGACCACCGACTGCAGGGCGCTCCTCATGGAGGCGGTCCAGAACGTCGTCGCGACGCGGCAGGTCCGCCGCTTCCACACCGACCTCGTCGCCCGTGCGCCGCTGCGGCAGCACCAGGCAGCAGCCGGCTCGCATGAGGAGAGGCTCCAAGTGCAGCTAGAGGACCGGGCGATCCGAGTCTCCGAGCTCGAGCACGAGGCCGGCCTCTGCGCCGTCGAGCTCGACGAGACGCAGCACAGGCTCCACAGCCTGCAGGACGAGGTCGAGGTGCGCGAGGCGCGCACCGCCAAGGTGTTTGAGGAAGCGGCCATCTCTGCCCACGACACACACATGGAGCGAGAAGCCATCCTGAATCAGTTACAAGAGAAGTTGTACGCGGCCGAAACGCACGCCATGGAGCTGGAGACGCGGATCCAGCGCCACGACTTCGAACTTGAGGAAGCCAGGAAACAGACTTCTTGGCAGGTCGCGAAGGCGCTGGTCACCGGCGCCGTAGCCTCCTCGAGGAGCACTAAAGACCACAATTGTACGTCGCTGCGTGACACCGTGCATGTGCTCGCGTTGAACAGACAGGCGATCGCCGAACTGGCCACAGCTCTCGTGGCTGCGGAGCCGCAAGCTTGGATGGACCTCGGGCAAGAACTCCGGCGCAAGACTCCCCTGCCTTCCGAGCCGCGTGCCGAGCTCGACGAGAATCGCGGGGCCAAGCAGAATCCCGTCAGCGAGATGGTCCGCACTGAGATGCGGTGTTCCGACGACACAACCGCGGCGCCCGAGAAAAAGGCCGGAAAACAAGAAATGTCTTCGGTTAATCTACACAAGAGCAATAGCGGCCTTGAAAAAGCTAAAGAGGAACTCAAAAAGACGATACTAGCGTTGAACAATACCCTACGACACTACGACAACGTACAAGATGAGGAGGCCGTGGCGCCGGAGAACGAGGCCGTCGCAAAGCTCAAACAGGCCGTCGCGTACCTCCTTTCGGGAGCGGAACTGCCTGTTTGGGCGGACACCGAGACGGCCGCGAGACGCAAGATGATCAAGATCTGCGATCTGCGCCGCGAGCTAGAAGATGCCTGCAGGACTAACGATCGTCTCGTCCATTCGCTGGAGTGCGTGGAGATAGACCTTTCTAACACCGGGGCCAAAAAACGGCGTTCCGAGGCCAAGGTCGCGATGCTCGAGCAGAAGGTCGGCGAGGCCGAAGAGGCACTCGCCCATGAGAAGGAGAACGTCGCGCGGCTCGAACAGCATATCGAGGACCTCTCTCACCACAACAGCACGCTCGAGGTACAGCTCGCGAACCAGGCTCGGCCGACCTCGCTGGTCTGCCCCCTCAGCAATACGGCTATCACCATGCAGCAATCCATGGTCCCCGCCTTAGTGGACTCTACAAGCTCTCCCGTCCACTCGCCAGGCGCTCCGCTTACTAGCACGCCATCGCCCGCATGTGCCGGCTATCATGCTGACACTGTGGAGCAACAGCTTCGCTCAACGGTGGCTAGTAACCCCACGCGGCACCTCGAGTGTGTTCTCGAGACGCCAATCGCGCAGGAACACGTGCTTACGAACTCTCCTTCCCCCTCGACGGACGACGTGGAAGAAGCATCGGAACCGTCCGAAGCGTCTTCTCAGGATTCTTTGCGCAGCTGTCAATCTCAGTTCGAGTCCGAGGAGGAGGAGTCTGACTGTGTAGATTCTGGGCGCACGCTAGATATGGTCGGTGAAGGTGAATCGTCCTTGCAAGTCGATGAAGACTATTTTAGCCGCCTAAGCGAAACCGACACCGCACTCGACAGCGAGGGAGATGGCGAGTACGTCTTAACCGACACTCCCGAGAATGATTCGGACTCGGAGTGGGAAGAGATATGATCTCCTTTACAGTCTCGTGTTTCTTAGGGGTTGGGAAGGAAACGGACACGACGTTAATGCCTAAGTCGGTTTAATCCGGATATTGGGTCGTGGCGTTCTGAACGACGAACAGTTAAGCATCCGTCATGTTCGCCTTGCCACTCAGATCACGCTGGTATCAATAATTCAGGTTCAGGGTTAGCCTGCCAGAGCCGTCCGTCCCTTTGTTATGTCTCCCTTTCATACATCCCTGTCTAGTTTCCACTATGAAACTGTGTAAACTGCCATCAGGGTGTTACAGAGCGCTGTAGCGTAAGACGTCAACCACGATTGATCCCATATCAACGTTAAGCCACCGTCCATGTCCAATGTGATTAGTGTATTAGCAACATATGCACAATGAGTAGTTGCCATTCAGTAAAGCTCAACCGTAACGCCTCCAATCATGACCTATGCCATTATTGCCACAGCTACCAGTCTTGCCTGCCACATGCAAACGTTATCCTAGTGGCATCACGGAATTCCCATAGGAAGCTTTTCCGAGATGCTGAATGAATTATACCAGGTCCTGGAAGTACTCAAGCCTCACCGGGCTTGTTGCAAAGAACCTGCCACGAGGCCCAAATGCCCCTCCCCTCCTCTACCGGCGCGTCTTCGCAGGCACGTATAGATAATAGCTCGCGGCGGCCGTCGGAGCACATCTCATCTGTAAAGACGCCCACTAATTACGGAAAGAGAAAATACAGAAGTTAGTGAGTAAGCTCCTATTTTCTGGTTTCTTCCGCCACTCATTCCCCCGAAGCGGACTGGTGGCAAGGAGGGAAGGGGTATCCTCGTTAGGTCATGACTTACGGCTGCAGCCCTCGGCTGCGGGGTAGTACAGCTGCTCCAGCATCGTGGACTTGACGCCCGGGCTCGGCACGTACGCCGTCAGGTTGTGGCATGTGCCCACGTCCGACTCCTCGGCCTTGAAATAGCCCTGGTTCAGCTCGCCGCACCCGCTCGCGCTCCACACCCGGAACTGCGCTATCCGGGCGCCGTCGCGCTCATGGATGGCCGCGGCGTCGGTGATACGGGCGACGAGGGCTGCGAAGGCGGGGAAGAAGAGAGCGCTTAGCTGCATTTTGATGGGATGTCGGTCTAATATATGAAGATGCCGGCTCCGACTCGGAGTGTTTCTTTGCACTAGGGATCTGGAAGTCGAGGGTTCGGAGTAGCGGCTGATTTAGTTATTACGTCGTGCAGACTAGTTATTAGTCGTGGATTACGAGACGTCTAAGAATCAGAAAACGCGTCGACTAACTTTTCTCTTATACGGGAGACATCCCCGACCGTCATGACGGACTCCGTACATCACAAGCCTAGTCATGTGGACAACACCAACCTCAGCATCTCCATTTCGAGAATACGATATCGATGGCCCGCAGAATAGCGGGTCCTCCGAGAAGCTGCGCAGCCGTTATGCTGCAGCACGCCACGGGAGCCAATCGTGCCGCATACGGGCATCCCCAGTTGGGGAAAAGTACGGGGCGAGAAGTTCGTCTCATTGGACGACGACATCTCACAAGACGACTGGATGACTATGTTTACGAGGTGATCGACCGCCAACATGCCGTGCATAGACACGTACATATATACCTAACGTGCAGATCAGCGGCTTGTGGGGCGCATTTTATATGCGTACAATATATGTCCGGCTCGAATGTGAGTTTCCGTCGGGACTCGGGATGCCGTGGGCGTATTGATGTAATCTCTGTGTCATTCGTATAGACGGTGGGAAGGCTTCAGTGTAGAACCCCTATAAGTCCTTACACCCGCGGACTGTTGTCTCTGATCCATTCGATATCAGGGGAGTGGCTAGCCTACAATGATTTGAATCAATATTATACACAATGCTATTCTCGACGCCTAGGCTTCGTGATCTTACATTATGGGCTGCTATATACATGCTTACCCGCTTTTCGTATTTACGTGGCGATGGCAAGTTGCTCTTCCTCTCTAGGAGATATGACTCTGTGCCACCTCTACTAGGTCCAGATGGCTTATGTTCTCTTGAGCAGCGACTGCGTTTAGTCTCGTTGATCTAAGGTAAAGCTATGATATGGTAATGACCTCTACACACCCTGTTGTATAGTGGCTTCTACGGCACAGGGGCATACGGCACAGCCCCACCCCGGGGGGGGATTTTCTTTTCGCCTCATGGCACGGTGGCGGCGGGTTAGGGTTCACAGCATCCAACATACGCCGCCGGTGACACGACTATACGCACAGTAAACAGACTCGAAATCGCCCCCGAGAGCTGAGACCTCAAAGCGAATAAGGCCGTAACCGGGTAAGCCGTCGTCACATTTCAGGCGGCTTATCTCGGCTGGCAGATAATTATGGGCTAATGCAGTACCCCTAAGTAGGGTGAGAGGTCCTTGGCATTACCCGCGGATACCTAGTAAGTAATGCCAAGGACTCATAAGGACCTATCAGGACCTATCGCTACTAAAAAATTTTAATATTAATTAATCTTATCGAAGTATTAAATATAATATATAATATAATAATTAAAACATTAAGTATAATAAAATTATATTATTTAAAAAATATTATATTATATATATATAAATAAATAAATATCTTTATAATAATACAATATATTTATATTAAACAACGGTTTAAAAAATTTAAAATATAAAAATAACCGATATTCAGAACCTATTAGGTACCCGTGGGTCCCTTGGCAGGACCTAATAGGTACCTAATGGGTCCTTGGCAAATCTGATGGGTACCCATTCCCTCACCCTACCCCTAAGAGGCAACATATGCGCTAGAAGCGGCCGTTTTGCATTATATCCGTGATGTTCTCATACTCCACTCCCCCCAATTTATGCCGGTGCCGGTCTTTCAGAGTTCAAAATGAGCTGTGGCGGCGATTTCGAGAGGCTGGAAAGGGGCAAAAAAGGGGTTAGGCGCATTCAAGACCATCTCATGAGAGCTAAGCGCCATCGTGCTGCTTAGATCGAGCGACCATATAGTTGCAGAACAGGCCCATCTAGGAAAGAGAGTCCAAGTGACCTCTCCTGTTTGCATCCCTTTCCCCCCCCTTTCTCCATGTCCCTCTTTATATAGACCTTACCCATTTAATTTGGAGTTGATTTGCATATGAGACTCGACAGACGCCCTCTAGATGACTTATGACGAGGGCTAGCCTTCTATATAGCTTAAGGGTTAACGATACGGGAAACGCGGCTCAGTGCTTGTCGCAGGCGTTGGCGCTAGCGGATACCCAGATAGGCGGGCTGACTGGCATTCACCCAGCTAGCACAAGCGAGATCTCGAGAGCTATGGTACTGCGAAGTAACATCTCACCGTTCGTTCAAGCCACGCTGGTCTCTCTCGAAGACGGCAAGGAGGTAGCCAGAGGACGAGGACTGACGCATGCACCCCGACACCAGGTATAATCAACCCTAGAAGGGAGCATATTTACAATCACGAGCAATCCAACTAGCACGTAGTAAGAAACAAAAGTTGACTCCCGGAAAGAGAAAAAGATAAGTATCATTACCCGACGCTCCTCCACCCGTCTATCTGTAAACGCCGGTGCGAGCTGCTGATGTAAGAAGTAAAGACCCTCTATGCTATCTATCGTCTGATCTATTTGGTCATCCATAGCCAGCCCGGCTATCCCCAGTGCGATCCATCATATCGAAATCCCGGAACCGACCCGCGCGCATGTTATATGTGAGCGCTGTGTATAAAAGCTCGACCGTGATGCGCACGTAAACTGACACCCACTTGGAACCAATCGACCGGCTGCAGCGCCGCCGACATACAATCATGAGGTAAACCATGAACATCATAACCACTACCATCGATCGCCCATCCCAAGAACCCCGTCTAGCAGGTTAGTTATGCAGGTAGGTAGACACAATCCTCTACTCGTCCTCATCTGTATCCGGCGGGTGCGGGGTGCCTTTGGGGCTGTTAAGCCACTCGATGTGACGCAGCCTCCGGCGGACCTCCTGCTCCTTGAGTTCCTTCTTGGTCTTCTTGCGCTTCTTCTTGGCCTTGAACTTGAGGGGCGTGTTGTCCTCGGCGCCGCTGTTGACGGCGCTCGTCGCCGCGCTGCTGACGGCCGTGCTTGCCACAGCGCTGGCCACGCCGCTGCCGGGCTGGCTGTCCTCGAAGCGGCCGAGCGAGACAGCCGCGTTGCCCTTCATCGTCATCCGCCCGTCGTTGATGTGCCACTGCTCGCTCGAGAGCGCGCCGACGAATTCCTCGTTGTGAGAAATCATGACGACACCGCCCTTGAAATCGCGGATAGCGACCGCGAGACCGCCGAGCGAGTCGCGGTCCAAGAAGTTAGTCGGCTCGTCCAGGACGAGCAGATGAGGGTTGTTCCACATGGCGCCAGCAATGACGACCTTGACCTTCTGTCCTCCCGATAAGCTACCAATCTCGTTGTGGTTCGCAATCTCGGGGTCGAGACCGAGGTCTTCGAAATGTTTCGAGATCACCGACGGCTGAAGCTCTCTGTAACCGAGACCTTCACGAGACGCCTCGTGATCATCGAACTCTTGCACCAACTTGTCGAAACCCCATTCGAGGAGGGTCTCGCGCGACACTTGAGAGTTGAACTTTGGAAGCCACGCTCGCCATTTTCTAAAAGTAGTTAGTACCCATCCATGCGCCGAGGAAGGTATGAATTTTCAGCCTGAACTTACACTTCGTACTGGAACGTCTTCTTCCACTTTTGTCTACCAACAAGGGCCTCAATCTGTCGCGGACCTTTTCCGTCACCGAGATCAATAGGTTTATCCATCTGCTCGCGATCCTTGTCTGACAGGATACGAGTCTGTTTCATATGCACCTCCCGGTCGTCGCCATTGGCATAACGCCACTGCAGGTACTGGTTGGGAGTCTTCTCAAGATGCATCTCCACGTGCTCGAGCGCGTGCTGCTTGATGTAGCCGATTCGGAGGTTGGGGTGCTTCTCAACTTTCCCGGACGTAGGGATGACTTCACCCGTCAACAGTTTGATCAACGTCGACTTGCCGGCACCGTTGGGTCCGATGACCGCGACACGGGAGGACAGAGACAGCTGACAAGACACATCGCTGAGTGAAGGTTTCAGTGCCTTGGGATATTGGAAAGAAACTCCGGTCATGCGGATGATCGCCCGCGTTTGGGACTTGACACCGGTCAGAATGCCGGGAGGCGGGAATTTGAACTGCACGTTGGAGGCGGAGAGGGTATAGTAAGCCTTTGCCTCGGGACGGACTTTGACAAAGGCGGCCAGATTGCCCTTGAAGTGACCGAGCTTCTTTCCAGGCTCGTAATGGTAGATATCAGTCGTGACGTTATCCAGAAACCCGGAGTCGTGAGAAACGATCAAACTGGTAATTTCGGAATGAGTCTTCAGATAGTTCTCCAACCAGGCAATATTTGCAACGTCCAAGTGGTTAGTAGGTTCGTCAAGAAGCAGAACATCAGCCTTCTGCAGCATAGCTCGAGCCAGAGCAAGCTTCATCTTCCAACCTCCCGACAGAGATCCGACCTTCTGAGACTGGCGTCCCTCTGGTCCGGACGTGAAGCCGAACTCTTCCAAAACTTTTGAAATCCTCTCCCTGCCTTCCGATGCGATCGTCGGATCCTTGACCATGAATTCTAGAATGCTAATATCTGCATCCTCTCCCTGGTTGTGCTCGACATAGCAAGTGCGGAGGACATCTTGCGGTGGAAAGCCTTCCAACTTGCCTCCAGCAATACTCTTCATGAGTGTCGACTTTCCGGCTCCGTTACGACCGCATAGACCGTAACGGTGACCCTTCAACAACCTGAGGTTGGTGTGAGACAAGAGGAGCATGCCACCATAAGCGAGGGAGAAATCCGCGTTGACGATTTCGACTTCGCCATCGTCCTCCTTTTCGGGAACACCATACTTGCGCTGGTCTTCCGCGAGATAGTATTCTTGGACGGCAGAAGCAACGGCATCGCTCGCACCAGGCTGATGCATGAGATCCTTGAGGTAAGGAACGACCCTAGCGGCAATTCTGTCAATGTGCCTGTGGTTGACGTCCTCGGCCACCATCTCGCAGAAATAAGGTCGCCCAACTTTGTACACGTCTAGATCGCCCGCCAACCCGCCGTTCTTCTTTATCTCGGAGTCGATTATCTTTGCAACATCGTCCGCGGACGTCCTTTCTACTACCTTGTGCTCATTGTCACCTTCCATGGCCTTGTCCATAACATTCAAAGCCCTTGTTGCGATCTCGCGGACCTCTGGCAGAGATGCTCGGTTGACGACGCTCTTAACGCCGGGCTGTAGTTTTGGCAAGAATGTTCGGGCCTCGATGGGATCATGTACAAGCTTTGTCAAGTTCTCGGTGATGACAACGGTTTGCCGCAACACCTCTTGAGCCGTCGTAGGGTTGTTGAGACTGCGCTCGAGGAAAGGGGTAAGGAGAGCGAGGACGGGGGACGTGACGACGGCAACGAAGGTGGTTTGCGAAAGAGCATGGATGGCCTTCTGGAGGCTCTGAGTTGAGGGGTGATGCATCGATTCGATCAGCAGAGGGATTCTGGGGGCGACGTCGTCATTGGACAGGAGGCTGGTAAGAGATTGCATCGTGTCGACGGCCTGCTTCTCCACCTCGGACTTCAAGTCGTGCATGAGGTCCTCGGCTATGGGGATCAAACTAGCTAGCTTCGAACCCATGGCTTCTCTGAGTATGTCCTTCTCTTGAGCCTGCTCCTTTGTGCAGCCAATCTCCATCTTCGCTTTATCGGCCATCTTCTGCATTAACTTAAGCGCGCCGACAGTGCCCTGCCATTTACCGGTCTTCTTGGACAGGTAAGCGGTGAGGGCGGGCAACAAGCCGACAACCATGGCCTCAGCGCTCAGGTTGCCAAAGAGCGCATCGAGACCGTATTGCGCAGCATCGCGTACGACAGCGCCCTTGTCAGCTAGAGCATCTAGGGCGCATGCGATCATGCCGCCATCCTGGACGAGGAGAACAACTTCGCTAAGGGGTTGTCTCGGCGGGAACTTTTCTAATATGGCTCCAAGGAGATTCTGAGCGCTTTCCCTCCGTAGGCCGCTCTTCTTATCCGAGGCGGCCTTCTTGACTTCTGCGAGAACGCCGTACTGGTGGAGGCCTCGGAAGCCCACGGAATTCAAAAGTAGTTCGCAAAGCGCATAAGATGCATCGACAGAAGCGGCCGATGTCGAAGCGGTGAAAATGGCGTTGAGGATGGCGGAAACGTCCTGTGGCGGGGGAGGGGCATCGCCGGATTTAGCCACCATCATCGGCGGCGACACAGGGTGAGGCATCGTGAAACTGTTTAATCAGTGGCCGGTCGGTAAACAACAAAAGAGAAAGAGACGACCGGATGAAGATGCCAACACAAAAAAAGAAGAAAGAGCAATGCGCCCCAAAAATGCCCTCGAAGAATGGGCGGTAAAGGGCGTTCACAAGACGCAGTTTTGGGGTGGAATTTAAAGGATAAGGCAAAAAGTCAAAGCCAGATTTACCATCAATAAATGGATATCTCTGCCAGACTGTCCACCCGAATTTTTCAAAAAATTTCTTATCGGGGAGAAAAAGGGTCCTTAGCTAGGACCGATTCGGTAAGGTACCATATTTGACGTTTCTGGTCCCTGCAAATTAAAGTTCGTTAAATCGCAACGCCTCAGCTGTCTCTGCATATTGGTACGTACCCCCACTTTGGCTGCTCTTTTCTGCTTATTCATGTGTGTGCAGGCGAATGCTTCTTTGGACAACAACAGCCCAACTTAAAACTACAGCAGCGATCTTTGCGTGTATTAAATTATGATTCAGCATGGTTCAAGTAGACGTGGAACTCGTGGAGGAAGCTTCAAATTCTGTTGATAACCCATCCCAATAACCAGAAGATATAACCTTGTCTCACTGACAACGGCTGGAGGGTCGGAATTTGAGAGTTCTTAGCACACTAATACTGTGTACCAAGTAATAGTACGTCCAAGGTAGAAGGCGCCGAGCACGTGGCAGTATGGAGTGGGAAGTACTGATAACAAACATCCCCTATGCTTTGAAAAGATCCGATTAAAGGCCTACAAGCCACAGCTACAAACTGTCTCAAGCGGTGCCTTCTCTAAAAGGGAATTAAAGGCCACGAACAATCCCTTTCATTGGTCGGTTCGGTGGTGAGGGCGGTTTTGACCCATTGTTCAAAAGATTGTTAGTTCTGCAGTTTGTCGGCCTCTTTATCTGACGGAAGGCCAAATGACGTTAGAGGTAACAATTTTCTGAAGGTGGGTAGCACTCTTTTTTTGTTCTCCCATATAACCAAATTAGCTTTTATATACGAATTATTTATTTTTATATTATACGGTATATATAAGAAAGTTACTTTTTAATCGATATATATATAATTTATAATTAAGTTATTTAAAGTTATATATATATTATAATATACGTAATTACTTAAATATAATTATTTAATTAATATCTTTTACATTTATAAGTTATATAACGCTTTAACGTTAATTAATTTATATATTATATAAATAATAAGTTAAAAAAGTATTATAACTAATGCTTTTTGGCCTTTTATTAAATATTTTCTTTTTTTATTTAAATTAAAAACTTTTAAGATTTTATAATTATTTAATAAATAATTAACGTATAATAAAGAATAAAAGTAATTTTAAGGAAATAAATAAAACCAGCATTTTATAACGTTATATTAATTAATATTTAAGAATTTAATATAAAGCGTATTTAATAAACTAAATAATATATTAAATTAAATAATAATTATATTTATATAAAATTTTTATATAACTTAGCCTTTAATTATATTATTAAAGTTTTATATTTAATCTACCGTTTATAACTTTTCGTTTTTACTTTAATTTATTTTAATTTTTTATTAAGTTAATAATATAATTAAGATATTAAATTTAATAGAAATAAAATAATATTTATAATATAAGGTATAATTATATATTAAAATAAAACGATTATTAATAAATAATAAGTTAAATTTAAAAAGAATTTTTGTTTTAATGTAATAAGTTTATAAACGAAAAAATGAATTATTATATCGTTTTTTTTTAAACTTATTTATTTAATTTAAAAAACATTTAGTATATTTTAGATAAGAAAATAAAAGTAAGCGTATTATATAGCTCGTACTTTTAAATTCAAAGTTATAAATCTATTTTAAGATATCTATTGATTTATATAACTCGTACGAAACTTAATAATACCCTAAGGCCTTGCAAGCCTTAGAACTCGGAAACCTTAAAGCCTTAAAGTTTTGGGGATTTTAGTTAACCGTCGGCCTGGCTAACCGTCGGCCTGGCTAATCGTTAACCTGCAAGCCCTGCAAGCCCTGCAAGCCCTACAAAGCCCTGCAAGCCCTGCAAGCCCTGGACACCCTAGGCCTTACTTGACCTTACCGTCGACTTAGCTGCTCGCCGACCTGAAAAAAAGGGGTGCCGGAGCGTGTAAGGCGTACGAGGCCTGCGCCAGCAGGCCGAATAAGCCGAAATACGCGGAAGGCCGCCCCCCTCCCCCTTTGGCTAATCGCCGACCTGGTTAACCGTCGATTATAACCGTCGGACATAAAAAAAAGGGGTGCCGGAGCGTATAAAACGTACGAGACTTACGCCAGCAGGCTGAGCAAGCTGAAATACGCGGGAGGCCCCTCTTTTTTACCGTATTGGACCTAACCGGCAACGATTAGGCTATTAAAACGAGGGCTTATTATGCTGCCGCGGCGTTGCGGTAGCCGTACGTACGTGTATTAGGTTACCCCCATCTAGCGTTCCCTAGTACCGTCAGATGGTTATTTATACTAGTAGGTGGGTCGGTGGCTGGTTGGTTACCAGCTGGAGGCTGTGTTCTTATAATATCGTACCCGCGTAACATAACTTAGTGGAGCTTTAATGGGCCTGTTAGCCATCTACAGTACGCTTAATTTCAGTTTTAGGCTTAGGACCCGCTAAAAATTTGTTGCACTCCACGCCCATCGTCGGATAAGTTTAACGTCCTTATGCCAATTCCATCTGGGATTGGTCCGGAAGGAGCGGTCCTTCAGAACTTAACCACTTGATAGGACGTCCAATTTTGGCACTCTGTATGAGAACTTTGTTGCCTCTGGGTTCCAAACCTTACACAATATGTTATACTAGTCCATCTAACAATTTGCTGAGTAAACCATGACGGTGTATCACTTTACGGAGAGTTACGATATTGCGAATTGTTACAAAGTGCGCAACACACCTCATTATTACCTCCTCTAAACGTTATCTCGTTATCTCCAGCCGCACCAAGCTGATGTACATTGAGACCCGGGTAAGGTTACAATGAGGAACTCGGCTGATGTCTTGAACATCGTGATTATGTGATCAAGCTGCTCCATCGAAATCGCCCAGAGGGTTAGATAAGTCTTGGATGGCGCTTACGAGAGAGGCTTGTCGGTATGGCTCTGGTCCGTTCGCCCACAATAACTGCCCCATTAGGAAAATGGCAAGGATGAGAACCGTGGCGCAGCAGTGGCCCCAAGAATGCCGATGCTGGCTATTGGCCTGAGAAATGAGTCGAGAGCTGCTTTACAGAAGCTCTCCTTGAGTTGGGGGCTGCGGAGGGTGGCTGCAGAACGCGCACCTCAGTAGTTGGACGATAAACGATTCCTTGCTAAGTCGCGCTCCATTGGTTGAATCCGCCATGTTCGCCGATGCGCAAGCTTCCGCCGCGACTACAGACAGTTATGTCATTTCTGGAACGCTGCGGCCAGCCAGTAGTCTGCAACATCGCCTGACTCTCTTGGGACAGCTCAGGTGCCTGGAATCCTTCTTAAATATCACTAACCGGCCCACGTGGCACAGAGCCGGATCACTCCCGTTGCCTCGAAACACTAAGACAGGATTGGTCCATCACATCTTTTCCAAGATGGTCTCACCCCAAGCCACAAAGCCCGGGTTTCAGTTTATCACTTCCATCAACACCATCGCCCGGAATGATGAGACGCGACGTAGAGTCCGCTCTCACGCCAGGCGCCAGAAGTTGCCGAACCAGACAAGCACGCCCTCTCTAAAGAAGGAGGAAGGTACGCAAAAAGAGCGTATATCAAAGTTTCGACTAGGCACAAGCGTCAGTTCATGTACCCGGAGGAAGCGACCCTCGTCTACCGAAAATGCAAACACCGACGTTGATATGTCTGAAGCAACCCCCAAGTGGGAGACTACCGTGATTGGGAACAAACTCGCCATAACCGTTGCCAGGGAGCTCCCCAACTTCTCTTTGCTGCGCATCGAGACGACGCCTTTGACAGAGAACCTGTTAAAGTATTGCATGACCGTGTGCCTCTCGCCCCAGGAGAAGTTCGTCGAGAAGTGGTTCGACCGAGCCGGGGCGCCGACTTATATGAACATCCGTAAGGCAACCCCCTACAGCTTTGCGTTCGATGAGGTGGAGGCGTTCGAGGGTTAACCCCATATACACGCAGACCATTCGAGCTCTCTTGCCGCCACGTTTGCCACCAATCCTGGCGGAGACTGGATGAGATCGGTGAGCACCTTTCGTGAAGCAACCTTTGATAATACTGATCTGAAGCCCAGATCACTGTCGACAATGCAGCAACACATGCCTTCATGGCCAACGTGGCGGCGATGCATAATTCTCTCGCGAACTGGGCCGATACTACGACCATAGACTTCCACCGTCTCCAAGCCGTGAAATCCATAAACGAGAGGCTGAACCTAGAGGGTAAAAACATTGATACCCCTGTCTCTGACGGTGTTATCGTTGCCGTTGCGCTACTAGTCAATGTTGAGGTGAGCCACTTATGCCTGCTAGGCTTTGTAGCGCGAGATGAACACTTACATGTCCTAGTCTTATATCGGTTGTTTGGCAGCCGCTGCGGCGCACATGAATGGCTTGAAAAGGATTGTTGAGTTGAGAGGCGGGCTTCTAGAGGGCTTTGATTATAGTAGTCTACTGCAACGGACGTTGGCCTGGTAAGTCTTCCTGTGCGTTGCATTGCACCATGCTTCTCTCAAACTAACACCCAGCCAGGGCTGATTTCTCCTACGCAACTGCAGCAAAAAAGCCGTTGGTATTTCCGTTAATCCCGAAACTTGCCATGTCGCTAGGGCTGAAGGACAGATTCATGAGCCGGTCGATGGTTGCTAATACAGAGGCTATTGGCTTGAACGACCTCAGTGTCGAGAATCGAGAAGCCATTGAGCTTTTCGAATTACTCTACTCGATCACCGACAGCATCAATATTTTCGACTGGACCGACCTCAAGAACTTCAAGGCCGAACGAGCTCAGATCAGCGATTCGATATATCTCCTTGAGTGGCGGTTGTGCCAGCTTGAGGACTTAATCCGCAGTCGACAACACTCCTCGACTAGAGCAGAATCGCTTCCGGTCCTGATGCCATCTGAAAACAACGAGATCTGGATGGAGACCTCGCCACCTACGGACCTATCCAACACTCTTATCTACGCGTCCCACCTGTTCTTGCATTTAGCCATACGAGGACAGCCGCCCGCGGCCTACAGACATCGGGCTCTCACGGAAGCGCTCATGTCATCTCTCTGTGACACCCTCATGGCGCTGGATCTGCTGTCCGACCCCGAGACCCATGGATCACCGGAATCGCACCACACTACTGGCAGCGGAGAGCAGGTCTCTACGGAAAGATGGTCAACTACAACGTCAGAAATCTCGGACCTCAGTACTTGGGGCGCTATAAAGTCTGACCTGCATGAAAACATCTTGCTGTGGACACTCTTCACAGGGTCTTGCATCCGGATGCCGTCGTCACCGGCCGATGCGCCATTCATGTACCGTGGTATCTTGCTCGGCGACCACCATGAGTTCTTCATAAACGCGCTGATCAGGTACTGCCGTATGAGGAATATTATCGAGAAGGAGACATTGCTAGCCACCCTCAAAGGTATAGTATGGCTGGATAGGTGGAGCGATAACCAGCTCGAGCTCGTCTGGCAGGAGATCGGCAGCCATGTAAGGATCTAACGCGCTTCCGCTAGCCACAACCCACTGTCCTTTCCGAAGACCAAGCCCAGATGTTATCAGGAGGGAAACCGCCAGACAACTTTGAGATATGGTACGGCAGGGACAACCACCGCGGTGGCGTCTTTCATCGTGCTTGGCCCCCTGCCGTTGATACGTGCGCGTCTTTGTGTGACCGCACACAAGGACTCCGGCAACGAAGAGGAGCTTCATTCATATCGCGATTCAAGAACGCACAATGCCCAGATGGTTACCAAACATATCCCTCGCACGGCCCAGAATGCTGAAACTGCAAAAGCGCAATCGGCCAACGAAGCCAGCGCACCACCAAGAAGCTGACCGCACCCGTCGGTCAGGCGCACCCTCGCCCGAGCCGCGCCCGCCTCCAGACGTCCCCTCCGCGAAGCCGGGTGAAGGAGACGGTCGGGACCCGCACCCCAAAGTGCTAGCGGGCTCAGGATCTCAGTCCCAGCCAGAGATAGGAGCGACGCCGGGATGCGGGGATGAAGATGGACGCGAGAAGCCGTGTCCGCGGGGGAACACATTGGCAAGCCGGTGGCTCTGTCGCCTTACTGCCCAAATTGCACCAGGAGCAAGCATGAATATGGGATGCCAAACAGCATGCGAAGGAATTGGGCAGATGGTGGGGGTCTCGAATAAATACATGAGAGATAGCGATAGGGGGCTTGGACTAAATAGGGGAAATTGTGATAAAGCGCTGCACGAGGATGGCGCGATGCTCTCGTCAACGCAATCGAGCTATAGCGTAATTTAAGAACGATTACGACTCCATGTTGAATTAGTCTAGTGTATGCAATAATGTGAGGTACGCCGTCACAAATACCGTAGTCCTGTATGTTTCGGCCAGCAACGCGCTTTCGAAACTCATCGTGACAGCCACTCCTAAAGGGCATCCCGCGTGGTACTTTGGGGGCTGCAATTTCCCCACCTGTCCTAACAATATGCATCACGCACACAAACCCCCTGCCCCTAACCTCTACCTCCACACCAGCTTTCGCACGACGAGTACTTCATTCATACAACTCTATACGCACTACATCCACCGTCAGCAAACACGCACGCACCAGCGGAAACACCCACCCATGCATTTAGACACAACTAAAAAAAAAATTTAAAAAGACCTACTCGCACACGATATCAGTGCCCTTCCAGACGCAGACCCCGACCCACATCCCGAAGTTGAGCCTCTCGGCGTACCGCTCGTCGGTCGTCTTCATCGTGAGGAGCACGCGGCAGCTGTACCGCGGGGGGTGGTGGGCGGCGTGCTCAGCATCCCGGTCGCCCAGGGCCCTCATGACCTCCGCGGGTCCCGTGACTGTGCCTCGAGCCTTGCATTCGATGCTGTTCGATGGAAAAGGGGGGGTGTCGGTTAGTCTGCGAACTACTCGAAGATAGAGCGCGTGCGTTGCGCCTACCACTCTGTGCGTTGGGGTGGTCGGTTAGGCGACAGGCGGGATGGGGACGGGACTTACTAGGCCGGCGGGTCGTCCGCCGTCTCGAGGCGCTGCGTCGTTTCGAGCTGGAGCCCGGACGTGTTCCCGTGGACGAGGTCTCGTGTCTCCTGGCCGCCGCCCTATAAGAAGGGGGACATAGGAGTTAGCAGAAGCACCCGTCTCCGCGAAATCATCGAAGCGGATAAATGAACGCGCCCCCTGGCTCGGAGCGATATCCTAAGGCAGAACGAAACAGGGGTAGACTCACCACGACGGTGCCGTGCCCGAAGCACCCGCTCCACGCGCCCCCCGAGAACGTCGTCCCCCGCTTCTTCCTGAGGCCGTCGCCGCCGCCTGCGGCTACGGTGGCGGTCTGCGCGCTCAGCGTCGCCTGGATACGGAAGTCGGACTCGAGGCGCGGCGCCGGGATCGACAAGTGCGGGTAGGGGAACTTGCTTGTGGCCTCCCTGGCGTGCTGTGATGGTGGTACCCTGTTTGGTGGGAAGAAATGACATGGTGTCAGCTACGAGACGGATTTCCTGCGCTGCCGCGATCGACGCTGTCGCGATGCTTGGCATTTTCGGGTAGGTTAGATAGGTGGGTAGTTATATAGTTACGTTTTTATCTTCCGCTTCTTTCTCTCCCTTTCTCCGTCCCTTTTCTCTTCCTCCGGGATGGCCTTCCATTGGTGCTGCTGGTGATATGAAGAGGACTCAATAGTCCCGCCGGCCGCCATCGCTGCTGACCCCTGACTCATCGTAGCGCTGGCGGCGCTGCTGCTGCTGCTGCTAGAGCCGACATCACCAATATCCCATTGCTGCTCGACGGCGGCCCAGCCGCTGTGCCGCCGCTCGGCGATGCCGTTGATCCCAAAGCCGGCGAGGCCGTGCAGCGACAGTCCGCTATCCCACTGCAGACTCTCAGGATCAGGGACGGGGATCAGAGGCGGCAGTGTCCCCATGACTTTATAGGGTGTCCGCGGGAAGAAGTGACCGACCACCGCCAGACGTTCCTCCGGGTCCTCCGCGGCGGCGGCCGTGGTCCTTGCGGGCTCGGAAGCCATTTCCGGCGTTTGTCTCCCGTCCGGTTTCGTTATTGCACGTTACAATAATAACACGGCAAGTACGCCAAAGCCCTCCACTAACAGGCAGGGGCCTATGTGATATAGTGGTGAGGAAGTCTTGCTTAAAACCCCCATCGAAATGCCCGAAGAACTCCATTTTGACATCTTCCCTTCGAAGCGAGGACTTCGCTGGTTACACCGGCCTCTGGACGGGATCACGGGGTTTACCTACGTAGCTTATTGCATATTATCGGTGGCTGTCGGGGTGCGAGGCCGGTCGGACTAATATCAGCCCGCGGAAGGAGCCACTTGGCGCACTGATTGTAAGGATAAGTGGGCGACAGCATTAAGGCCAAGCTTTTGCTCGCTCCAGTACGTCACGCGGTGCATTATTCCTTCGTCCATCTCAGGGAGAATCAACCCAAGGTATCTGATCCTTGATGATAGGCAGGTATTCATACGTTTCCTTTGGACCTCTGGCCTGATGCCATTACCAAGCTGCAGGTATGTGACGAATAAAATCGCAACTACTTAACTAAATATCAGTATGTAATCCGATGTGTTGTTGCAATTTCAATGGGGCTTGGCTTTCTGCCCAGCTTATCATAAGCTGGTTATGATGAATGGCGCTCGGCCTCAATATAGAGCAGCCGCTGTAGGCGGGAATCACGTGACCCTCAGACATATCTAACCTAGATAGTTTCTCTATAAGAATCATCGCTCACCTAACCTTTTTGTTAGTGATCATCTTCAAACATTCTACACCGCCAAAAGACGGAGTCGGGGCAAATCTCCCCCCCGGGATCCCCACACCCGCGGCCACCTCTGTCAGTCGACACCGATAACGCGCACATTCCATATATGCCGGTCGTACCAAACACTGCCTATATCGCACAAGTCGCCGAGTAGAGGGTGAGTGCCTAGAAATCTAGGATTTTCCTTTCGCGTTGGACGATCTATGAATGCTGAAAGGACCACGGAACAGTATTTACGCCGGGTAGTTGGCCAAAACGGGCTGACCTCAGGGCGGCATCTTCTAGAAGCACCAGCCAAGGGCAGCAGCCACCGCTGTAACAGTAGGTATGAACGAGACATACATATGGAATGCGGCGATGATGTCGCTTACCCGGTACCTTGGATATGTCTCATGAATCTTATGAGTTGATCTCTTTTCGTGTTGTTTGATTGTTCGTACGTACTGTAATCTCCAGACTCTGACACGCGGCGGTGTCACCAATCAGGAGGTGAGTGCTACGAGGTTTCACCTCCGACGTCTGGGACCTGTGATAAGATTTCCCAAGTTTCCATGCACGATGAAGGAATTGTATTCCGTGGCATCTGGCATTTTGCACGTCAGCCATTCTCGGATCACTCATTAGGAGTCGCGCTGAGTCGCGCTGAGTCGCGCACCGTGAACTGAATCCAGATCCTAGACTTCCATGGAATTTGATCCTAGAGCCGTCTGCGGTATTGTAACAATCATGTCCAGCGTGACTTGGCTCTCTATACGCTCCGCGTCTTAAGAACCAGGGCCCGGACCCGATCGATGTTAGGGGTCCGTCAAGACCCCTAATTTAGGCCACCGTCGTCACCGTCGCGGGACCTCATTGGTCGCGCCGTCACCAGCTTGCTTGTATGCCACAACCTTACGTCATAAGCGTTGATCGCCCAAAGCTTTTCGACACATAACCATCAGGGAAGCAGGTTTGTTCAAGGGGGTATGATCGATACCCATTCTGTGTCGATTCGCTCATTGATGTGATGTGATGCCCAGGAAATACTCAAATAGGGAGCGGCTCCCTCTCGCAAGCATAGAGCTAACTTTGTTCCCCGTTATTCATATCGTATCAGTCAGACTGTGCAACCCATCTTGGCGGCCAAATTTTAGTCCCTTGAGGAACAGCTCCTACTAATAATTTCATCGATTACCTGAGACAAAAACAACACGACACCGAGATGCCTTTCTTCTCCAGCCGAAAGCCCGAAGAGCACGTCGTCGAGGAGCCCGCGCCTCCCCCCGAGAAGAAGCACCACGGCCTCTTCGGCTCCCGCCACCGCACGCCCTCGCCGCCCACGACCACCTCGAACCGGACCACGTCCGTCAGCTCTCGCACCTCAGGGGGTAGGTGCCCTCCCCCCGCGGGGCCACACCCCCTCACCGCAACATACGATACTAACGCAGCACCACCAAATACACAGGCTCCGAGCCGTCCCGGCACCGCAGCATGCTATCCCGCTTCGGAGGCGGCCACGGCCGCAACGGAGCGGACATGGACCCGTCGATCCAGGCGGCGCGCGAGCGAGTTATGAACGCCGAGCGGGCCGAGGCGGAGGCGGACCAGGCACTCGCGGCGGCGCGCCTGCACGTGCGGGAAGCCCGCGACGAGGTCCGGCGCCTCGAGCTCGAGGCCGAAGAGGAGGCGCGCCGCGCCAAGATCAAGCAGTACCACGCGCGTGAGGTCTCGAAGCGCGGCAAGCAGCTCGGCCGTAAGTTTTCCATCCCCGTCGCCCCGAATTGTGGTCATGTGATGTGATGTGATGTAGCGTTTGCTAACTATGTGTGCGCAGGCCATGACATCTAGAATATTGTTAAAGTCTGATGAGTTTCATGGGGACGGGCAGGAATGAAGCATATGACGATGATGATGCATCTTTTGTAATATTGCAACAGAGCGTGGCGCAGTTATTTTCTTTTGTACGAGATATCCCAATGAAAATCGATAGTTGTAACTTTATAATTCAAGATCGTTTCATAATTGGCTCTATCCGTCATCATTATGCTCCATGCATCACGCAAATAGGGAAGCCATGCCTATGTGGCATCGTACCCGAGTAGACATACATCGAAGAGAGTTTCCAGTTAAGCGGGGTTAGGGAGGGGGGTTGTATGCCACACGTCTACACCTCCCAACACAATCGTTTTCAACTTGAGCTGTAATGTGCGAAATCCCCGTTGGGTTGTCCTGTAGAGATAAGCGATCTGTTGCTCTGTGTGCTCACCTGCCAGCGCGGGATGATGTTATAAAACAAAGCGTCCGCCGGATACTCAATATCCTAGCGCTCGGCTCCTGGCACGAAACTCTGGCTGGTCAGTACGAGACCGATCTCAATAGACTTACACGGTGGCTTACTTTGCGAAAAACCCGGGAAATGCAACTGATGCATTAGCATATCCGAGTACCTGCTCATCAGGATACCCGGCAGTTCGGGCGCTAGCCCCCTAGTAATTCCCCTCCTCGGCTGCTTGGCGAGCCTGTTGGCCGCTTTGGGGTGGAGAGTCATTTCCCCCTCGCTGATAGGTCGTACATAGGTTCACAAACCGGACGAACTCGTCTCAGTGCGAAGCACCGCTCATCGATGACCTCCTTTGGGGGCGTCGAGCTTGGCATAGATACAGCAATCAATCAGCTGCAGCTTGCACACTGGAGCCGGTCGTCTGCAGGAGACTTGGGGTTGGGGAGCGACAGCCATCCAAAGAAGCATATGCAGAGATAGATCGTCAGAGAGTTATCATCATGTAGTTGCTCTTGCATAGGAGGATTCATCTATTTATTACCTTAGTCAGCAGTTCCCGAAAAGCCCTGCATTGCAAGCTGATAAAGAATGTACAGTTGTATCCACGCTGGGGAGTCAAGTAGTAACTCTGTAAGTCTCTGTTTAAGCGTATTGGGCGGTCAAAGCAATTCTTGTCCCTTTAGGTTGCACAGGCTTTGCCTTGCCTTGTAGCGTTAGGTTGGTTGCTATATTAAGGCTCGATGGACGCGTATATAAGATCATATATGTTTACGGAGGTACATGAGGCAGACATATGAAATAAATAACCGGATAACTTTGAACGGCGTTGTATAAAGTAAGAGAGGATAATTTAGTATGAGTCGGATTTACCCATTTATTTAATAATTACTACCTACCTACATAGTCTTTGTAACTTGTAAGGAGTCGTTACGTACTATTTTTACTTCGTAGCACAGGAACTAAGAAGCTAAACCATGAGGTTGAGAGTGCATTACCATGTAGCTATTTTGGTGCTATCAATAGGCCGCATTCTCCATTTGATAATACTTACCGAACGGCTAACCCTGTTGAGTAAAGCGTCAGGTAAGTATTATCAGAGGTCCCTAATCCCTATCGAGATCCCTGTCTACATGGTATCTCGACCCAGCTTGACATTTTTCGCAATGATGCTGGCTTCGGCTGCTTTGGTGTTTGCTTTCCTCAACCTTCCAACCTTTCTGACCTCATCTCCCATGGCAGATGTCAGAACTGTACGTAGGGGAAGGGTTTTGTTAATATAACATCCTATGTCACCTATCACCACCAACCAGTAGTCTTTCCCTTATAACAGCAACGTCAGGGGCTGGCGACTGCCTGCCTAATGCTGTAGTTGTACCCTTCGATCTTTCTGCGTTCAGCTTTGACGCCTCTTACTTTACCCTACCTCTACTTCTACCATCAGCGTTCCTGTGGCGCGATTCCAATCTGGTCAAACTATTAACACATACTGTATCGATACTAATTAACCTCCGACGAGGACAATCGCCAAGATGATGTCCTTTAGGAGGGCAATTATCTTTGCCGCCTTCTTCCTCACGGCCTTCTTCCTCCTGCGCCACTCGCAGACGTCAAACGATCCAGAGCCTTTCTCAAAGCCACCGGCCAAGTCTGACAACAGCGATAATGATTCGGGAAGACTTCACAACGAGCCGACGACCAACTCCGAAACTGGGTCCTCCGACCAGAGCACTCCTCAACGCGCCCATAAGGTTCCCGCCCAAAGAGCGATACAGGATATGTCCAAGATGTCACTATATGACAAGCTCGCGTACCAATATCCATACGACATCGAGACTAAGTTTCCCGCCTACATCTGGCAGACATGGAAATATACTCCGGCGAATGGGGAATTCACTTTCCGAGACCAGGAGGCTTCTTGGACGGAGTTGCATCCCGGCTTTGTGCACGAGGTCATCACAGATCAGGTTGCTGTCCACCTCATGAAACTCCTTTATGCAGCCGTTCCCGAGGTTCTCGAAGCATACAACGCCCTGCCCCAGCCTGTGCTCAAGGCCGACTTCTTTCGTTATCTAATCTTACTCGCGCGTGGTGGCATCTACTCCGACATCGATACGTATGCCATCAGGAGCGCGTTAGACTGGATCCCCGATAGCGTACCGAGGAATAGCATTGGCCTGGTTATTGGTATTGAAGCCGACCCTGACAGGCCGGATTGGAAAGATTGGTATAGTCGGCGGATTCAGTTCTGCCAATGGACCATTCAAGCGAAACCCGGTCATCCCGTCCTCCGTGATATTGTCACGCGTATCACTGAGGAGACTCTGAAGAGAAAGAAGGAGGGCGTCTTCATAACAAAAGAAAAGAGTGTCATGGAATTCACTGGCCCTGCTGTCTGGACAGACACTATCTTCGACTATTTTAATGATCCGCGGTTCTTCAATATGGACCGGAGCGACTCCAACATTACATATCTGAACTTCACGGGAATTGAGGCACCAAAGAAAGTTGGCGACGTTGTTGTTCTGCCCATCACCAGTTTCTCGCCTGGTGTCCAGCAGATGGGTGCGAAAGACTACGACGACCCAATGGCTTTCGTCAAGCACGACTTTGAAGGTATGTTACTATTCCAGGATCCTTTGTAATCTTTCGCTAATTGGCACAGGTACCTGGAAACCAGAAAGCGAAAGGCACATCGGGGAGAAGAGTTAGTTATTCCCGCTTACGCTAATTTCGCCGCCAATTTAAATGTCCCGGTTCGGAACTGTCAAGGCAGCCTACGGATGAGACTATGCTCCCGTCGCATAGGTTGCGGGTACTCTGCGACCCCCACAGCATGGCACAAGATCCTCGGTTACGCTGGACCGAGTCTGTTTGGCAATTTAGCCGCATTGATTTCGACTTTATGTGTCTTCTGCGAGAATGGCCACCATGGGATCTTGCACTCGCGTGGCCAACGCAGAAAGTGTTAGCGGCACTTATCTGCTGGATTATTATCCAAACGGGCAGACCAGTTTCCGGTTTGTTCCTACTATGTTTGACATAAGGAGTTACCTCCTCGCTTTGCTTTTTTGGTTTGGCCGTACGAACCGCGGCCTGGACGGCTGTTTTGTTTCGTACATGGAGTTCGATACACATAGATATGTTCTACTTGGCATCATTACGGAGTCATGGAAGAGAGTATGGTACGCATAGAAGATGGGACCGGCCGCCTAACGTAGAAAGCATGCATACGGGCCTCGGCAGCCTCTTATTGTATATACTCATGATGCATACAGCGGCGTTGGTGGAATTAGAATCATCCTCATTTATATTAACATAACCTTGCCCTCCTCGGTTTCCCCGCCCTGTCCTATCCTCTCTAGCCCTGTTCGGGTTCAAACCACCGACTGGTGGATCTCCCACAGCTAGCTTTATTATAATCATCTCTTCTGGGTGATTATGCACCACGAATCTCACAAGGAGTACCACTGCAGAGGTCTACTAAGTAGCTTTACCTTCTTGCTTTTCTTCTTTACCAAGAACCAGGTCCACTCGTCAGGGGGGTTGGATCGAGAGCGCAGTAGACTCCCCCTGTCTCGGTACCAACGCCTCACCCACACCTCTCCACATTACTACCCACCAGCCCCAGATTTATTACCCCGCCTCCCTACTATATATGAAGGCCAACTACATGGGGATCAGCCAACTAACGCAGTTCTGCTCTGGAGAACCTCCATATGCGTCATAAGGGGGTCCTCTCGGGATATCTTATCTCCAACACGATATTCTCACATGCATATCGGGGTGAGGACGTCCCGCGACTCGCTTAGAGCTGGGGCTCTCCTGTTATACCGGTATCTTTCCTTGGGGACTTGGAGCTGGGATCGGACCCGGTGAGGGCGCATATACAACTTGACGGGGAGACTTTGGTCTAGTCCGTAAGAGGGCGAGAAATCATGACGGCATGCCTTCGCGGTCTACCGCGTTCCGTGCCGCGGACAGCGCGGTTGGGATTCCCAGGTATCGTCGCATCAAGAGCCGCTTGGCAACGAGGGAGAAACCTGCAGAGAAGAGGGATTGTGACTTCGGATCTCAGTTACGCTGAAGGACCTACAGAGGTGAGTACATGACAGCCATGCTTTCAACAATTCGAAGTAGCAGTAGATCTGATGATTTCCCTATCATGTTCCAACCGAGCCGTGCTAGTCAGAGGCGTGTAGTTCGTACTGCTGTGACCGGCATATGTAGCGGCTATAAAGGGTTCCCCACGAAGCCGGCTAAGACTTCCACGATAGCAAAACGTACCAACCAAGCTGACATACGTACCATAGCCGCCATTACTCCCGCACACAATACCGGAGCACTTCGCCTCCATAGTCTCCCAGTACGGAGACCGACCAGCAGTGATCGCGCGGTCGCCCACGCCGACGAGCGCCTCCCTCTCGTCGCCCGAGGTGCCGCCCACGACGACCCTAACGTACGAGTCGCTCGACGCGCTCTCCAACGCGCTCGCGCGCTCCTTACGCTCCCTGGGCGTCAAGAAGGGCGACCGCGTCGCCGTGAGCCTCGGCAACGTCGCCGAGCACGCCGCCCTCATCTACGCCGCCTTCAAGCTCGGCGCCGTCCTCGTGCCCCTGAACCCGAGCTTCAACGCGCAGCAGCTCGCCGCCGCGCTCGAGCACCTGGGGGTAGAGGTCCTCGTCATCGCCGCCGTCGCCGACGTCGCCTACAGGCCGTGTCGCGGACGCGCCAACCTTGGGCTGCTCGAGGCCCTGATCCCGGACCTCAGGGCCCCGAAGGTGGAGGCGCCCGCCGTTCCGTCCCTGCGCTCCGTCGTCGTCCTCGATAACAGGGCGTCGCACCCCGAGGCGCATTTTCCGTTGGAAGAATTGCGCGCGCTCGTACGCTACGAGGACCTGCTGCTCCAAGGAGGAAGGGGAGGAGCAGCAGCGGTGACCCCCGACGCGCCTCTCGCGCCCCAAGAGACCATCAACATCCAGTTCACGTCGGGCACGACGTCGCGGCCCAAGGCGGCGATGCTGACGCACGCGGGGATCCTCAACAACGGCCACCTGATCGCGCAGCGCATGGGCCTCGGGCCCGCGGACCACGTCGTCTGCCCGCCGCCGCTGTTCCACTGCTTCGGCAGCGTGCTCGGCCTCATGGCGACGGCGACCACGGGCGCCGCGCTGCTGCTGCCCTCGCCGGCCTTCGACCCCGCCGCCTCGCTGCGCATGGCCGCCGAGCATGCCGCCACGGCCCTCTACGGCGTCGCCACCATGTTCATCGCCGAGCTGGACCTGCTTTCTTCGAACCAGACCTTCACGCAGATCCTCGCCGCGGACGGGGACGGCTTCCGCAACCTGCGCAAGGGCATCGCGGCCGGCTCCTCGGTCCCCGAGGCCCTCGTGCGCCGCCTCGCCGACCGCCTCGGCCTCACCGACCTAGTCATTTGCTACGGCATGACGGAGACGAGCCCCGTCAGCTGCATGACGTCGCCGGCGGACCCGGCGCCCAAGCGCGCCGCCACCGTCGGCCGCCCGATGCCGCACACGGCCGTCCGCGTCGTGGCGCCGGGGGACCGCACCGGGCACGTGCTGCCGCGCGGCGAGCGCGGCGAGCTCGCAGTGTCGGGCTACCTCTTGATGCGGGGGTACTACGGGGACGAGGAGACGACGCGGCGGGACCTGGTCCCGGACGACGGGGGCAGAACGTGGATGTACACGGGCGACGAGGCGCGCATGGACGACGACGGCTACGTCGAGATCACCGGCCGCATCAAGGATCTTATCATCCGTGGTGGCGAGAACATACACCCCCTCGAGGTCGAGAATTGTCTGCTGGGTCACCCGCTCGTGCGCGACGCCAGCGTCGTCGGCGTGCCTGATGACCGGTACGGCGAGGTCGTCGGCGCCTTTGTCGTGCCCGCGCGTGGCGTCAGGACCGTGGACGCTTCCGCTTCTGCTGCTGGAGGTATCGGTGATGATGGTGGTGTTGGCGTGGGTGTGGGCGGGGTCTCGCCGCTGGCGGCGAGCGAGGAGCGGCAGCAGGGCGAGGTCTTATCAAAGGACGATGTGAAGGAGTGGGTGCGCACGAACCTGTCGGGCCATCTGGTCCCCAAGTACGTCTTCTGGATCGACGAGTATCCCAAAACGGCTAGTGGAAAGATCCAGAAGTTTAAGTTGAGGGAGCTGGCGAAGGAACTCCTTGCTAAGGAGCCTCAGTAGAGCGCGTATGAGGAAGCCTCTAAATGAAGCTCGCATATTGGAAGGATAATATCCCGTCGGAACTCGAAGAAGAAGGGGCGCGCAGGGCGTCGGCCCGCGAAATGAAATGTTTTGGGAAGAGACATAACAGTTGCAATCGGGAGGGCATGTAGGTTATTTGTACCAACGCGGACCCTTCAATGCGGCGCAGATATGACTGCCAACAGCATAATTGTTGTTCTTGCCGTCATCTCCGCTCCCCCTTTTTTCGGATCGCAATTGAACCTTGTTTTAGACAGGACACATCTCAGAAACATCAAGGCTTCTGGTAGCAGTTGAAGCTTGTTGCAGGACCAAGATACATAATTGGCCCATAGACGCATGTGCTCTAAGGAGCGCCTGGGACTCGCCGAAGGTTTAACCTGGTGGTGATATTGGTAACTATGGATGTCGCTTATTTGCCATGTTAATAGTGGCCCCTCGCTTCTCGAATTGGACCTTCTCATCATCAGCTTGTGTGGTCACGTAAAGCATCACCACGAGACCCAGTCCACCCAATCTATAATCAACACGTTCCAGGATACATGTATCCGTGCTAGCACATTACCCAAAAGTCCTCCAGCTGGACGATAACTACATGGCGATTCCTCGCCGGGTATATCTAAATGTATCTTACTGCTTTAACTTCCCACCCGACGTCTCACTACCCCCTTTAATCAGCTCCATCGCTTCCTGCTTCCGCATGGAGATCAAAATCTCTTTTTCACTAGCCCACCTACGGGTAATGGTGCCTGGTGCTTCTCGCGAATAGCGGAGTACAGTGGCGATGACGAGGTTGTAGCCCGGCGACGCGCGTGTTGCGAATCTACACATGTTTCGGTGATCGTTTCGCAAGCCAGCGCGGTCGGTGTTGTCCAGAATAGGGGCTGCTGAGTTTTCCGTGACGACCTGGCAATCATTAGTGGCTAGTTACGTACCAGCTAGTAAAGGGCCAACTAACGTAGTCCCACTTGACCCCCAAACTCGTCTTCTCCTGTTCCCAGAAGAAACATATTCGGAACCTCTTCATCATGGGTACGAAGTTGTCGGTGATATCTTGAAGCACTTCGGAGCTTTCTTGGAGTGCGCTTACGAGCTGCGAGTCCGTATCAACCACCTTGGATGGCACGAGAGTCACTATGCGCTGTGCGAACGTTAACAGATTCGCCTTACTGCTGCCTTGGTGCGGCGTGCCGAAGAATAAGATCCCGTACGTCGAGACGTATATGGAATGAATGTGTTCGATCATCTGGCCTGTCCGGCTGGCTGAGTATATCAGGGCCTAGACGAGTTCGTATCAAAGGAATCTTCCAGGGCTGATGGGCGGCTAGTGGATGACGCACCCTCTTCACGATGATGCCTCCAAGGGAATGGCATAGAAAGATGATGGGCCGCTCCAATGCATCCGCGACCTAATGCTTTCCTGTAAGCTCCGTTGTGCAACTTGAATGCGGTGAGAATACCTCTCGATCGGCCACGAGCTCTGCTACTAGTGTTGTCGCATGTTGCAGGATTCTGTCCGACGACGTTCGACCTAAAATGGAGGCGACAGAAGCCGGATAGCTGAATGTTAAAACACGGCACCGCCCCTTCAAGTCGTGCGGCAACATGTCACTGTCTCCCAGCCAGAATTTCCCTGTCTTCTGGGCAGTAAATGTACGGAATGCATCGCCGTTGAGTCCATGGACCGCAACAATACTATCTCCGCATCAGTAACGCTCCCGATTCTTCCACGTGCCGTAGAGCTCTCACTCGACTAGGGGGTCTTCCCCTTCGAAAACTGTGGTTAGCGTAGCTCTCTCTCCCTTAATCCCCTGCGGAGGCTCAGGCTCGGCGCTTGTCAACGTCCGCGTTCTGGGTCGTATCTTCAATGAATCCCTCAAGGAGCTTGTAAATGAATGGGATAGTTTCCCCATGGTAGGTATCTCGAGAAAGATCAAGATGAATTAGGGAAGGGTTGTCAGCCACGAACTGCCTCTGTCGAGGTCTTGCAAGCAGCACAGTTGCTGTCAGGGCAGGGACTAAACGGGCATACCAAGTAATTGAGTATACTGTGATTAGAACAACGCAATAAACTCACTGAAAGGAATTAATCTCTGCAGAATTCTGGGTATATACGGTAGGCTGCCGATGACCGTCGGAGTGGCCCTCACAGGCCTCCAGCGCCCGGTGACACTCTCCTTGGGTCTACCTCGGACATGTGACAAAATATGAACGTGACGTCAACTAGTCTACATGTGTGGTATTTTGGCAAGAGAGGGGCTGAGTCGAATCTTCAACACTCGAATTTCTGGACAGGCCAGTGGGTAGTATCTGTAGGATGGTGTTACGATGTTGGCTCAGCTTGCCTAGACCGTCAAGGTGTGGGGGCCCTGCTATTGGTTGTGGATGTTTTGAACCCTGTGCTCCTAGTCACAGCCACCCCCGGCTGTGCCCGCGGCATCGTGTACTAGTACATTGGTAGTTTACGTGCATCCTCTGTTAATTCTGGTCCCCATGCGCGACGGGGGGATCCTGCCATAATAAAAGACACTCGACGGCTTAGGGTTGCCGATCGCGGAACGTAGCCCTATCAACCCAGCTCTACTTTACATCCCTCTGTGATCTGTATTACAAGTGTCATCGTTTGCTTTTCTGCACCCACAACGTCTACCCTCTCCCCATTGGGTAGCTTGATGATGGGATACCGTTGTAGCATTCTGACAATGGTGTAGGCCACCTCCGTGAGAGCGAAGTCCACTAAGACCAGTCAGTACGAGGTCATACCGCCGGGATATTGAATTCGAAGTGACACTTACTTCCTAGGCAGATTCTCGGGCCCCCATTGAAGGGCAAATATCCCCATCTAGGCAGACCAGAATTAGTTGCTATCGGTAGGGGCTGAAGAGGATGAGAGTACACACTTCTGAAACGTGGGTTCCTGGTTCATCGGCAAGTCCTCGTCCCATCGCTCTGGACGGAAAATCTCGGCATCTGTCGAATCTCGGCGTTAGCGAAACCACAATTAAGACGGATAAAGTGCTCAGTGTCGCATCATAGGGGCTTCAATTGAGGCGTAACATGAAGGGACGTTTGCATATGCACTAGAATGTTGGTGATTTTTGAATCCAGGATACATACCCATCCCATAGAGATCTGGTCGACGATGCATTGTGTCTGTCATCTATTAACGTCTTCTGCTTAACCCGGAAGGAATAATGAAACGCAAATTGGAGATGAGTGCGCTAATACGTACTGTCAAGAGGTTAGCATCATCAGGAAAAGTCGGAGGAACCCAGAAGAGGACCACAAGAAAAGGAGACGCAGGGTTCATAACAGATATCATACATACCACACGCTATAGGCAACTGCAGTCCCCTTAGGGATCAAGACGGGTGACTTCCTATCATGGCCCCCGCCAGTGGGAAGTACCGTCGTCCGTACGGCGGTCTTCGTATTGACGGGCACCGAAGGATAAAGCCGGAGAACTCCAGAGGTTAGTTTCGGTGTTAAACAACAGCACTAGGCAGACCTACTCTCTTTCATGATATTCTGCAGGTATTTCAGGTCCCGCAAAGCTGCGCGGTCAACGTCTTCTATTGGAGGAAGCTGGGCTATTTCGGCTCTTAGCTTTTCCATGACATGAGGGTGCCTGACTAGATGGAAGCTAAGTCTTCTTGTCAGTGTTGAAGGTACGTGGCCCATATGCTCTAGACACTCACAATGTCCATGACAGCATGCAGGCGGTTGTGTCTCTGCCTGCCGCTAAGATATTGATGATCTGTCCCCTCAACGCCTCCCGGTCCGGACAAGACTTAGCCACGGACTTCAAGAAAACATATCTATTTTCATTGCCAGCGGTGGTATCTTTCGCAAGGTTCTGATCTATGACCTTGTCGGCGAACTGATGGACCATTTTGCACGCATCTTGGAACTCTTTACCGCCTATCAACCAGTAAAGATCCAACAGGCGAAACCTCTTAGCAACATATGCCTGTGCCCGGTCGAAGGCGCTCGCAAAAACATTCTCTGTGGCATTATCCGAGGATTTAAGGCTACGTATAGAATCGCCGAAAAGGAAAGCCGTAGTAACATCCAGGGTGTAGCGGAAGAACAGGGGCTGCAAGTCAACGATTCCGCTCTTTTCAGGCAAAGCGGATAGAAGATCGTCCAATGGCTCCTTAAAGACTTCGAGGTTTTCGTACTGTCGATGGAAGAGCTGCGGCCGTAGGATATCCCGCGAATGTCTCCACGGCTCACCGTCTTGAGTGAAAATACCATCGCCAAACATAGGGAACGTGATGGCACGTCGCGGGCCGTTTCCGAAATCTGTATGCTATAGAAGCGACTCTATAGACAGGACCTGTCGGAGCGACTTACCGGCAAATTTTGATGACAGGATAGCTTCCATATTGGCCGGATCTACTGTGCCATATGCTGGAGTGCCCAAGAAAACCTGTTGAAGAGTATAACCAGTCTGGCGGAAGTGGAACAGGAACAGCTCCATCAGTCTTGACTCTGTGTTTGCTCTGAAGATCTGCTCAAGCCGGTCAATGCCGAATGGTCGCTGGTTCTCAAGCCGTGGGGGTAGTGAACAGCCATATTGTTTCATCAGAGCCCCGTGCGCCTGTCAGATGTGAATAATATGGCATGAGATATAATATGGGGTTATTCACCTGACGTGCAATATACGATTTGACTGCATAATGGACGCATAGCGCTATTGCTATGGCAGCACTGTAAAAGAAGAAATGCATCGTAGGCAGTTCGCAGTATCTCAAGACAGGATACCTAAAGATGATATTATTTGCTTACTGCCATCCTACAGAGGTATAGTCATCTCATCTTGACTGGATCATAAAGGAGAGTGCCCATTAAGACGGCAAGTTTTACTGTTGGAGTGCGACTCAGGGTTTTTCATAGACCTTTGGCTGGGTAAATAACGAAGCGCTTGACAGGCTACACGGTGAAGACCTCAACCAATCAAATCTGTTTTGAAAGCCAACAGAGATTCTCCCTAGAAGTAGCTATACAGTGGTGGGGGTATGCCCTGCATATGCATGTCTGTCACGTCCTACTTAGGCAATCCCCCTGAGACGCAAACGATGGGCTAGGGTAACGAAAGCTAGCTAACTTGAGCATATACAATGCACCAATTAGCCAATCAAACTAAGAGCTAGTAAGCGGAGCGTCCCTAGAGGCGGCTTTGGCCGAATTATATCACCTACCCAGGTTGGGCCCTCATTTTGCCCCACCAACCGTAAGTACGAAGTATGGCGGTTAGCCGCTATGTTCCAACACGCAGAGGGGTATGGTTCATCTTCGTATTTCCAAGCATAGCAACTGTGACAAGGCGTTTTTGTGCTCTCACTCTACCTTAACCGAAATGCCTACCACCATCCACCAAGCTGTAATATGTGGATCAGTGCTGCTTAATTCGTAAAGGGGAGTCAGCGATTTCATGTTAAGCCATACAGACAAGGCGGTCACTGTAATGATTCCGTGCCAGACGCGACAAGTCTGACCCTCACGCTATGGGCCTGCTTGAGCTCGCGACACCTAGGGATTCTGCAGACATATCACCGGCGCATAAAATTGAGTTGAGTCCACCTTTAGTTCATCCCCTTACTCATGAACAGGAACTTATATATCTTTCAGTATAGTTGCGGTGCATGGGCTGTACGAAACAGGCGCGCAGACATGGGCAAATAAAGCAAGTGGCATCACCTGGCTGCGCGATCTCTTCCCCTATCGAAGATACGGGGCACGTGTGCTGTCGTATGAGTATGATATAGACACTCTGACGGCACCAGGTGGCCCCGCAGCCACTGGTATCTACGATGAAGCCGTCAAGTTAGTCAATGAGTTACAGGCAGACAGGTATATTCAAGATGCAGTGCGCCGGCCAATCGTGTTCATCTGTCACGGATTTGGTGGGCTGCTGGTCAAGCGTGCTCTGTCGTTTTCTCATTCTCGGAGAGACGCCCGTGTTGAGCATCTGCGCTCAATTTTCCGGTCGACAGTAGGCATCCTGTTCATGTCGACCCCACACAATGGTATCACCAAGCAGTCCCTTGCTTTGGGCGAATTCAATCAGTATGGCGGTCCAAGCCAATTCCTGCTCAGCCTGCTTGAAGGGTCTGAAGCACTTCAGGAGATCACAGATCAATTCGCCCCGCTGATGAAAACTTTCTTCATATATAACTTTTGGGAGCAGATCGCTACCAGCTTCGGAAAATCTAGGGCGTTTATCGTGGATAGAACATCCGCGGCTCCTAGCTGGAGTGACGTTGATCAATGCGGAATCAACAGCACCCATTCAGGCATGGTCAAGTATACCAGCGAGAGCTCCCCTGGGTTCCGTATCGTCCTTGCTACACTCGATAGGTACATCAGGGCCGCAGATAGTACGATAAGCAAAAGATGGCAGAAGGATGCGGAGTTGCTGAGGAAAGAACGCCTCGCCGAGTTTGAGGACCTCATTCAATCACAACACTCTGCTGAGAGTGTGAGGTCGCTCGGCGTATCGGGGTCGGACTCCGCCACACTTCTCGACTCATCTGCTATTTCAGAAGCGGAAGCGGACGAGCTTGTAGATGACGAACCCAGTCCGTCCGTCAACGTTCACTACTTGGTTCACCGGCGGTCCGAGTACTTTGTTGGCCGTTTGCGACAATCAGACGAACTGCGCACAAAGTTCGGCACACCCAAACGCAAGAGGCGAAGGAAACCTGAGATATTCGTCATCTATGGACTTTCCGGTTCCGGGAAGACCCAGTTTTGTCTTCGTTTCTCGGAAGACAATCGTCACAGGTAGCTCTAGGTGCCTAGCAGAGGTGAGGTCAGTTGCTAACTTCCACGTCGGTAGATACTGGGGAGTATTCTGGATTGACTGTTCAAGTGAGGCGAATGCCAATGCCGGTTTTGCACTATTGGGTGAAAGAGCTGGAAAGGGTCAGGAAATCGGTGCGGGGCAAGAATGGCTGTCTCGTTCGACAGATCCATGGCTTCTCGTCTTGGATAACGCCAATGACCCTGAGATGGACCTGAATAGTTTCATCCCTGCAACCGGCAACGGCCACGTCCTTATCACCACAAGGAACCCAAATGCAAAGATCTATAGTACCATTGGATGCTTCCAATTCCGGGGGATGGACCCGGAAGAAGCCATACTCTTGCTCTTGAACCTCGCATATCCAGGTTCCGAGCCGAGGGTGAACAAGGACGCATCCTGGAATTACGCGCGGCTCATCGCATCCGAGCTCGGTTACTTAGCATTAGCCTTGAAGCAGGCTGCCTATACCATCCGGCGACAACTATTGCCGTTAGAACGATACTTACGGTCATTGCTAGGCTGTCGAAAAGCTCTTCTGAGCCGGCCGATACTCCAGTCTTCTTCTGACGTTAACATTATCGCGACATATGAGCTCCCATTTACGGGCATTGCCACCAGGAGCTCGATAGAATATCGTGATGCTGTCGACCTATTGCATGTTCTAGCCTTTATGCACTTTGTCTCGATCCCAGAAGGCATCTTCTCGAGGTCTTCAGACAGTTTCAAGGCATCCAAATGGTCTTCAATACGTCCTGCAGCCATAGTGGAACCAAGATCCTCTCAGGAGGTCGGGGACCGAATCCTTGCAGCGGCAAAGGTCTTATACGACCACTCAATTATATCTATCAGCGACATCCAGTCCACGGCGCATGACGATGTATGGAGAACTCCGTCATCAACAAAGCTGTTTTCATTGCACCCGGCAATTCATCAATGGGCTCGTGAACGCCTCAACGATTCGGAGCAGAGACAGTGGCTCGAATGCACAGCATCAATCCTCGCTCATTGCGTATCTCACAACCTCGAAACATCCGGGAGGGCGTTCCGTCAGCTCCTCTTGCCACATATCGAATCATGCCTCTCGTTGCTAGAAATAGCACACCCCAAACTCCCCGAGAACCTGGAACAATGCTCCGTCATAGAAAAGTTCGGCCTGGTATACGCCGAAAACGGTCTCTGGAAGCGTGCTCGGTCCTTGCAGCTGAAAGTGGTGGAATTCCGAACCAAGTATCTCGGTAAGCGCCACGTCGAAACTATACAGGCCCAGCGCGGGCTCGCAAATACGTACTGGAACCTCTTCGAGATCGCAAAATGCCTAGAGGTCCAACATCAAATACTCATTACCAACTGGTGGACCCGGCCGGCATGGCGCGATTGGGTAACCTGGCCACCTTGGAAACCAGTTCATATACCATACTGCATTGCGCTGGACGACCTCACCCGTTCGCTGTGGCTCGCCGGCCGCCGGGAGCTTTCCCTGAGGGCAGGCAAGAGGGCCGTGGATGGACTTACCAGAAAGTTGGGACCGGATGATCCGCTGACGCTCAACGCGATGTTCAACTTGGCAAGGACTTACCTGCACATCGGCGAACACGAGAAGAGCTACGACCTCCTCGAGGTGGTGCTGGAGAAGAGGACCCGGTTCTTCGGCAGCGAGCACCCGGACACCCTGATGACGATGAACGAGATGGGCATGAACCTGTGCGCCCAGAGGGTGCGCCTCGACGACGCCGAGCGGCTGGTCTCCGCCGCGCTGCGGATCCGGAAGAGGATGCTCGGCGAGGAGCACGCGTACACCCTCTGGTCGGTCAACGACCTCTCGAAGGTGTACTGCGAAGTCGGTCGGTACCAGGAGGCCGTCGACATGCTGGAGGAAGCCGTGCCGATCCTGCGGCGGACCCTGGGCGAAACGCACGCCGGCATGTTGATGACCAAGTCGAACCTCTCGCGGGCGTATATCCTCTGCGAGCGGTGGCGCGACGCGCGCCCGCTGCTGGAGCAGGTCTGCGAGCAGATGCCCCCGGAGACGCCCGACTGGGTGCACGCGCAGTACGGCTACGCGTTCGTCCTCGTGCACGACGGCGACCTCGGCGAGGCGGAGGCCCGCTGCGACGCCATCATCGAGAAGGTCGGCGAGACGGGCGTCCTCGCCATGGACAGCGCGCGCGTCCTCGCGACCGCCGATCTGCTCTACAACATCTACCGGACCCAGGGGGGCCGGAAGGCCGACCTCGCCCGCCTGAAGGAGAGGTTTCCCCACCTCGGCCGCGAGCAGGCGGAGCGCGCCCGCTCGATCGACCTTATTCCCCTGAAACCCGTCAGGCGCCGCACCACGCGAGACCTAGACGACGGCTCGTCGACCCAGAGCTAACAGTGACACACGTGGCAGTAATAATACACGATGTGTGCGCGAGTCTTGCTGCGTGCGACTAAGAGCGCCGCAAGTGAGATTGTGAATTCAATTAGGATGCCCTTGGAGTTCCGAGAGGTATCCCCATTCCCTGCGAACATCGCGGGAGGAATACTCGTCCAGGCTGTAAATAGCCTTGAGTCTTTAATTCGTTTGCTGCGCATATGTAAATCGACGACCCTTGAGGGAGATGTCAACAAGTATACCCAAACCCGGAGTCAGCAGAAATATGTATAATTCACAGTCAACGGCACAGTCCAAGTGATTGATTACATGGAAGGTGAAGTGACATTGTCCCATCAGTTTCTGACTGTTATCTGATCGAATGAAGATCTCCATCAGAAACGTGCATATAGCATAACCGGCCCGGTGGAGTTATACTATACACACTGCGTATAGATGGCACTTAGTAATGAATTTCAGCTGAAATTACTCAGCTGGGATGGCACCAAGAAATTGTACAAGCCGGATCATATAACCCAGAGACCTTCCAATCGACGCCCACAAGACAGATATCAATCACTCCAAGCCAACAAAATGAGCACACGTTCCCGTAGTCCACAAACACACCATAACACCCCAGCCATAGAAAATTCCGGGCCGCCCCGAGATCCCAACTATCCCAAGCCCAATGGGCGTCGATATATATATATATACATTACATCTACACTACACCACTACACTACGGACTCCGCATCCTCCTCCTCGCTCCGCGGCCTCTGCAGACTCCACCTCACAGATCCGGGACGGAGCTGCCCGACCTCCGTGGGTCGCGGGACGCAATTCCGGCCGCAGCCCCTCCTGAGGAACGGGACAAAGCTCTCACGCTCGTTCCTGCTCAGGGCGTCCACGACGATGGTGCTGCTCTTCGACAGGGCCGCCGTGCGGGTCACGTGCCACCACTCGATCCACGCGACCGTGGGCATCATCACGCGCCGCTTGCAGACCGAGCACGGCACGTCTCCGGCATTCGCATTGTCCTCGCCTTGCCTGACGAGCTGGTTGAGGACCCTGGCGAATTGCGGTGGCGCGTGTGTTGGGAGGTACGACGGCAGGTCTTGGAGTTGTCCGCTCCGCGAGCACGCTTTTAATGCTAGCTCGAATAATGAAGGGACACGACCTGCTGAGATACTGGAGGCTGTCGCCTGGCCCCGCGCGTCCCGAAGAGGTGCCGGGCTTGACTTCAGATCCTCCGTTTGGACGATAACGTAGGAGGGCTGATCGGATGCCGGCCGAGTCGTTTCCCGTGTGGGCAACTTGAACTGCGATAAGACCATTCCGCGACTGTCGCTATACTCCACGGGTGATCGAGCGACTGCACGTATTTGCCATCTGCGACGCTCAGCATCTTGACTTGGCGACTTCTCGGCATCGCTTTTTAGTCCATCTTCTTCATCGAACCAAGCTCTAAATATCCAACCATTCGGCCACACTGCTTCATGGAACGTCTTAACGTCTGCGTGATACTCATCTAAGATCGCTTCGGGTTGGGGCAAGGGAGAAGGGATCTTCTCTGGAATGCAGAATGGATTAGGATGAACGCTTAAGTTCGTTAGCTTCCTGGGGTTTTGGAGGAGGTCGAGGAGTTCTCCTGGCAAATACTGCAGCCGATTCAAAGACACATTCAAATCTGTCAAATTCCGCAGGTTCCCAATGCAGGGAGGTAACTCGGTAATCTGAGTATTTCGGAGGCTGAGGACTGTCAAGAACTCCAAATTGAAAATGGCACCAGGAGCTCGTGGAAGAGGATTGCTAGCCAAGTACAACTTGAGGGCGGGATCTCTCTGCTCAAACGGGACATCTTCCGCGACCAGCGGGATACAGGCGAACTCGGATAGCCGAGAGATTGTCTCATTCGACAATTCCTCAAGATTCAGACCCCTGCCCGCCGTTAGTCCTCTACGACAGACCGAGACCGCGAGCAATCCCCATTGCAGATTTATTCTAAGCCTGTGGGACACTTACGACAGGTCTACGACCTCACTTCCAGAGTCTATAGCTTCTTCAATTTTTTGGCGGGCGAGCTCTTCGGCTTGTGACAATAAGGTCACTCTAGCAGGGGTGTGCCTCAGCTGGGCCAACCGGGGTTCGGCCGAGAGCTCAGGTTCTATGATGGTATCCTCATCTTCGGTGAAGCCATCGCTACCCATCCAGACGCCAGAGTCGAATTGCCGTTGAAATGTTCTCTGAGCCTTCTTAGGCAATGGTCTCTGCTCCTCACCGAACGCCGAATCGGAGGACGATGCGGGGTGCTGCTGATACCAGGAGCCAACGTATCGTTTCTTCCTGTGCCTTCCATGAATGTAATTCTCTACATGAGGATCGTCATCGCTAGAGAACACGGCCGGGTCGCTCGAGGTAGCGAATTGGGGCGGCGGCGGCGCATCCGCTGGATCGCGTGCCCGCTTGCGCGTGTTATTAAAGGATTGGGTTTCGGAATTCCATGTGACAGTTGGTAAGCGAGGGAGGGTCGGTTCCTCGGACATTCTTCAAAAGGTCAAAAAGATCGAATGAGAGAATACCAGAAACAGCTTTAAAAGGGAAGGGGGGAGGAGGCAAAAGGACGAGAGAGGGTGTGGAAGCGCGACTGGGGGGAGGTGGTGGTGGGCGGTAGCTAGTGGTTGCGTCAGTGCACGCGACTCTCGTGACCTGATCCGACGGTAGCAGGCGTGGACAAAATAATTGATACTCCCCACACTGCTTCTGAGCAACTTATTCCATTGCCATTGTTGTAAAATGTGTAAAGAATTAACCAAGACACTTAAAAAAGAACTTATTAATATGGCCGACTTTCTTATTCATTAACCTATTAAGTAGTGTATATTTTGAAGTCGGCAGATATAAATGGCTTATCCATTGATATGATGTTGCTGATGATTAAGAGGGTAAAAGTGGGGAAGGGCGCGAAGAAGCCCCCCACCCAACCCGAGCCCACGCGTTCCGTCACTAGGCCCCCACTTGCCCTAAGAGGAAATAAGCTACCCGCCGCATTGGTCCTTGTGGACTGGGATCCGATTCTCGAAATGTGAGGGAACAAACAGGAAGCATGCAGCGTATATTTTCAGCCACTCAAGTCGGATTCTAAGCCGTCTTCAACTTGAGTAGTGAATATGTGGCATCAAGTAGTCCGAGGCCAGGCCAGCAACGGTCAAATGGATAATCTCAATAAAAGCTCGATGCTCTCGAAGGAACGGGTTTTGCTTCCATCGAGTCGTTCGGTCATGCTGGACTAGCTGCATGTTGCTACCTATCCTTTCTGCTAGTGCCACCTGCTCTTTTAAAGAGCTTCGAGCTGGTCAGCATGGCCATGCAGTCTTAATCCCAGTCGTCGTCATCGTCGTCCACGGCCGTTGCATGTCTCAGGTTCCCACTCTTAATGCCCTTTCCCGTCAGGGCCTCTTCCTTTGCGTCCTCGGCATCCCTTTTCCTCTTCACTACTCTCATATCCTTCGCGTCCACCGCTCCAACCTCAACCAGGAGGTCGTCAACCTGAAGCATGCTTGTGCGCACACCGCCTAAGGTGGCGAGCGTCACGATTTGCTTCACAATGTCGCCGTTCTTGTACACAAGGATCGTTGGGCAGTTCCGATCCGGGTAGTTTTCGATAGCCTTGTCCGCGCGGATTTCGCAGAACTTGATATCACCGTATTCTTTGGCGGCTTGGCGCCAAAGTTCAGATAGCACCTTAGACTCGACGTTGGTTCCCAATGACGCAGTGAGATGGACGAACACGGGGCCCTTATGCGACGCTTCCGTGATTTCTCTCGAATACTCCGGTTTCGATATCGGGTAAACGGTGCCGTGTATTGACTTCTTGGTCAGGTTGTTCAGCTCCTGCATGCGCTTTTGTCGATATTGCTCCAGAAACGCCTCATCTTCTTCATCTTCAAGTTCGTCTAACTCATCAAGCTCCTTCCCTTCTAATCTGTTCTCATGCGCTATCCGTCGACCTTCCAAGATGGCCTCCTCGATCATAGGCGTCGGGGATGGAGGCTTCTCGGGTATGACCCCATGCTTCCGCAGAATATCGTTCCTACACTCATATTAATACATTTATACCTAGCACTATTGCTATTTGGATACGCACCACTCGGTATCCGCATTTGGGTCATCTATTGGGACAGCAATGCGCTGTTCTGTGGGTGCTGCCATGGTCTTTATATGTCTAGAACTGGTCCTGAGTTGCAGTGATGGTTTATGTAGGTACACGATGACGCTTCGGATACACCAAATGAGACAAATCGGAGATAAGCTAGCAGTTGATGTCCTTTAGTCCAAGACAATCCTTCCTGGCGCATTTTCAGGTGGCGAGATATTGGCCGAAGGTGGGAAGTTGCTGCCTTATGCAGCATACAACTGATCCCCTGCATGGAGAGTACAGAAATGTTCGATAAGCTCCTTATCACTCCTTACCCCTCTGTCCCCATCAAGGCCATCACAATATGCACATAGCGGATGTAATTACATTGAGCAGTGTGGCCTGTGCACAAGTGAAAGCCCTAGCGCTAGACCTAAAAAGGCTGCCACGAAAAGGTTCCAGTAGTCGCCATTTGCCACGGGCAGGCCGGCTAGCGAGAAATCCGGACTTTTGCCTCCACCCCAGAAATTTCCTGAGGACTTTTGCAATCAAAAGCCCACAGGCCTGACCTCTCTTCCCCTCACAATACCCAGCACCACGCGCAAATCTGCATTTCAACATCCCAGGTTTCGTCAAACGCCGTAACGGTCATCAGTCAATAGATCAAGTCCTTAATTTCGACAATCCGACAAAATGGTGAGTCGAAATTTATTTTTTTCGTGAATGCACGACGCCTCGGCCCAAATCGATGAAAGCAAGATCCGTCTCCTCGAGTCGTTTTGATTATCAGCAACCAGCCATAACGATATCGGAAAGAAGGCAATCCCAGAGTGGATGGAACGTTCATGAGACACCCGACCCGATCTCGTCGAATGCGCGGAAATTGGTTTCTTCTACGGCTTGGACGATGTCGGAGTGGAGATTTGGATTTCGGGTTCTTTAAAATTTTATCTTGGACTGTTATGCTGACGAATTTTCCCCATAGGTTCTCGCCGTTGATCTGCTCAACCCCAGCCCGGCCGCTGAGGCCAAGAAGCACAAGCTCAAGGTACGTCTTCAATGCTTCCGTTCCCTTGGCGATTTATATATATATCGATTCTAATGAATATGCACTCGCAGACCCTAGTGCCTGCTCCCCGATCCTTCTTCATGGACGTCAAGTGCCCCGGCTGCTTCACCATCACGACCGTCTTCTCGCACGCCCAGACCGTCGTCATCTGCCAGGGTTGCACCACCGTCCTGTGCCAACCTACCGGTGGTAAGGCCAGATTAACCGAGGGCTGCTCCTTCCGGAGGAAGTAGAGGATTACCTTTCGCTGGTTTTCTTCGTTATTTGGGCATTGGTCACGACACACGGTACGGCTCGGATATCTGCAAAGCGCGCTCAAGATGGCATGGGCACATTAGAGAAAATGGGGCACCACTTGTCTATTCGGACATAACTCGACATCCTACCGACATCTACGTCACCGCAGATAGACGACGGATACCTAAAAGATCCTCAATACAAAAGGGGCGTTTTGGGGTCCTGATATCCTGCATCATCGTTTCGGCGAATGGTTTTTTCCTTTGCGTTTATTTCCATGTGTGGCACGAAGTCATTGATGATCGATTTTCAGAAATGGCGCGGATGGTCTACTGTTACATGGGTGGGCAGCTGGAAATGGCTTTCCGCATGAGCATCTCGTGGGTTTATGCCGCTGGGTAGACCTACGTGAAGGCGAGGACGTGGAACGCTGGTTGAGGATCGCTAAATACTCAAGTGCAGTGGCCGTTTTCTATCACTGCTAGGCGAATTCAGACGAGTTCCACAAACGTTTCGGCTTATGTTTATGTGACGACGATGACGCCCTGAAACCGTGACTGCCACACCTGGATGACGCGCGATAGTAGTGACCATCGTGCTGATAATGCCCGTAGTCAGCTTACTACCTTGATCTCCTCAAAGCATGTGAATATCTTTGCACGGTATATATGTAATAACCATCTTCTGTAGGGGTATTCCGCTTACTTAGGTCTAGTATACTTTATTTGTATTATTTGACTGTCTTAATGCCCTATATAAAAACTAAAGATGCCAAAGTCCTGTCTAGCTGTCCAAGAGGGTCTTCGATTAAGATCGTCAGATCGACAAGTAGTATATGAAGCAACGGAATCCTGATGACTCGCCCGCAGTATTTACCTAGCAATTGCCATGCGTGGATAGCTACAAGAGGAGGAGCCCGTTGAACGAGACAGGTCACGCCATGACATCTTCCATTCTGTTCTGGGCACGAGATCACACATTTGTTACTAGGTACCTAGACTTAGCCGGGACCTCGATGGAGCACAGGCCAAATAGTCATCCCCATACAACGGTTGTGGGGTCGCAACCAGAGCCGCAGTTAGGATTACCTAATCATGCGTCTCTGGCGCTCCTCACGGCCCCTACTCCACTTAACGCGAAAAAAACACGATCCACCCCCCTCTGAAAGCACGCGCCTCTGGACTCCACCTTGGGGGCCCCACTTGAATTCAAGGGGGTTAGCTCTACAATTACGTCCGTCCGTCCTCATCAGGAACCGCCCAACTCAGCCTCCTCCTTTAACAATTAAAATTTCGTAATCTTCCCTCCCCCCCTCATCGACTGAGGAAGCTCGACATTTGAACACTCTCAAAGGAGAGCTTGGAGTGTTGAATTGATCGCCTCTATGATTGGAAACTTCGCTTGCCGTTGCTAAAGTAGAGGAATCTGCGACAGTTTGCTACGTAAGCAGATATAGAGCTTGGAGACTCCCATACTTGGAGCATTCGATTGAAAATCCCATCATCCAACGTTTTCAGTTCAGTCGATATACATCATCCCATTCCCGACCAGTCACGATATTCAGCTCGTCTTCATTGCCTTCAAGACCAAGATATTCTACTGCCACTCCTACAAATTGAATTGAACAAATCACGAGACCATGTCCGCACCACGCACGAAACGCCAATTCGCAGGCGCAGCCAGCGATCCAGCCCAACGTCAGATAACCTCTTTCTTTAGCAGCGCTACGGGGTTCTCAACCTCTGCTTCTTCCCCCCTCTCGTTCAGCACATTATCAAGCCGCACAGCACGGGCGCCTCAATCTTCCGGTCCATCGTTGCTGCCCGCTCCGGTCCAGGCGAACCTGCTCTCGGTGGGCATGCGAGTTCGGAAGTCGGTACCAGAAGGCTACAAGACGGGCGCATACAGTGCCTTCGCACTCTGGGATGAGTCCGACTGCGCAGCGAACATGCCTGGAGGTGCGGCTTTGTCCGAGGGCAGGTCGCGCGCCAACGCCTTCTCGTCGCCCCGGGAGCTGCTGCCGTTCTGCGGCATTCACAAGGTCGGGGGCCTAGACACGCAGCCCGGAACCTCCTCGTCCTACCCTACGTCCATCAGCATCAATGATGCGAGTCCGATCGCCGTCGAGGACGACGTCCCCGGGCTGACGAGCAGCCGAGATTCGATGGCGAGCACAGATCCAACAGCGCCGGGATTCGCCGACGCAAAGACGCGGAAGCGCTCCTTTACCGAGGAAGAAGACGAGGCACCGGAAATCCCAAACCGGCTAAGCGTCTGGCAGAACGAGAACTACGACGGGGAGGTCAGTCCTCGCAGCCTCACGCCCGTGGGCTGGGGTAACAGGAGAGTCATGGCCATACCGAAGAAAGGAAAGCTCGGGGGCAAGACGGGACTCAGGCGCGAGACGCAGTTCGGCAGTGCCGGCGTCGGGGGCAAGAGTTTCGGTCAGCAGAATGTCATGGTCGTGGATGATGACTTCGACGAGGCGGACTTCCTGGATATGGGTCAGAGCTGGGAAGTCGAGATGAGCGACATATAATGCGGTATAGGTCGAATGTACAATTTTTACGATTATAGATGAGAAGACGCACGCGGGATATGGGATGACGAGGGCGGCGGCGGTTTCGGCGCGTTTTACGATACCGATTGGAACTTTTAGCGATACCATACATAAGCCGGCGCTTGGAGGGTCTGTTTTACGCATTTTGGAAGCTCTTTGCATGTTTCCCCATTTACGCAGGCGTTATAGTATATCGCCCATTATGGTTGCACTGCTGGCTTGCTGGTGGTTACGGGTTCTGATCATCTCTTAAGGCATATGAGGCGAGGTTGTCCATGTTGAAAAGGATCTTATATGTACGATGTGATGCTAGAGAAATTTGATTGTCTCAAAAGATGAATACACACCTCTACGGAATGTTTATTGTCCAGCGCCAGATCTATCTATTGTCTATGCCGTCGTTATGGCTAAGCCGGGCCGGATGCGTCCGTTTTCAAGGGTAATCATATTCCGCATAAGTATTCAATCGCATCCTACGATCCGGCAATACCAAGTTTCGCCTCGCGATACAACTTAATCATATGGGAAAACAACCTTACTAATCCGTATCCTCGTCCCAAGAACCAGCGGCTTTCTGACGTCGACGTGCAGTGGGTAATATTTCGATACAACAATAGGGGATTCACGGCGTTATGCGTTGCTTACGCCGGAAGCCCGACTCGGCCCTGGAAGGCTCGTCTAAGTACAGAAAATAGACAAAATACAAAAGTATTTGGGTTTTTCCATGACTAAGTATCATCTAGCGTCAAAATAAGAGAAAATGAGTAGCAAATAGTACCTGGGTTAACGGTACGATATGCATATGAATAGGGGCAGTGGTGGTTGAGGATGACTGGGGACGAATCGCAGGCCAGTACCCATATATCTATCTATTGTATGAACTGGAGGGTCTGGCCCACAAGGGTCAAATTGGCGAAGTAGCGCCAAGGACATTCCCGGCATCCTGCGTTTCGAGCGATCAGCTGTGATTGGCTCCGGTAAATCAGTTGAGTGAAGTCATTTAAGCCTTTCTGCTACTTCGGACTTACAGAACTCTATTCAACTTCAACATTAAGCTTCCGCGTAAGAGATATGCGAAGAGGACGACTCTCCAAGGTCGACTTTCCCGCAAGAATAGTCGCAATGATATGAATTCATATTCGCAGACGATATGTCTCTTCAGCCATTGAATACCCGCTTGGAAGGGGACAGATCCCTGCTGTCTCCTGTCGCATACGATGAGGATGCCTCATCTCTCCACAGCCGAAGCGAACAGGATACCGATAGCGAAGATGACCAACTCGTCGCCAGGGCCCGCAATAGCAGAGAGCTGAGGGCTCGCGATCGCATGGTACTGATGGAAGAGGAGGAGATTGATCAGCTGGTCATCGATACCAGAGCGAAACAAGAGCGCCAGAGGAGTAGGAGTAGCGGCCGGAGAGAAAGTGGTCTAGCCTTGCCGAACCCAATCCAAATCCTTAGGAGCTATAACCGAAACCGATCGTACAGCCCAGTCGGCGATAGTGGCAGTAGCGCAATCGAAGACTCATATGACGAGAAACGAACGAACCGGCGGATGAGGCGCGAGGACAAACGCGATCGTCTCCTCAAAGAAGCGGAGAACGGCGAAGATGGCGCGCTGATGTACGAGATGGAGGGCGGTGGCATGAAGGAGGGAAGCTCTACTGGCGATAGCAGCGATAGAGATGACAGCGACGAGCTCGACCGCCGACGGCTGCAAGAGATTTCAGACGCGAAGTCGGATAAGGCGAGGAGATGGAGGAAATGGCTATTCATACATACTCTCATCGTCGTTGGCTTCGCCTTCCTGGTGTTGCTCGCCTGGAAACTCTCCGTCAACAAGAAGCGTGCGACGGCCCCGCCGCTAGTCAGCAACGGCACTGCGCTTTTCGCGCCGACGACTCTTCTTATTAGCCTTGACGGCTTCCGCGCCGATTTCCTGCAGAGAGGCATAACACCCAGGCTGAGCGCTTTCGTTAAAGAAGGCGTCTCGCCACTCTACATGTTACCGTCATTCCCATCGGTGACGTTTCCTGTGAGCACTCCCCTTGTCACTATCACCGCGCGCTGTGACTGATACCGCTTATAGAACCACTACACAATCGCGACTGGTTTATACCCAGAAAGCCACGGGGTTGTCGGAAACACCTTCTGGGACCCGTCCGAGGAGGCCGAATTCTATTATAGCGATCCGGACAGGAGCCTGGACCCCAAATGGTGGGGCGGAGAGCCCTTCTGGGTTACTGCAGAGCAACAGGGTCTCCGGACTGCCATCCACATGTGGCCCGGAAGCGAAGCTTCTATCATGAATGTCGAACCCAGCTTCTTGGACAAATTCAATGGCAACGAGGAGTTATCGAAGAAGACGGCAAGGATCCTTGAGCTGCTCGACAAGCCTGGCCTCGAAGATTCAAGCGCCGATATCGAAGGCATGAGACCTCAATTAATCGCTGCTTATGTCCCCACCGTGGATGTTTACGGCCACAAATACGGACCAAACAGCACGGAGATGCGATCTGCAATTACCGAGGTCGATTCTATGCTGGATGACCTCTTCCAGGGTCTCGAAGCGAGAAACCTGACTGATATCGTCAACGTCATCGTCGTGTCGGATCACGGGATGGCCACTACAGATGTCAGCAGGATGATCCAGATCGATGATCTGATCGACCTGGATAGAGTTGAGCACATCGATGGCTGGCCTCTGACAGGCATTCGGCCGAAGAAGCCGGATGACCTGCAGGTGCTATACGAGCAGGCATTAGAGAAGAGCAAGTCCAATCCCAACTTCGAGGTCTATCTCAGGGACAAGGACATGCCCGAGCGTTACCACTTCTCCAACAACGATCGCATTGCCCCGCTGTGGATTATGCCCAAGACGGGCTGGGCCATCGTCAAGAAGGAAGAGTTTGATATTCAGGAGGCCAAGGCCCAAAACTTGGTGTACCACCCTCGAGGTCTCCACGGCTACGACCACGAACACCCCTTAATGAGGGCCATCTTCATCGCCCGCGGTCCGGCTTTCCCACACCAGCCGCATAGCAAGGTCGAAGTCTTCCGTACGTTTTATTTTCCCGAGACTGTGCGATTTCACCCCTATACTAACGCGAAGCAGAGAACATCGAGGTCTACAACATCCTCTGCGACTCCGTCGGCATGAAGCCGGTGCCGAACAATGGGACGCTCAGGCTGCCGCTGAGCCCGGTGGGGCTTCACGACTCGGAATCTCCCCTTGAAGAGCCAGCCGATCCGGAGGAAGCGCCTACCGGGGACGAGGAAAAGCAGCATGCCACTGGGCTGACGTCCGCACTCCCCGTCGAAACCTCGTCTAAGGGTGTCGGCGACGTTGTCACCGGTTCGACGTCCGTCTTACCCGTCAAGACGAGCTCCGAGACCGGGAAGCCCTCCTCGGTAGCGGGCGTCGATCCCGTGGAGGAGCCCGAAACACAACCGGCACCGGATGATGATGATGAAGATGAAGAAGGGGGTAAAGACGAACAGGTGGGCCCCAGGCCCTGGTGGAAGAGCACATGGGATTGGGTCTCGGACAAGTTCGGCGAGCTCTCCAACACGGTGGAGGGCTTCGTGGACAAGGTGACGGGCTCCAAGGACGACTCGTAGGGCCTCCATGTGCAGCGGTGCAGTCTTTCTTTAAACGTGTTGCTCCATATGTGTATATATTGCTGGAGCGATGTAGACTTTGGCTTTACGGGGCAAGGGCATCGGCGGTGCCTTTTCAGGCTGGGTAGCTGTACAATTTTGAGATATCCACTAGAGAGGTTAGGGGTGCAACAAGAGGACGTCTTGAAGCGTCTTCGAAGATGAGACCGTCGGGGTGTTTTGGACTTGTCGGCGCGATATTATCATCTGCTTTTGTACATAGACTATCGAACTCACCAAAAACATCCAGACCCCAAGAAATACCATGCTCCCAAAACCACGCCCGCGAGCATTCGTATGCGAATAGGGGCGTCGATACGTACATGCATCCCCCCATACCCCCGTCAACACCACCTCTCCCCTTTCCCCTCCGCTACTCCACCCCAAGGTTCAAAACGACCAGTAGCTAAAACGACCAGTAGCTGAAACGACCAGTAGCTGAAACGACCAGTAGCTAAAACGACCAGTAGCTAAAACGACACACCGGCGCCATCGCAGATACTGCCCCCGTCGAACCACCTTACCGCGGGCAGCAGCTCGCTAGCCACCCACCGCGCCGTCCGCGCGTGCAGGGAGCCGTCCCCGAACGGCTCGTGCGCCTTATCCCTCCTCGTCACGCCCTCCAGCTCCAGCGAACCCACGGAGCGTTCGAGATCGGCTATTTCGTCACCGTCCGCTGACGCCTCGTTTGGTGGCGAACTGCGGCGGCGCGGGAAGCTGGTCCGGCCCTCCGCGAGGGCTTGGAAGATCACTAGCTGGTCCTCTACCGTGTTTACGGGGTGAGTCATTTACGACTTCATGGGCGGCGCCTGGGAGTGACGAGTAGTTTCGAGTATCTCAGAGCCGAGTATCTGGGTATTGAGAGCAGGCAAAGGTTCCCGCGCGCGGAAGACAGGGAGCCAAGCACCGAAGGGGTACAAGGGAATTCATATAAACGAGAATTGCTCAACTTACGCAGAAACCCATCGACGACGCCCCTGTGGCCCGCAACCTCAGCGTGTAGGTCGTCGCAGACCTTCCGCGAGATCTCTGCGGCGAGCATGTCGGGCGTCTTCTTCTTCTTCGTCGAACGGTCGTACAGCCAGTCGCGGCCCCAGCGCAGGCCGCCCGCCGACCTCGCCACGACGAGCGCGTACAGCCGCGCCTCGTGCCCGCTGTCCTCGTCGACGACGAACCGGACGTCGGCGCCGGGGAACCGCGCCCCGAGGTCCCGCACCAGCGCCCGCTCGAGCGGCGCGCGCACCGCGTGCGGTACTAGGATGCTGGCGTCGACCTGCCGGACCTCGAAGGAGGCACCTTCCTCTTCCTCCCTGGGAGTGACGTGGCTGCCGTCCGTAGGCTTCGGCTTCGGCTTCAGCGTCTGCCCGGGCTTCAGCGGGCGGAACTTGAACCAGATGGCGCCTGACGACGACGAGGTGGGGCCCAGCGACCAGTACCGGCTCAGCAGCCGCCTCTCGGCCGTGATGCCGAACCGGTCCTCCAGCGTCGGCAGCACCACCTGGTCCAGGTACTCGTAGGACATCGAGAAGGAGACGTTAGTGCCGCCGCGGATCTCGAGCTCGATCTCGTCCTCGCCCTCGGGGGCCCCCGCGAACAGCAGAAACGGGAATACCGCCTGGAAAACCAGCAGCGCGCTGGCGGCCGCGCTCTCCGCGGCGATGGTGACGCTGCGGCTCCGCCCCCGGAATGCCGTGGGAGGCGCCACCGAGGGCCGGAACTCGAGCGTCTGGCTGCCGACCTCGAGGCCGTCGACCTGCGCATCCGTCGCCTCGGCTAGCCACCGGAGGGCCGTCACGTGCTGCGGCTTGAGGCCTGTGGCGTGGGAAGGACACAGCCACTGTTAGCCCTTTTGTTCCATCAGGGGCGCCTCGGAAATCTAACCTCCTCCGCCTCCCCGCCGTCCCCCGGGTCTGTTCCCCCGCACGTGGTGAATGCGGATCGGTTGCGAGGTCACGGCCGCCAGCGCGCACGCGATCCGGACGAGCTGGCCGCCGCCTTCGCCTGTTCGGCCGTCGATTTCGAGTAGATCCTTTGGCGCCATTCTGAGGAATCAATGGCTTGGGTATTTAATGCCGTTCAGCAGAGCGGTCCTCAGCGGGCGTATATATCCATGCAACAAGTTGACTATGCTGCTAGATGTGAGTCACGCGGGGAAGAGGAATGCGCATTTCGTCCTTTAACCAGCAAGAATCATGGAAGGAAGTTATTCTGATCAGAAATCACGAACTCGAGTAAAAACATTATATCTCGTACACTGTCACGATATTATTCAACTGTGGAAGCCACATCCAACGCATTGTATTGGACGCTGTCGTTTAACTGCATAATTCTTTAATTCTTATCAATCCGAAAATACGGCTGAACCGGAGTTGCGACCAGCACTGCACCTAGTTTGATCCAGCTTAGAACCGACAGAGTTCGTAAAGGAGAAATATTCTCGAAGACTTGAGAAGGCGAAACCTAATGCATATAAGCTTGCTCTACACTCCGGCCTGGCCGGGCATTTTGGATATGACAGTACGGAGCTAACTAAGCACAAATTTGTCATCGTCTTTGCCAAAGCGAAGCGCGAGAAGCGAGGGCTTGCCAAGACCCTTGATTAGAAACCTTATTCTATGTGATGCGAGCATCACATTTCAACATCACGGAAGCAGCGGAGATTACGAAATACGTCTCGACCGTAGATGGGCCATGTGATATCTCCATTTTCAAAATGTTTAACTATAAATATGATAAACCCTTCATGATCTCGTCAAGGGCTACAACAGAGTCATCATCTTCAGCAATCACTTGACCTGGCATAAGAAATCTGAAGGAGACTCGTTAGCCCGCCCCCTGATCCTAGCTGCACACAGATCGGCTATGGCCACCAACAGCCCGAAGAAAGCGATCCTCGTAACCGGCGCAACCGGTCAACAAGGAGGTGCAACCATCGATGCCCTCATCGATGCGGGCGCTCTCGATCAGCATAGGCTGCTTGCAGTAACCCGGAACCCTGGGTCCGGAGCCGCGAAAAAGCTTGAAGCTAAGGGCGTCACGGTGGTCCAAGGGGATTTCAGCGACATCCCTGGCATATTCCGCAATGCCAAAACAGCCCTAGGAGGAGGTGATGATGCTAAAGTGTGGGGCGTATTCAGCGTACAGGTAGTTATGCACTCTTCCGCGATATCGCATGCTTGGTCGTTAACAAGTGCTAGACGGCAATTGGGAAAGGCGCCTCGTCGGAGCTCGAGGAAGTACAAGGGAAGGCCTTGATCGATGCTGCTCTTTCTAACAATGTCAAGTTCTTCGTCTACACCTCAGTCGACCGGGGTGGTGAAAGGTCGTTCGACAGCCCGACCACGGTCCCCCATTTCATCAGCAAGCACCACATTGAGCATCACCTGGTCAACTCCTCCAGTACCACGGATATGCAGTGGACAATCCTCCGTCCCGTTGTATTCATGGAGAACTTCACTCCGGGTTTCGGGACTAAGGTAATGGCGACGGCGTGGAAAGTGGCCGTCAAGGAGAAGCCGCTGCAGCTGGTCTCGATTCGCGACATCGGATGGTTTGCGGCGCAGGCGTTCATGAAACCCCGCGACTTCGCAGGCCGTGCCATTTCACTGGCCGGCGACGAGCTTACCCTCTCTCAAGTCAATGCTATATTCAAGGGTAAACTTGGACACGAAATGCCGGAGACATTTCACTTCCTGGCGCGACTCCTGTTGTGGTACTCGGCTGAGTTTGGAAACATGTTTCGCTGGTTCTACACGGACGGTTTGGGCGCGGATATAAAGCCGTTGAAGGCTGAGCATCCTGGCTTACTCTCTTGGTCCGCGTGGTTGGATCAGAGTGACTGGACCAAGAAATCGGCCTGAACAGAGGAGCAGAATGATATTTGTATATGTTTGGAATCTCCTTGCTTGCGGGTTTGGTATTTTTGGTCTCCGAGTCAGGGAGAATTTAATAGCTAATCCCGTATGTCCAGGGCTTCGCTACGTGGGCCCCTATACATGGATCTGCACAGACCTTCCCTTGAGTTTCATAAAACGCTAGGGATAGATATCCTCGTCATCCTGTGTTTCGCGTATCTTCCTTCCAGAAGGAATTTCGAAGTTCGTTTTTAGTATGAACCGACGTCATTAGATCCAATGATAGAAACCTTATTTCAAACAACCATCTGTTTAACCCGTCCAATGGGTCTCTCAGATTCAACTCTTCGATGTAACAGAAAGGGGGGAACGCTTCCGAGATGCGCCACGAGGCGTTAGTTTATTATTTACGTCAGGGAACAACACTCCGGAGTCCCCGAGAGACGTTCGACATAGCCACCAAGGAGGGCGTAGCTACAGCCCCACATGCAAGCCCCTTATATTGGATTGCCTTCATTCGTTACCAACCGCGAATAATCGAGACAGAGCTTTCTTCGCCACTAAAGCCGGAGATACGAAAACGAGCGAAGGAGAAATTTAATCCATTAGTGTCGATGCCGATAGTGTACGGTCGGCCGAAATATCGGACAAATACTAAGGGGGCTGAATTTTCACTGTGGCAATGAACAGCGAATCTTGAGGATCTTTATTCGGCATCTTGAATATCAAGTCTTATACCAATTTATGTGCTTTGCCAAGGTGATCCCCATAAAGCATGTAATATCCAACAACCGAAAAGATTCCAAATACCACCGCCATGAATCTGGTACGGGATAGGGGGGAATTCAACTATGGAGCCCACGGGGATGCTGATGCGTCCTTATTGTACGGCCAATCGGGTTCCCTCCACTGCACTTGTCTGCGGCGGAATCGGCGAGTCTGTTAGCTCATCCTCCCTATCTTCAAAGCATTCTGTATCCCATAAGAAACCCAAAAATTACACCCTTGATTCCAGTTGATCACCGGGGTCCCAGCAAACCTACATGTCAGCCACCGTCAACGAAGTACTTGAGACGCCAAAGAAATCGACCGCACCAAAACCTCGTACCGTATCCTCTGCAAAGCCTTCCAAGCCCCAGTACGACTCGTGGATGTGAGATGATGCCGTTGGAGACAGGAATGGCGGCATCGATATGAACGGTAATCGTTTTGGGCTGCTAGTCTAGCAGTGTTTCGCATTCGTCTCGACTACTCCTTAGTGATGGTATCGCCTAGCCGCGTCATATGGATTCCATGGTCCTTCATGGGCGAAGGTCCAATGAGGCCTTTCATCCATGGTGGTCCTCTGATAGGCCTCAAACACCCTTTGTTGCTGCACTACTGGGCTTACTTGGGCTGACCCCATGTTGGCGTCCACCGAAGAGGGAGGCGAATGGTGGGCCGTTGCCTGTGCGGGCTGGTTGATGTCGACGCCTGCATTGGCGTCCGTCAGCACAGGATCCTCGTTCCCGACGTATGGTCCCAGGGAAGAGTATCGAGCGTTCCTGGAGACTGAAGAACCGTGGGCGTCAGCAACATATGACCCCGCCTCACCACTGCCGTCGTTCGCGCGAAGACCTTGTGCCCCTGACGATGCATATTGGTCATCGACCCTCGAAGCGCTGGTCCGTTGGGATCGATCAGTCGGGGCAGTCTCGCGGCCTACCGTGAACAACGTGTCCGCGTAGTAAACCGCCCCATCAGTTGCGGAGCTGCCCCGAGCGGCGGAATAAGTGTTTCCGGACGACGTGCCATACAGCAACGGGCGGTCGTTCCGTTGATTTGATGGAAAACGGTGAAGGGTGCTGCCACTTGAATGCGCCCCCGAATGAGAGACAACCCCGGCATTGCTCGGATCATAAGCCGATTCCATCGTGGAATCTCGGTGGGCTGCGGAGTTTTCATCATAGCCGTCAGACGAGGAGATGGGCGAAGTGGTGCCGTTGTAGCGATTTACTTCACTGTCCATCTCCGACTCTAAATCGCACCCATCGATATTCGAGGGATGCGGTCGTTCATGTCGGCGCGCGTGATCCGGCAGCCGGGGGCCGGCCGAGGAAGAACCCCGCCGAGGCATGCAACGGGACGACTTCGAAGCGTATTTCTGGTGTTTGCTTGGCATCTTTGGTTGTCGAGTCGAGGAGATAAGCTGACTTCGCTACGGTGGTCAGTTGAAGGTGGAAGCAAACCTTGGGCCACCGTGAGAAAAGGGGGCATGCTTACCTTTTAATAACGAAAGCCGGCACCTAACAATGGGTGCAGGATTTTATGATCCACCCATTCATGGCAAGTTAAAGCAGAGGTTGAAACAAGTCATCGTCCAACCAAACAAGTCACACATCCGTTAGCTATTGCCTTGTGATTTCCGCGGACCAACTCCAAGCGAGACTCTAGCGACGCTGGGTAAGGGCAACGGTCGGACAGGGATCTGGTCTTAAGGTCTCACCGCTTGAACAAGACAACGCGGATAGCTCGGTCGAAGGGACATCACGAGGGGATGGAACGAGGGGAGATGGCGTAGCTGTTGGTCTTTGCTCTTCGATATGTCGGACTAGGCATCTAGACGCCCGATCACGACTTCCGAAGGACAATGCAGGATTCGATCTGGCTGGGCTGGCGGAGGGGCTTAGGACGTGGCGGTGTCGATAGCTCTGGGGATTATCACTGTCTAAGGGGTAGGCAATCGCAAGTTCAATACTAATTTCAACTCCTCTAGGGTTCGCCGGAGTTAGTCCCGATAAACGGCTTCCCTTTCAGTCGGAGTCGATAACTTCAACGTCACACATGATGATTATGGAAAAAAAAGTCAGGAAACTCGTGCCTGGTAGGCCGGTAGCCAGCAGGAGGTACTTCTAGCTGCTGATCCCCTCACTAGAGGATTAATAACTGTTGGGCTTTCGGGGTTTGTGAAACTACCCCAGGTACTCTTTGCGCCAATCAGACATTGCTGTCCTGAGAGTGAGTACCTTATCAGAGCCCGACATTCTCTGGCTAAAGAGTAGGCAGCGATGGGGGGGCTTGGTATGCCAGGAGTCTTCCGAGGACCCGCCGGGTAAGGAAAACAGGCAAATATACGAAGGAAAGAGACGAGAGATGACTAGGGCACGTCCCACATGATGGCATATATCCTTCCGCAATTGGGTCTAGGAGCAAGCAACTTTCCTTCCGCTTCTCAGGGGCGGATGTTGAAAGACCAACACGTCCGACCACTCTTTGATATCAGATCGCGAGGGCGACTTAAAGGAGTCTTCTGCGAACACGAGATATTCAACTGCTCAACCGGTCTATGAGTACTTAGCTCGGATGCATTCGTACCTTGATCTACCTAGCATGTGGCTAGCTCGCAGGGGCATAGTTCGGGGCAAGAGGGCAATCCTTCTGCAATGCCAGCTGCAGTCAAACCCGCCAGCCACAGCCACTCAAAGCACTCCTTGCCCCTAAGCATGTCAGCTAATCACTGCCGTACGGAGTGTCAGTTGTCATGCTGGGTTAGTTCTCGTGCAGGACTGTGCCTCAACGCTTGGGTAAGGAAGATGTTACGGAAACTGTACCCGAATGCGCTGAAACTGTGACGTCTTCTCAACCCAGGTTTCGTACAAGCATTGATTCTATGCTGTTCTTCCACAGGGGGAAGTTTAAAAAAATCAGAAAATCCTCTGTTCTCAAGCGTCTGAGGACACAACTTTGGATATAAGCAACGCGTGATCAGGGGGTCGTGGCCATACCCCCTTCTTCTTGGACAGAGAAGTGAACCCCCTGAGCGCTTGTCCCCAATCACGATCAACTTTCTTCACCACTATTGCAGACCCTAGCGTCAATCGGAAACTTTTTTTTGGATCGATCAGCTTATGCTCCAAGACACCGAGCTATGCCTGGCGTTTGTGTACATATGATGCAGCCAAGAGAAACACGGCGTCTCGGCCGAGTGCTTCTTCTGACGCTCTGGACTCGTCTCTAATGCAATATACTTATCACAAACCCGCTGGCGCTATATCCCTGGGACTACTTGAAGCGACCAAGGGGACGCAGGCTCACACTGGAATGAGGGGAGCCCGTGCGGTCAAGCAGTGTCAGGCAAGGCTTCCATCACTCTGATAACGTCTCTTTAAACGCCATTACGCACCATTTCTTACGTTATGGTAATTTCATGGGCAATTTTTACTGCAGATGAGCATTCACAACGAATTGAAGCCGCCGTAGGAAGGGTGCGTCGGGGCCTTCACGAAACAGCGCCTCCCTCGCCGAGAAGCGAGTTAGCCGCCATGGCCTAATTATCCGTTCTAGATTCAGTAAGTAAGCGAACACAACTTCTTCAAGAAGCCATGTGCTTCCCACGTCCACGCTCCTAAGCGCTTCCTATCCGGGCTTTTTGCATAAGTGTGCTCACCATTTGATGCGCTTAACGCCATCTCCAAATTAATCGATCTTTAGGTCTATGGCTTAAGTGTGCAGACACCAACGCTAGGCGATGAGCGCTTCCAGAATGAAGCCATTTAGTGTGGAATCAGATCTGACATATGTGGCTAATAGGGGTGGCTGGCATGAGTCAGCAAACTATCAAGATCTCTCATTTGACCTCAACCGAAACTTAGCATCTTGAAATTGAAGACTGCCGACTTCGCCTGCCGCGGTTACTGACATGCTGTGCCATCCATAACGAAGCGACCGGTTCATGTACGGCATGTGCCGCGGGCCGTATGCGAGGTAGAGCGTCGTCCTCTGCTTAATGGCTTTGAATAAGGTAGGATTTCTTATCTGGGACTACCCTCGCCATTCTATCTCGCATATAGTGTATGTTGCGCAGAACTATCGAGCAGATAATCATGCATGGCTCCCGCGTCAAGATCTTGGCATGGTCCAAACCAGCAGGAACCCTATCTGGGGCGGCTTTTGCTCCCATGGTTAATGGTCCACGGCCTTAGGGTTGACTATTGAGACGGAAACTAGGTAACGCTGCGGGCGGGTTGTGGCTTTCGCTAGACAAGCAAATATAGCGGGGCGCGCGATGGCTTTTCGCCGATGCGAATTCTCTCCCTTCGCTCTACCAGTACTCATATATCGGATGAGGCGGCTGGTTAGAAAGCTACTGCTGCTACAGAACCCCGTGATTCGAACGCTTAGCGAGCTTAACCCGTTGAAACCCGTTCATCAGTCGACAGTTCCCTTCTTGGTGCTCCCACACCCGCCTGCACCAGCCAGCGGGGAAGACGGGTGATCCTTACCCTTGCGGTTACAACACGTCGTCTGCAACTGGACGATTCCCTTTTGTGGCATTTGTCGCAGGCTCAGTCTTTCCCCGGATTGTGAACTCCCACCTCGAGCCAAGTGGACGACCCGACTACCGTATTAGGCGCATCGCAACGCAGCATACTTGATATCACGCCGGTACGTCAATCACTACGATGACGCGGTTGCATCGGCTACGTTACAGGGGCCCACGAACCTGGCCCCAATTGGAAGAAGCACGGCGGTCGCTCTCAACGTCAACAACGTCGCAGTAACCGCTCCCCCCTCGGAGACTGTTGGACAGCGGCTGTGGGTTTATGTTCCTCCTGATCATTGCTGGGCTGGCTGGCTGCTCCCGCTTCCCATCAACCGGGATACTGAGACATTGTTGTGATATACGACCCCAGTGGTGATGACTTGTCCGCGACATGGATCCGGGGTGTATAGGCCTGCCTATGCTTCCGGCAAAAGTCAACTCTCGACGGACACAGGAGCTAACACTCCTGAATCCTGGAACTCCCTCGCAGGGTGTATTCTTTCCGTGCAAGGAAGATTTCCAATCGTGCCTCTTGCAGCATGTATCCCCAGCGGAGTACGTACCCGAGAACCTATCATGATCCTCCACCTGGCCTACAACAGGCAATTGTGGGTGAGTTGTCGGGGCCCACGGTAATAGATGACATATTGTGTGGCGACTTCATTCTGGGCTAACAAGGGCGCGGTGGTTAACCACTCGAGTTTTGGTAGACGACGGATGAGCATCCTCAACCCTGAGTAAGGGGTCAACGGGTTGCCAACTATCAACTTTCGGTGACGTCGTGAGCGTCACCAGTCTATCTACCAGAGAAGAGGCCCGGAACGTAAAATTTGCCAGCAGGATGGTACCATGGGCTAAGACATGACTGCTTCGCTAGAACCTTTGCGAATAGCGAGACGCGTCGTCTTGTGGCTAACCTACTGCTTCTGTAGTATGGAGCCCTAACAATCAACATTTTACCAGATTCCCATTTTCACATAAAACAGTGGCATGCTTATTTTCAGTTACCGCTTAGTATCGTAAACAGAACCCATAAAAAGAAGTAACTATCAACTAGCATTAGTTCATTTGTGATCTCGCGACATGGTCCGGGATATCTGCCTAAGTAATGGAATATCTAGTCTAGGGAGTTAATAGTGTTGACCTTCACAGGCCCGGAGGCATCTCCTTAATGTGGGCATCGTAACCATTCATCAGGCCACTACCAATCATCACTCCATATTGTAGCTGAGGCTCCCTTTTATTACCCCTTTTCCCGTGCAGTCTGACTTTCCTCGCGATTCATAGGGCAAAGAACCCCGAGTGTTGTTTAGGGTTGCTGTCGAAACTGGGCGTACATCCACACGGTTCTCCCCCAGTCATCACGGGTCTCGAGCCATGCGCTAGGCGCCATACCACCGCCGCGATAACAGAGACCAAAAAGGGGGGGGTTGGGCAGAACCCGGCTAACGCGGTGCGGAAACTGTGTGCGCTAGCCTCGAAGCCACCCCATTAATTTGAAGCCCAGGATGACCCTTCTTTAGTAGCTCTTCCGATGGTCGACTGGCGGGCTCGTTGGCACGTACAATCTCGCGGGTCGGAACGGTCCCTCGTCATGGATCGATAGACTGACACTAGGGAACCTGAGGGTCGGCTCTAATGTTGATGTGTGATAGGCATGGGCTAAAAGGGAGATGGTCTTCGCTAAGCAGGGTTCTGGGTTCAGGTTTAGCGCTCCGTCCCCGTTTGGGAGAGATTCTACGGCGGGTTAAGTGTCCAGGTCCTCACAATGCCTAATGCCGCGTCCAGTAAGAGCCGAAGTAACCCATCCGGGGGATTGGATAGGAAGCTATGTCCAAGCTCCGCGTCGTAGTCCCAATGAGCCTACTCTTTGACCAGATCATGCGCGTCTACCGACAAGCTCGTCGTGTTAGTTGGCGTTTTCTCACTCTCTTTCCTCCGTGCGCTCGTCTAAGGTGCATCAAGATGTCGCATTGCTGTGTGGTTTCGCGTTCGTAGGTCTTCGGAACTGCGATCTAGCGTGGTGTATCGCAGTGGCATCGAGGGTGTAGGCGCCAACGCCAGATTCGAGAATAACGCGGAAGGCAGAAAGTTTTATCGGTGGCTGTGTTCCGAGTTTCGTGCTTCGTCGGGCAAGCGCCATCGGAGGACAATAGATAAAGAAGGCGGAGGGATATCACGGATGCTTCGAAGCGTGATTCGGACGATAAACCGGAGGATCGCAAGGTTAGCTGAACCGGAGAGTGTTTGAGCCAGCACATTTGTTCGGCATGTAGTCATCAGTGGCAGTAGTTCCCTCCCCTCGCTTTATACCAATAAGCAGCATATCCGGAGTCGATAATATGCAAAGAGACTCCCAGAATCGCGGGCTGAGCCTCATCCGTCTCATCAAAGGTAGGATGTCGGAGGTGTTCTTACGGAAGGACGAGCGGTAGTCAGACGAGGATCGACCGTATCGGCGCGGCTAGGACCCGTAATAGGAGGTACGCGTGGTCGCGGTTAATTCTTGAATTTCTTAAGGGGGATGTAATCGATGAATAGCTGGGGATCCCATTGAATCTAAGGGGTAATTTAGATAACTCTTCTGCTTACAAAGTTGCACTTTAGACAACCCCGGTGGAGAACTTTTCACGGGAGCCTCGTCTCGGCGGTTGGCGTAAACCCCTGAGCACAGCATGCGTCTTGCCTTCAGCGCAGACTAAACCAGGGCATTGTTCGTACCAGTCCTGCAGCTACATCTCACTTACCAACTAACCGTGTTGATTATCTGCCCAGGCGCATCACTCCGTAGAGGCAGGGGGCTCAAGTGCCTGATTTCTAACCACCACCAAGCAGGCAATGTAAGGATGCGAATTGGATGTTCGTCTGCCGCTTAGGCGCCGACTAATTAGCCGACTCCTTTATCAGCCAAGACATGTTATAGGTGTGAAGGGGGGCCTCGTGATGTTCGGTGTTGGCTGACCAGCTGCCGCCGGCGCTACGCCCAGCCGAGAGGAACATGAACACCGACCAACTAAGCGCGCCGTTGCATGGTACACCTCTGTGAATAGTGACTTGTGACGTTATAGACCTAGACCAGCTGTTGTACGCCCGCCACAAGCGCGCAGGGACCCGTGTCCAACCGGCCACACGGGGATGTCAGCGCCCCTTTTGGATCATGATAGACGATCGTAGACGCTCAATTCGGCCGTGGGGCCGGGGCCGCCCTTTGCCTTGTATGCCTTGTGGGCTCTGAGCCCACCACTCAGAAGCCGAAGGAGCGAGTATCGGTGTGGTTCATGCAGCTGCTGAGCCCACGGGGCGCACCCCTAGCTTAGGGAGATACCGACAGGCTGGGACAACTAACCGCAGGTCCTTGCGTTATGTATCTTGGACAGTGCGATACAGTGCTTATGTTGGCTGGACATGTATGTTCGACAAGGCACACAAATGGCCTCGCTGCAGAGAGCGTGTGTGATATATTTGAGCCAACACTGCGCCCGGCATCTAGGACAGCTCTGAATACAAAGAGAATAGACGTGCAAATGACATGGATACTACCTATTTATTCCAGTAGCTTAGTTATGCCCATTGGATGACGAAAACGTCTAGCCAACGCCATGGCGTAGCCGGACTGCGGTGCAAGCGTGCCCCTTAGACAGGAAGCGATAAGCCTGCGTATGTGACTCTGACGCGCGTTAGGCGCAAGAGGCGATCTAATATTCGTAAATACATCAGCAGATACTATGCAAGCCCTCCGAGGCTTACTCTACTATAACTAAGGTGTAGATTTACAAAATCTGGTTAGACTTACGCCAGATCTTCAACAGCAGAGGGCAGTGAGGGGGCGTATTACACGGGGCGCTCTTGACTTCTCTCTGGTCGGCAATCTCATAGAGATGGATCTGGTTCGCGCAGCGGTGCGGAAGTGACGAGCCGTGTACCACTCGTATAATCAGGTCGCCGGCAGGGTACGGCGTTAGAACCCCGAACTCTACAGCTCCGAGGTGGGAGACTTGAGCCTCAACTCTACCATTCGGCGACACATCTGCCGATGTCTAGGTTCCCTGACCGTTACCCTTATACCCTATTCCTAGACTAAGCCACCCCAATGACACCCCCGTTCGAAAGCGGGATATGTTTGATCGAGGCTTATCTATTTAAGAAAGGAGTAATCTGCATGAGCAGCACTCGATGGAAGAGGAAGCTCGCCCGCGTTCGCATGCCGACTTGCATATCCAATGTGAGCTGAAACGTAGAGCGATCGCCGAGATAGTCTGGCCGCAGAACGCCATCCTACCAAATAGCGAACTATGATGTATCTGGACAGACGAGGTGTCGGAAGTAACTTTATTGAGGCTCTTCGGATGAGTATACAGGTCGACCACGGAGACATCCCGCCCAAATCAATTTGTGCATAAAAGTTATGCGCATCTACACGACAAATCTGGGTCCATGATACATTTAGGGATCCTAATTCCATCACCTGAACACTCAGCTCATAGCCGACGTAGTGATTAAGTCTAGTTAATATGTAGGTTGCAGGATGCGTTGCGCTGGGAATTCTCGGTCTGGTGCCCAACTGGCCAATCGAACGGAATTTAAGTTTGTCTGTTCGCTGCAAGTAATCTAGCAGCCCCGATGCATGCCATTACCGCCTGTAGGTACCCTCCCCCGCAATACATGCCGCCAACTACTGGGGCCCCTAAACCACTAATGCGCCTATTCTGCGGTGGATCCGTAGCGCTGACGGGTTGCAGTTTTTATGGGCCCTTATACTCGCCGGGGGGAACACTGCGGCCAGTTGGTTGACACAAAAATTGACGCACCTTTCAAGCTAATCGTTCAAAAACGATATAGAAGCAACTTCTTACTGTTAAAGGATAAGCATGTACGGCCGACTTACGGCTGTTTCTAGTGATTCCTCCTATTTAGATACTTTTTTTTCGGATTTTTTAATACTTTCTTTTCGCGTTAGATCTGGGTGCGAAGCCTTTACTTTATTTGGGACACTGCGCCAATTTCTGTGTCAACCACCTGTGCGCTCGGTGTTCACCGCAGAGCCGCAAATGAATACGGCGACCGCCGGAGACCAGAGCCAACTAGGCGGTGGATCCGGGGCCGATCCAGGTTGACGCCGTTGCTGCGAGATTTAATACATATTCACATCCCGGACCGTGTTGCCGAACACCGGGGAGTAAAATACATCCGCCCCTTCGGGTTCCTTGTTATTACCCCTTATTGGACCAGCGATGATGTAAATCGAGTCTTCACTTACAAAAGTTCCGGTATACTCGCTCACTCAGACGGTTTGAGATGTGATTAATGCCTCCAACTTTTTCCGCCTTTAATTCCCCTCGTAAAAAAGTATTAAACATCGGCTCCGATACGCCCAGGTGAGCCATAATCCCTGATTCATCAACCATAACCCGGGATTGGACCTTCAGAAATCGGAAGGCGCTCTGACTATCGAAGCCAGCGGTTTCCGGAGAAATTTCTAGTGGTCAAGCCGAGGTTTCCAAGGCTATAAAACGAAAGGTCGTAGTTTGCCCCTATTTAATGTCCACCCCCTTAAGGGGGTACTAGGCCATATCCGAGTCACCAACTATGCTACTACTTAACAAAACGGATTTACTGCTCCGCCATATCCACAAAGCAGCCATTACACCTCGATCTTATTCATCCATAATCAACTGGTGTGGGGTTGGCCCTCTTTGCTAAGCGTTAAGTGGCAAAGCTGGAGTGTATGTGCGGAAAAGGAGAAGTATATATCCAGCTCAATTCAAACCGTCCTGTCTCTATTTTCAAACATAATACGCGCAATACGGTTAATTTGGAGCCAAGGAGCAGGAACTAATCAATTCATGACTCCATTAATACGCAGCTTTCAGTTTGTGACTCATGTGGGAGGTGAGGTAGTTACCTGACCTCGGATGTGCCTGGATTGTGCCTAGGTATCAACGCAGTTCCTGCCCAACCCATTGTCACACCAGAAGTTCTCCCATATATTTAAGCGGCACTACGCCTGCAGCGAAGCTGCTGTCTTGCGATCTGTTTCATCCTTCATCCTTCGTTTCTGCCTCCCTTCCCTGCCCTTATGTTCACTTCACTCGAATCCTGGAGGATCAACAATGGTCCAGGTCCCTAGGGCACTTGAATTATAGCACTTGGGCCAAAAAACCCATTTCACGTGCCCCATATTCAATCACACCAAGAATTCATTAGTTCTGGTCCGTCTTTTGGTTATTGAGTGCGATGGCAGTGCACGCAATGGAAGCACGCTTTGAAAATGGCACGCCGCACACCGTTCTACTGTGGGCATCGAAACCAAGTTCAATCCTGATTCATTGCTCTAGTCCTTGAAGTCATGTACTGATATGAGGTGGATTGAGAATCGATAGAATTTACATTCTGGGACTTGCTTGAGTAGGAGGCAGAAAAGCTGTTGGATCACGACTACGCCGCCCAACCAAGTTTTCAAAACGGCTTCGAGCGCCTAAACCCAGACGGCATCCACAGAAGCGCAACAATGGCTTTGCCCTTCGAGTTAATTCCGTCTATCTGGTCGATATCTAAGGCAGAAAAGGAGGTTTGCCTTCTCTGACGCGGCCACGAGTAAACCAGCTGAGTAGGATTTTCAGGGCCTGCAGGATCGACTCAGCCACTGAAGACGCATCATCCTATTACGATTACTATGAGGCGGATCAACAGATATCAGCCCCTCCATGGAAACGTAAGCACTCCCAAGGCCTTCTCAGCGGGCCTCCCCCATGATGACTTCCAGTTCTACAGCGTCGATACGCCGCCGACGCTGCACAACTTGGTTGCCTAGCTACCACCACACTTCCTGGCGTCAGCAGCCTCGGGCACCCGACGACGCCTTTTTCCTTCCTTGTATCTTTTCGTTACTAGGCAATACGCGCGCGGGCTCCTTAATTCCCCGATACTTCAATCTTTCCGGCACAGCAGTTTGCGACAGTCCGAAAAGGCGAGCAAGGCTACCATGGGCGGCTTTGAGTCGTACGCCCGCATTGGAGCGTGAGGTACGACACCCCCTCAGCCCTACGCGGGCTAGCTACGCTCACCGAAATCTTGCCTCCTCATCCAGAAGGCTTTCACAGACGATGCGCCCACATGATGAAACCCGCCATCTGTCTCGTTCATGCGAGCTCTAAACGGGACGGGTCGTCGGTCCCGGGGGGAAGATAACCCTTCCTACGGTCGCTTATGGCCAGAGCCTGCTCTTGTTCCTGCCGCATATATGGCCTCCCGATCTTTCAAGTTGCATGTCATACGAACCCGACAGTCTCTCACGTAGCCTTCTACTCAGGCTGCGAGAAGGCGGCCGCCAGGCTACCAACTACCTTGATTCTAGATTCGGGTACTTACTGAATTAAGCGGAGTGGGTCTGTCTTACGGCATGGCGTTGAAATGCAAAATCAGCGAAAAAGGAGTATGTCAATTGAAACTCGCCGGGGCCGGAGTACGACGAGGAATCCGAGCCACTTGGTCTGCTTGTCGAAGGGCATTCTGAGGAAAGTCATTCTTCGTCTCGCTGGGAGAGTCCTCAGCCAGAAACCAGCCCCCGTCTACTCGGATCCCCTTTAGAGCAACCAGCTAGCACGGTGACTAAAGCTTTGGCGCCGTGGTGGTGCACCTCCCCCAACCCGGCCCAACCTCTGCATTGAACTCCTTCCCATCAACGCATACCCCAACTTATGCAATTCCTTCCCTTTCGTTGCCTAGTTTTCGGTGAACAGGATAGGCCCGAGACAGGTTCCCCGGTTCTTGTTAGTGTGACCCACACTCTTTCCGCATCAGGCATCCCTTAGTTACCCAGGGGCGAAGAAAAACCCTGGAACGCTTGCATGCACGCCGCCGCTTTCGGAAATCCCAATATGAGAGAATTAAGCCACGGTGCCTCCGTCATAGCGCTGCATTACGACATCTCGCAATATTTGACGCTTGCTGACCGAAACCGGTTCCGCGCTCAGAATGGTGATGGTTTCCGCAACTGTATGCGTTTAAGCGCCTATGAGTGTTGACGGTCGGCCGGCGCGACAGTCGGATAGGATAGCATTTGGCGCACTGAGGCCTCAGTTCAGGTGAAGAGATTAACAAGATATATGATGCGCCCCCATGCGAGGGCCTCACTCTCTTTTCTCCTCTCCGTAACCGCAGGTGTCACCCAACCGACTATGCGGCCAAAGCGGCATGCCTGCATGCGTGGGGGCTATATGACATACGGAGAGAAAAGCAGAAAACCGAAAACGGCCGTGCCATTCAGATCAGGACAAGAGCCGCCGGAAAATACCATCCTTTTTAGCGCACATGTAACACACTTGTACCGTATGGAGGAAGTAATATGCGCATGGGCTAATAAAGACTCGTGCTGATGTGAACCCCACTGCCAAAACTTTCGATGATCTATCGGCTGGGGCGCTTTCCCGCCAGGAGATGCAATTGTGCGCTGCCGCCGCTACCGCACGAATCAATTTGGGGTACTGGCTCTGTCAGTTAACGACGAATGGCCATACACCCCTACTCCACATCTCATTCCTTAGAGTTTAGGGTAACTAGCTACCTGCCCACGGAAACAAAAAGACGTAAAAGTCTCAGTTTAGCTAGTTGCCTTGTTGCTTCACTCGTTGCCTTATTTGGTTGAACTTGCTGCGAGGAGGGGGGAGTGGGGCCCCGAACCATCCCCGGAACCCAGTGCCAGGTTCGCTGATCGCGGCTCATGTCGACCACCACCAACGACGGACTCCAGGATAAAAGGGTCAGGGTGTTGTTTGTGGGCGGCTGTAACTCCTACCTACTGTAGAAAATGGGGTAGGCAAACCTGCAGATAAAGGAAGGCTAGGCGAGACAAACCGGTGAGCAGGCAAGGCTGCTGCGTTACCCCCAACTATCGGCTGTCTGTTTCCTTAGGTATGTGGGGGCCTTACAGTGGCAGGAGTGCACTGGCCAAGCAGTTGAGCCACCCCCTTAAACACACAACAAGTTCTATTGATACTAGGCAATAAAATTCAACAGCTTAAGTATCATTCCAATACTTCTGCAAAATTTCTAGTTACTTTTGCGTCCGCTACTTCGTAAGTGAATTCCAAGACGTTTGTGCCGTAGCTCGAATTATTATAACAAGTGCTCTCTCTGCCTACACAAGGTACCGCACGAGCAATTCGACGTATATAGTAGCTGTGTTTAAGTGACGTTAAAAGGTTGATTATGGAGGTTAGTTGATATGTATATCTCTGCTTGCTCGTACGAGATATAATCTTCATTTCGATAATCTCTCATTTTATTAATTTGTCAAGCCGATTCTCTGAGGAAGGGAAAGGGGGTTGTACCACCAATAACTGTCGTCCTCTCTCCCTTTTTACGTCGCTAGCGGGAATGATTTTGATTACGTAGATCTTTATATAGGAGCCATATGTGAATTATGTCGTGGCTCAAATTGAATTAAAATGCTCCAAGGTGCATCCCTAACTGCTCAGTCGAATCCAGCGGCGGAGAACCGCCTCTTCTCTAGGCCTTGCTGTTTACACCCCTTTTCCTCATTCAAAGGCGCAAACTAGTATACGTGCGCGAAACGCTGAGTAACCGGGAGATCGACGGTCGCCATTACTTGGGCTAACGGATCCCTGAAACAGCCTAGGTCTTCAATCCTACGGCACCTAATACAAGGGGGTGCGCACTTGTAGATAGTAGCATGGTTGTGTCTTCACGGTGATGACCTAAAAAGGCATGATAATAGAGTAAAGCAGTTCAGTCGATCCATAGAAAACAAGTCGTTTATCCGACGGAGGACCAACTGACAGCAGTAGTAACAACTTTTTGATGGTTCGTATTATTGCGCAACCTAGAGAAGAAACTGGGAGGGCTTGCTCACTTTTGATTACTTATTCATGCCGAAAAGACGTATACTTAGAAAATTGTTTGTTTCCTGCCATTTCTGCTTTGCAAAAAACCACGACGAAAACCAAGCACCTCGCCCCTAACGCCTGACGCCGGTCCCCTATTGCTGAATGTAATACGCGCCTGAACGGGCTATTGGGTCATTGTCTAGGTCCATCGTGTCCTCCTCGTCTCCCCTTTCGGCTTTGACCGACGTCCGGCCGGATCCTACGGTGGACGCCCCCGAGAACTCCTCATCCTCCGGATCCAGGGCGCTCATCGCGTCGTTATCCTCTGCTACCCTGCCCTGGTACTTCGCCGCGGCCTGGAACTGGTGGAGAGTCTCGTCGTAGACGAGCCACTTCCCCTGCTTGGCAACGAGGCACCCGAGCCACAGGATCCGCTCCTTGCGCTCCTCGGTCATCGACTTCATCTCGAAATACTTCTCGTCATCGTCAATCTTCTCGTTCGAGAACCAGTCGTTGGGGAAGTAATCTTCCACCCAGAGTAGGCCCTTCATCGCGAAGTCCTCGGGCAGAGGACGCGGGGCTGGCACCTTTTCTTGCCTGGGGAACTGGTCGCTGCGGATCCGGTCGTAACTCCGGTACGACTGCAATAGGGAGTTGAGTAGGACGGATACGAGCTCCCACGGGATATCGTCCTCGACGAGGGAAATGGCGCTGGGGAACCGTGTCAGGTGGAATATAAATACCATGGTCACGTGGACGAAGGGTAGGATATTTGTGTCCCCAATCCGGCGGAAGACCACCATATAAGTGCCCTGTGCGAGACGGGCTGCCGACGAAAATGACCGCTCGGGCTTTCTCTCAGAAGTGTCGGTAGTATCCATCTCAGTTGCCTCGTCTACATTCTGAGGCCTGATCGCGTTCTGAATCTCATTATCTTCCTTTCCGTACGACAAGAGTGCGCAGCAAATCGAGATAGCGATATAGTACCTGTGACAAAGATTAGCTCGAATGGAACTCAAAGCAGGTACGGCGAACTCTACCCGGACTCCATCCATCTCCTGTTTGTGCGGTTGATATGGCCGTCTAGTTTACTGAGGAACTCCTCCATTGCAGAGGTGAACTGGTCTAGGTAGTTCCCGCTGAACATAATTCCATTAGCTTTGACAAAGGCGGCGTCGATGGGAATTAGTCGAGAGTTTTGAGTACTCGGTGCCTAGAGAGAGGGTTAGGTGCATTCGTAATTCCATTGCGAGCCACGGAGGCTCCCACCCGGGACTGACCTTGAGAATTGGGTCAAATAATGTCATAATCGACTCGCGAGCCGAAGCGAAGGGAATCGGCACACAGAGTGACTTCGCATAGTAGAAAAGCTGCTGCAGAGCATTTGGCCTTGCTAATATCGCTAGATGGTGGTAGAGACGTCCGGTCGTCGGCGCCTTGTCAGATGCTTTAGAATACCAATGCCGCGATACGGCAGTCCAAACCTCTCTATCTCTAATATCATCATCTTCTATTGCCATTCTTTTCACCCGCGCGATCAGCTATCAGTCCAGAACTATCACAGCAAGGACATACCTGTATCTGCCCAAATCTCCCAAGCATTCGATCCACGTATCTTCAAAGGCGGGCACCGTCTCATATAATAGGGCCATCATGGAATAAGCCAGATAAATAAAAGTGAGCATGTGTTCCAAAGAAGCCGGCAGCCTATGCCGCAGCAACTCAAGAAATGAATGGATCCCGTGACGCCACATGCGAGCCGGCATAGCATATTTGGAAGCCAGTCTCCGTAAGGCTGTACTTGCCGAAGGGTGTTGAGACGCCAAAAAGAAGTCATGGTGCTCGTGTAAAAGGGTCCTGTGTAAGGCAGTTAAGGCTTGCCACTGCTCGTTATTTAATTTGGCGTCGTTCTGGGACGACTGGGCGTTGTCCACCTCAATACATTTAGACTCGACCATCACTAGCCCGGCGTAAATTCCCTTAACCTCCGCGACCAATTGGTCTTGGCTGATAGGCCGCGTCTCGGGCTGCTTAATGAGTTTTGTAGTCTCACTATCATCATAAGCAACATCCGACTCAGTCGGCGTTATCTGATGTCTAGGCTGAAGCCTCTGCCTCGCAGGCTTCTGCGTCGGGGACTGTGGTGGTGCATCGTCCGGACTCCAAAGCTTCCCAGCGTGCGGTGATCTTCGAAAATCAGGATCTTGGCGTACTCGCGAACGCCTCGGCGGACTGGAACTCTTGGGGCGAGCATCAGGTGATTTTAATCTCTTACTCAACGGAGGCCCCAGCGTGTCATCGCCAGGAGACACATCCGCTTGGCCAGCCTCGGCAACTATAGAAGGGACAGCCTCGGAAGAGCCGCGGTGCGCCGACTGTTTCCCATACGCTCTGCATCATCGAAATTAGTTGAGTCAGCAGGCAAGGTAGGCCGCAAGGCAGACGGCAACGGCAGAACTAACCGTCTCTGTGGCGTTACCGAGGTCCCTTTCCGGATTTGATGGAGAAGAGTAGCGAAGTCCTTTCGTTCTAACAAATCCGGGTGGTGGGTTTCGAGATGAGCTTTTATACGACTTTCAAGATCGGGAAACGCCTCGCCGCAATCATCTATGGGGCAATGAATTCTGGAGGCATTCCGTAAAAAAGAAGTAAAGGATTGCTCTAACGAGCTGTGTTGTGGCATGTTGACTTGCTGTAGCTCCTGACTTGCTGACAAGTGCTCCGTCTTCTAGCATATGATATGTGGACGAACATTGGTTCCCCGTTCGGGGGAGCTTTATTTGTAGATACAGCCAACTCCACTCTATGCGCGGCGTGCGTAGGAGAGTACTGTTTCCGCAGGCAGCAGTGAACCGGTAGCTGTAACGGATCTGTCGGTTTGCTACAAATCCGAGCGAGTCAAACGAACCCCTGCTTGGACTCTTGAATTAGTAGAATGCAACAAGTGAAAAGAGACGAGGACTAGACGTGGTGACGTGACGTCGATTGACTGGTAGCTTCACCTTTTTTATTTAACTCGAGAAGTAGTTTCGACGATGCCGGATAGACGGAGAGCTATAATTGGTTTTAGGGATCAAGGTGGGGGTTCCAGACCTTCTAAGAAGTAGAATAACGTGACCTGACTACAACGGAGGTAGTTTGGGAGGTGTAACAGAGCACTTGGAAATCTCATGTCAGAGGAATATGATCATAATCTGGAGGTTCATAATCTGAGAGTCTCTGAAGTGGAAAACTTCCCTATTTAGATGACCAAGATGGTTCGCGCGCGCTGTTGTCGCCTTGTAACAGTGACTTTGTGCTACATACGGTATGGTACTTAGGTCCCAATCCACAGTCCGCCCCGCTCTCCGCCTCGTTTGCCTAAGCAGCCCTCAATGCGAACCAGGCGCCCGTCAGTTTGAGCCTCAGAACTCTTCTCCCCTGTGCGGGTATCCTGCCCTTCTTTCCCATTAAAGCACTCTTTCCATCTCTAAATCGCCAAATTCATCACTGCTGTGAGCAGACAGATATCATTAGTTATCGTGCGCATCACCCCAGTAGACAATCGTCGCAAGCATCGAGTGCTCCTAGGCATACACAAGCGAACGGAGGGAGTTCCTCGACGGTGACCCACGCGAAACAGGGCACAGAATCTCCACGACCACCGTCGCGATGATACGCGAACCCCCAGAGCCGTAGAATAACCATGGCGAAACTTGAAGGAGTGTCCAAAAAGGGAATATTATATTGGTAATTGGCTGCTAGGCATAGAGCCTAGAGTTAGTCGGTATACAAAGAGGCAGTCAATCGGATATCGCAGGTGTCATCAAAGGGCAATCAATTGTCCTTCAATATGGTGATATTCCATGGTGCGATTCGCAGAACCTAGAAAGCTCGTGGCGTTCCTCAGGGTCGCACGGCTTATGCCTCGTAACCGTATCATCTCCCTTCACCGAAGGGTGAGGGAGAGCCTGTTGATGTGTAAGAACGATGGGGAAGTTACAGAGCCTACCTGCTAGTGGGACAATGGCACGAAACAGGCAGGAGGGAACTTATTGACAGAGAAGTGATATACTTTAGTGTTGGGCGTTCTATGCCGGTTTATTTATTAGTCGTATACATGTAAGAGCCGCATCGTCATGCATTGGGGGCGGACTGGTCTGGATTTATTTGTACTATCACGCTCCGGGTCACGTACCCTTCGCACTACTGTTGTACCTGGCCCGATGACGGCATGCCATTGGACCAGTCCCTCTACACTTCTTCCACCTTAACTCTGTCTATGTTGGATTTTCTTTTCTCTTACCCCTATTCCTACCCGGCTGCTACGACACTTATTATATGCCCATTTTCTGTCACATAGGATGCGTTTTGGAAGCGTCACACCTGCGAGTTGAAGGTGGGTGACAGATTGTGCCCATTACGCCCCTGCGTCACTATCATCGGCGGTCTCCGGTGCCGCGCCACGCCTGGGAGCTTGCTAGGTGCAACATACCCTCGTAGGCATCGTATGGACTTCATGACTGCTCGTTCTGACGATGCGAGCACTGTCGGGGCAAGCAGGGAGGGATGCGAGAATGGGCCGGTATCGTATGATATGGAATGCTTCGGATCATGATCCCCTATTATTCACTGCTACGTCGAGCAGGTGGCTAGATCCCTCTAGGGACTCGCATGCATGCATGCAAAGTCTACAGGCACGCTCCCGAAATGCCTCAACAGACGACCAGAAGGGAGCGATGATAGATGAGGATGAAGTGCGAAATACACCTCGTTAAAGGCTCGACTTCGGAAGTATTCCGGCGAGTCTTCCACCGGCGGCTTCAAGTGCCCCACGGTGCTCCACAGCCGGCCACGCCACTCCAATTGGAGACGCCGACGCCATAGATCGGAGTACGAACCGATGAGTCGGCCACATATCGCGTTCGCCAATCTCACTTCATCGACATAGAAGCAATTGCTCCAGGGGCGAACTTGGCGACATTTCTTCTCAGCTAACAAGATGGCAGTGCATGTGCAGGACTACTGGCTCGCCCATTTTAACGATTACTCACGTTATAAGTATGGCTTTCTTCCCCTGGATTTGTACGCGCGGTGGTGGCAAGTCTTGTTACTCGATGCCACTGGAAAGTCTCGGAAGTGGCAATTCCGACATCAAATTGCTGATGCGTCTCGACATCAATTTTCTCCTTCGGGAAGCTTTACATTGATACGAGGCGATCCATTTCCCAGTCCTTGGGATCATCCAGCGATGCTGCCGGACACCCTCTTACCAGGAACCAGGCCCATGTTGACGACCCGATTGGTAGATGTTACCTGTATAATGGACGTTTTTCAGCTTATAGGTGAGGTGCCCTGAGCCTCATAATGACCGACTCAGCGAAACAAAAGAGATACGAAGGTCGCCACAGACACGCGGAGTCACGGCCCCTGAGCAGAAAATTTTCTATGTGGCTGGGCATAACGTTTCGTCTATGACAACAGCATGAATAAGCGCAGACAAGCTTCTTACGGGAGATATACCCGGCTCCAGCTTGTCGGTCTACATTGTGAAGAAACTCGCTTCCCATAGACCAGTCCCTTCAGGTCGTCAGCGCCTCGTGATCAGCTAGGCAGGTGCTGACGTACGAGTACAACGACCACGGAGAGAGCTCACCGAACCCATTTCGTCCTCGAAGCAGGAAGGCAAAATAGGCATCGCCTTCGCTGACACATGTCAGGCAACCACGTCCCGGATGTCCAACCAATACAGGAAAATCTGGGGTGGAATAGTGCCTAGCGGAACGAGTCGCGGTTATGTTGCCGCCAGTATAACTTTTTCCAGCTTGAGACTTCAGAAGTCGAATCACAAATTCATCCAACCAGCGGCTGACTGTACCCGAGCTTGATGTTAGAGTAACGCCACATACTCAGTACTACCGTGTTTTTCACCATTATAGGCTCAGGAGCTCTATTGACAGTCATGACTCATCACATTGATCACACTTCTTGCCAATGAGTGTTTCCTTTACCTCCGGCCTACTGCGTATCTTTCAGATGGAATAGGAGGCAGTGAGCTGCGGTACGATCGCCCTGTTCTCTGGCTGGACAGAGACGGAGAAATACGCGGCGACAATGAAATTGTCGGCCCTTCTTCGCAGATGCGCAATGCCAATCAGTTCATCACCGAGAGAATCCCCTTGGGGTCCATCCGCCGGTTTCGAGTAAGGTGCAGAATACCTTGTGTATATTGCCGCTCCATCGTGGCCTACCTGGGCACTGTCTGAAGCCCTCAGCCTCGCCCAGAGAACAGGTAATAGGGCGTTGTACTCTCCTCGAATGGTCTTGTACCCGGCGAGGCTGTAGCTTACATGGCTAGGTTAGGAAGAGACTGTACCGGGTACCTGGCATAGGCGTTCCGACTGTGTTTGAGGCGGTCTCGCGTCTGGTCCGCAAGCCCCGGGCGTATGCTAGCTAGTTTATCATCCTTTAATGACAGCGTGTCGTCTTCTTGAGCTGTCGTGTTTTAGCTGCAATTAATATGCGACCCGCCTCACTGTCACTTCCTGATAATCCTTTTATTCCCAAATAAGCTTGCCGTGTGATTATCTGGTGGTTGGTGAACCAACCTGCTAGCCGAATGAAGCACCTGGCTGGTTATTACATAATTACGGCCTGAGGTATTATTTCTAGGTTCCGTATATCACACGACATACGCCCTTAGGGGAGCCTATTGGACATGACCCAAGGATGCCTTAATTGCACTTTGGCGAAGTCATACTTTGTCGCCATACACTGCTCGTCCTCGCCATACTTAAGTCCGGTAGAGGCAGGCTACCAGTTTATGGGGTCTAGCTGGCCGACAACTAGCAGCCAGCCGATAATAGATCATATGTAGGAGCCTGCTGCCCAGCTTCGAGAGGCCTGTACTCTGACCCGGGCGAGTTGCTTTTGGTAGGAAGGAGCGGTCTTGCGTCGTATCGTGGCTTGAGTATTATTGGAAATATATTGATTCCCAACGTCCGCTCTCCTCCGTCGATCTCAGCCTGGCTCATACCCGCCAGCTCGTCTCCCCCCAGAACACCCAGTGACCGCCGTCTCGAACATGACCGTGAGTCAGAACGGGAACGGGGTGATGTAGTTCGTCTACGATGGCTCATGGCAGCTTCAAATGAGGCCTAAATACCTCGAGGGCCTATGTTATGACTCTATCAAGTCACTGGAGTCCATATACGTTCTCGAAGCAAAACGGGGCACACTTCAGCACGCCGTTTCAGCCATTCATATGCAAAGCAAAGGGCATTAGGACAACGGTCAAGCACGGAACGCTCCCCATACGGTCAAGGACGTGACGGTACAGTTCGCTTCATTCTTGCATAGGGCCGCTTGACAGCTCTAGTTTCAAGATGCAGAACGGGAGCCTTACAACCCCGTATCCTGGAGGCGATGGTAACTGACAGAACTACCCAATTACGGCTAATGCTCTTGAACGCTGGGACGGCATAAGAGGTTGCCTTCTTTATGCCTAACAGTGCTGTCCTTTGCCTTAAAGAACCTTCGCACGCTGCACCTCTATAAATTAATATTTAGACCGGTGAAATAGACCCCGTTGTCGCCAGGCCAAAGCCGGATCCTTAGTCGGGCGCCAACGCATCTGATAACACTTAATTAGTTAGCCATGGCAAGCAAGGAGGCCCAACACGCAAGCTGTCCCATACGCTAAGCGCCTCACAAAAGGCCCGAGCAGCTATAGATGATCAATTAGGGCTTATATGGTTGCTTGCTCGTCAAGCAGTCCGTTCAATACTTCTGGCCGATGCCAAAAGGCGAACATCTTCACCACGCGATGCGGACGTGAGCCAAGCTGAATAGCGATCGAAGTTACATCCCGCGGCTGCTGCGTCTATCCGTTCTCCAGCTATAGACGGAGGTGGCACCGCTTCGTTTGGACTCGGTACCTTGTTCTCACACCTGCAATTCACCGGTGGATACTGTATTATTTCATGAAATACGTTAAATGCTAATGCAGGACTAACGCAATAAGTCCCAATTCTATCCGCGGCGCGATGCCTTCTCGAGCTAGCCTGTGACTACCTATGTTTGCCGTTGGGTTAAAGATACGTAAAATGTGCGACGTTTACTACTTAAGCGGATGAAAAAATAATCTAGCGCTGCATTAGCTTTGACGAATTTTGAGAGATAATACGGTAGTAGCAGCGTAGACGCACTCTGCTTGCCGGGGAAGCACCCGACACCAAATTCGGATGAGCGTGCATACTGCAGGCAGAGTTAAGAAATTAGTTGATTAGTTAATGCCCTAACCGAAACCAACTAAGCCTAACTTGAACTAATAACGAACTAATAAAAGACTTTCTTTATAAGCTAGTAATTAATTAAAGCAATTAAGATAATTATTAATAAAATTAAAATAACTAAGTTTTAAATATTTTTCTTATATAATTTATTTCTTAAATTTTTACGTTTTTAAGTTTTAAATTTTTTAATAAGATAAGTTTTTTAAAATAATAATTACTTTTATATTATAATTATAATATAGCTTATTTTAAGAAAGCTAATTAAAAATTATATTTAATATTATAATTTTAAATAAAATGCTTAAAATAAATCTTATTATAATACCAAGCTTACGTTAATGCTAATCTGCTAAGAACGTATTACGTAAACGTAACGTTATAATTTTATATATAACTTATATTTTTAATTTTAATTTTTTTTTTTAAAAATTTAACCTTTTTAAGTTATTTTTTAAAAAACGTATAAGTTAAGCCTTTTATATAATACAAGAAAATAATACAGGGTTATCGGGTTTTAGCCGAGATTAAATAGGTTATAATAAAGACGGTTGTTATTAAGAAGTGACGTAAGGGGATTAGTCTGGGCTAGATATTTGCCGTGGGTCACGAAATGGGCCCACAGGCTCAATATCCACCTATATTAATCAGGCAGTACGCACTACAAACTTTATTCCATACACCGGTCTCTCTCGATAAGACATCTTGATCCCCGCCTGGTAATACCCAACTCGACAGGCTCCGTTAGGCAAGAAGAGGCGGACGCCAGAGCAAGATATCGAACTCTGAATCGGATCGGATACCTGTGGCCCGGACAATCCAATGAAAGGGAGCTAAAGCAAATATCATGATGGGATCCCGACCTTGCACAGGGCACCGTGGCCTCTTGCTCGCTTAAGTCTGTGCAGCTAGGACCGGCAGATCAAGACAAGGCACCACCCTGCCTGCATATTGTCGTCCCAACTACGCCTGCGATGGAGATTCACATCTTCACATGTAGGACTGCCCGAGCGGGCCGGTTCCAAACGTTTCACAGTGTTCCTTCGGGGGACGGTGCTATCTGACGCCTCCCATATGGTGAATCGCATTGAGGGTGAAACGGATACTGGAATAGTAAGTGACGACACCAAGGCTGCGTTGGATGGTTCGATAAGGGGAAGTGTGGTCGTCCGGAGGTTGGCAACCGCAACAATCACGGGCCAAGAAGCAAGGCGCCAGCTCCTCTCACGAACTCGCCATGGGCCTTCTACATACTCTCAACGCCTCACGTGTCAGAACACCAGTACCCCATAGCACTGCTAGTTCAATGGGTCCGGCCGTAAGCTCTAAAGATGGACCCTTAATCCACCAATAGCGGTGAGGCCGAACCCTACACTAGGGTAAGGCAATATTCACCCAGGCGGCTGCTTCGCTACAAAGTCCCGTGCGGGAATAGCCACGTGGTACAGACGGCAGGAAGGCGAACGTAAAGGCGCGAAAACCAACGATTTCCCGAGCTGCCTCCCAGCCCTTCGGAACAGAGTTTCTCGGTGTGTATCGTGGGACGCGGATCAGTGCAGTGGAATATGCACTCTCTGGACAGGCGCAGCAGGGAGTCTATATATCAGGGGACTCGATATCAAGAAGCATACTTATTGAGTCTACGTCATTAGCTTGCTATTGGAGAAAACGTATTACAAATGTAACTATGAACGACCTGGAAATGCCAGCGGCGTTTGGTATTTCCGGATAGTGTTTGGAGAAGCACACCAGGCGAATTTCCTCGGGGGTCAATCTGGCGCCAAGCTAACCCAGGATGTGCTCGTCAGGCCTTGCATGAGTCGGGCAGGTTGGGGCCACGAGCGTATCAGATTCGTCTTGCCTCCCCCACTCTCTTCGGTAAGTAGATCCCCAGCCGCCTAGTTTGGTGGAAGTTGTGGTGTAAGTACGATGTAGGTACCTGGGCAATTCTGAAAAAGCAATGTTTAATAGCTGACACTGTTTGCATATTGCTCGCATATTCGAAATTCGAACGGTGGAGGCTCTGCCGACTATATGTACCCCCACGCCCCACTCACCGTAAGCTCTATGGATCACTTTCGACCCTTATCTCGGGCTAGTGCGTCTGTTCCTTGCGATGTTGGGCCAGGAGGACGAGGAAGCATGTGGATTTCTTCGGTATTGAAACATCATACTCAAAACGTATTGAGCTGTTCATCCTATACGGTAACAGCATCATCACCCTCGGCCTCATCTGGTCCATGTTTTGCCGGCCCTGAAAGCACGGCGCTCGACTCACTGCTGTCTCCTTCTAGGAAGCTTGAGTTCACAAACACCGTGGAAGTATTCTGCGAAAGAATATGGCAACATGCAGGGGGGGAGAGTGCGCTACGTGGTCTGAGTCAGACACGCCACGTTGAACGTAATCTCACTGCCCGACCGCGATGGCGAGCTACGATATCCCAAACGGGCCACTGGGAGATGGATATGATTTCCTGTGCTCTCGCTAGGAATGCTGACGCCATGGCCTGAAGCTTAGGCATACCTTCTCCTGCGTACGTCATCTCCCCTAGCTAGAGGCTACGGTAAAACAGTCAGCGCTCATCTAAACTGGAGACTGAGGCCTTCTTAGAGCTCATTAGCTATTACCTGACTTCCTCGAACTGGTAAAGCAGGCAGTGCCGCCCAGCCTAGGAGACGCAAGCAAGTGTATCGGGGGGATAACGCCTTCGATCAAACCACGTGTCATTAGCAGCTAAAGAGAAAGCTCCGGTTGTGTCTACAGAAATATATCAGGTAGCAGTTTCGGAAGGCCTGCATTTGTGCAGCTTTTGATAAATTTGAATCTTGCATAGAGATTTAGGAATCAAGCAGCTCCAGCAGAACCCCACCCTCCAAGTTCTTCTGTCCTTCCATCAACTACCATAATAACCGCCAACGTATCCCGCGAGGTTAAGGTCACTCTCGTGAATATAAATCCACGGGACAGCGGAAGCCTGTTACAACACAAGGACTGGCGGGCACCTGCTGGCTTTTAAGGGGTGAGACTCTGTTTTCTCGAGCTTACACACAGTTAGGGCAGGTTGAAGCACAGCTGGTGTATAAGTCCTATACGGTATCACAGGGGTATAATGCTTTAGTGCTGGGTGATATATTCCTCATCACTGGCCCCTTCTCATTAATCCTACTCAGCTGAGGCGTAGATACGAAACCCACCTCCGTTAGTGATTTATCTATGACACCGCGTGATAGAGTGGCAGGGATGATTGCCAACCCTTTAGGTACACTCTATCTAGCTTGACCAGGCCGTAGAGGCTTTCAATATAAATTAAAGTCAGTAGTCGCCTTGAGTAAAATGTTAGACTGGGCACGGGATGCCCAGAAGGCTATTGTGACAGGAAACGAGCAGTCATATTTGCTACCCGCCAAGTTTCAGACTCGACAAATACGACGTGTGACAATGTCTAGTTGGGCAGCACGGTCTGCAAGCTATCCAGCGACGATAACCCCGAATGGTTATGTCGTTCCACGTTCTGCACAAATGATGTCGTAGATATGCGAGTTCTTTGCATACACATTGTAGTAATCATATCGAAGATAGATACATTTGGGGCCACTGCCGGAGTAAAGGGGCACCAGCACAGCCTGTTTTTACGACGCAGACGTAGAGCTGTAGGTTACATTCCCTATATCTGGACGGCTTCCGGGGCCGGATGAATAATCCGCGTATACTGGCTTTCTGCCGGCTGAAGGACCGGGTAATTAACATGGCCTTACAGAGCCCATTAGGCCCGTCCTCGAGCAGCCCCTTAAAAGTTGTCTTGGATATGCTGCCAAAATTTGGCTGTGATTATACATTCATTGACAGGACAAAGTCTGGCCCAACCGCCAAGTTGACCACCTAAACCTATCATTATAACAACCTCTTTTAAATCGAAATAAATCTACAAAATTACAGCAATGGGTAATATTCGACGACATTTAAAAGGGTATATACATATACGCTCAGATCCATTCATAAAGATATTCTCCCGGTTAGATGATCACGGCAAAATATATATAATATAGAATCTCTTTTTAAAATAATTATAACGTGTGGCAGGAAAAGTATAGACATAAAACTGTTCTTGAAACAATAAAATAGTATCAAAAATCCATAATAACTACTACTTATCAGGACTCTCTTATCCGTGTATCATTAAATACTGGCTTTCTCATGATTTCACGACTTTTATTCAAATTATAATTACCTTGCGGAATATAGGAAGTTTTGGTGTCGCTTATACAGGGGGTGGCCAGACTTTCCAACTGTGCCTAGGAGAAGTGGGGTCCCCTCTGATATGCGCATAGGCACCGCCAGGAACAAGTACTTGTTAGTATGAATGCACTTAACCGCAACTAATGCAGACGCTTGATTACAGTTTACAGTAGTAAATTACTACTTTGACATCTCAAGTCACACGCCGTCGCCTCCCCTACTGTGTACTTCGTTCGAACGCTGCATTCATTCATACCAGCCCTTCCTAACAGCGTTGCACAGCCGCGTCATGGCATCCAAGCGCTCACCAGAAGATGATGGCGACAATGCGGCGAAGCGCCGACGGGATCATGCCTCCTCCAAACCCGGAAAGCAGCCAGGCTCAAGCGTTGACCAAACCTATGGCCAAAGAGGAGTATTCGGGACTCTGGAGGGAGCGACAACCGTCCCGCTCTGGGACAGTGACTTGGACTGCGAAGATGATTCAGATGCGTTGGCATATTTGAGATCAGTACGGTAAGCTCTTTCCCAACACTCATTCTCACCTCGACCGTCCAAGCTAAACCTTCACCCAGTTATTTCAGATAAAGGATGATGCTGATATGGCGAGTATATAGAGTAGAAGCCTCCGGTATTCCGCATGTCCTCGCTGCAAAGAAGGCTGGTCCCCAGCCGCCTCCGCGACTCTCTTCGGAAGGAGCGGTTGAACAGGAAGACGAGGACGAAGAGACGATCGATCGAAGCATCTACGAAGACGGCATAGGCGATTCTAGAGGCTACTACCACGACGGAGCATATACTGCGTTACCAGAAGACTACGACGAAGACTATGACGATGAAGAGGAGGAAGATGAAGGTGAAGTCTCCGGGCGAGGCTATGACGAGGAAGACAGCCTACGATCGAATGAAGGTGGTCCACACAACAGCAGCTCGGACGAGATACGTGAGGCGTATTTCGCTTCTCTCACCCGCCAATATATCTCTCTACGCAAGGTTCTACGAAGAGACCCGCCACAAAGCGCTCTTTCCGCTCTTACATCGTCGAACCCGACTTTTGTAGGCAAACTTGGTCCCACCTCCTCGACTATGTCACGGTGGTCAGGTCTCATAAAGGCCACAGACCCCTTACCCGCACAGATCGCCGGCATGCACAAGGATAGCGTTATCCGCCTGATACGGGTCTTACTCAACAGCAAGTCATTTCGTGAGGGCCATGAATTACGTGAGCGGACTAGCAGATGGATCTGGGCCCTTCTGGCCCGTCTGCCTGACAGAGGCGAACTCGACTACCAGGAGATTGGCTGGATACGCGAGCTTGGAAAGAGAGCGGTTCTTTTCATGGTCAGCTTGGCAGAGCGTGAAGTCCTACATCAAGAATATGGCGTCGGCGGTAGTGGCGAAAGTGATGAAGGCGTCGAGTTGGAAGTAGATGAGGGTGTCAATGACGAAACCACGTCTTCCAACTCCCACGAGGGAGACGGGGAGGGCCCCATCAAAGCCGAAGTTCATGACTCGACTTCTTCCCGGGACCATGACCCTGACAGAGCAGAGGGGACGTCTGTTGATACTACTACCAGAGCTGTTGAGAAGGCACTCCCGGATCCTACTAGTCACCATGTCACCGAGCAATCGATCAACGTTAACGGTGCCGCAGGAAAAAGTCCTGCATCTCCAGCAGCGGAGCCGAAAAGCCACGTCGACCAAGAGCACCAAGCAGCAGAGGCATCTGATGTAGAAATGCAGCTGGACACAGACCTCGAAGATGGGGAAGTATCCGATGAACCACAGAAACCATCAGAAGATCTGGCTGACATCGAGAGCGCCAAGGCCCGCCTTCTTGCTCAGCTGGGGGGTGCGGAAGAGTCACCCGAGCCTGTCCCGACGCGAGCGGAGAAGGACGCGATGAGAGCGCAGATTAATCTGCGGGCGACCTTGAACATGATCCTGACCGTTGCTGGTGAGTTCTACGGGCAGAGGGACCTGCTTGAGTTTCGAAATCCCTTCTCAAGATTGAGCGATGATTGATGAGATAACTTCTAATTGTTAAGGGGAAGTCTTTGGTCTACTCTTCCAACGGCGGCCCGTCTTTCCTGTGCATGCTCAAGGTAAAGTACGCCTTTAGGTGTGGCATTTTTAATTGTCGAGTGTATTAGATATAGATATACCATTTCGCCGTGGTCATAGCACGGATCAATAATTAAACTCTGGTTTGATTATTGAAACACTCGAATATCTCCAGCGAGGGCCCCCTTTCTCCGTAGGACTTGTCGGCGACTGGGCTTCCATGTTCGTTTTCTGTTCGGTGAAGATCACACGAATCCCTTCTCGACTTGAATGTGTCACTCCAGAACCTAAACTGCATAACAGCCATCCATAACATGGTTGAGAAGGCTCCTGGAGCCCCTGTTCCGAGGTCTACGCGCGAGCACCATGTTTCCACAGGGGGCCAAAGGCCACACTATAAGGCCTCCCTGCCTCCACCTCCTGGCTGTTTCCAGAACATTGGGCCGTTTTTCAATGAGGTCTCCTGGAGGACGCTCTTTGTTACCCCGGACCGCCTATCTATAACCCCGACGAGTGTGCCGCGTCGTAGCAGGATGGTCAATGTATGGATACCACGTCGATGATCCTATCTCGGTGGTTGAGAAGCTTTAGTTAATCGATCTAGTCCTGCTTGCCAACTCTTTGGTCGGTCTATATCACCGCGGTCAAAACTATTCAGCGACAAGTTTCTTCCGGTCTAGCTAGGTTCTTATAGATGACAAGCATTATATAAGGTTATCGGCTGACTCGAACGTTGCAATAGTAGAACCGCTACGCTGATGACCTCCCCGAGTACTCCCTTGTAGCCCTGTAGGACATTCTATAATGTCACGAATGCTGCGAGGACAGATTCCAAAGCGGACACAGGGGTCAGTGTGAACAACTGATCTTTGCTAGTATAACAGTCGCAGGCAAACTACGGTATCATACCTACAGCGCGTGGACACGAGGTATGACTTTCTGTAGAGAATTAGAGGGTCATGATTGTCAGAAAATCCTGTTGCCCCGGGGCTCTCTCTCAATCCGGCTTCACCACCTACAAGGCCTGGAAAGCGGTCGTTCCAGCCAAAAGAATGCGCTTCGTTACCAAGTTCTCCAGACGGAAATCGTGACGTTTATGAGAGACATAGTCATCGCCAAAATGCCAAAACAAGGACTTGTTCTCCGCCCTTCGCGGCGTAGGCTACTCTGCATTATCATTCTTTCGAGACCTGATATCCATCTAGGAAGACGGGGTCAGCCATATCTGAGCTGATAGTTTCCCACTCGGGCCACAGCGTTTGTCAGTCCATTTGGGCTGATTCCAAACGACCGTGTTCAAGGGGAGGGGAGCGAGAACATATACCCCCAGGCTCTCGCCTGCTGGACCAACGAGGCTTGACTACAAACACGTGAGCGCTTAGAAAGGCCTATAGGGTGTTCGAGAGGAGTGCCCCAGCGCATACTATGTACGAAGCGCAATACTCCCTAAAGCCTGATGGGCAACACGACTCCGGGGCCAAGAACTAACTACGATCGCCTTGTCCTGTTTAAGAGGACCCTCGGTCGCACGCATGTCGTCCTCCTCTGGAGCCACTCGTGTGGCCGGCAGCGAACGCTGAAGGGTAGCCAGCTATGGGCCGTGGCGGTATGAGCAGTGACAGCGAGGAGATCCGCTGTTAGCCATGTCGATTATAACGGACGGTCAGTAGTATCACCTCAGAATCAACCGTTGACCACGACCAGCAGATTGAGACAGATGGTGAAAAGGCGTTATGGTATGGGGGCATAAGTCCAATCTTTACAATTCCATGCTCGCCATGTCAACGCTTAAGTATTTGATTCGTATGATCAGGCAGGTTAGCATATAAGCCGATGATCCGAAGCATACTCGTGATGTTGGAACAGGAGGTTCGAATAGAGGTAAGATGACCCATATCTTCCATACATATATAGTTGTGTAGTCCCAAAGGCCTCAACATTAGTCACTCCGTATAGAATATTCAACGGGTATACAATCATCTTCGACACATGATGCCTGCAGCAGACCTTATCTCCGATTCTAAACATACTTAACATCTTTTAGATTCATGTTTCCCTGTTAAATTGTCCGCCTGTTATTAGTAAAGCGCTCGAGGCTACTGTCGTTAAATAATTTCCAGGTGTTGCTGTATACGTAAGCTGGCCGGAAAGGAAATGAAGTAGACACCTCTAGATCCTAGGCTCTCGCAATCAATTCTAGATTCCATCACGATGTAATAGTCCGCACATGCCCCAGAGTTACCCCTAGATAGAGCTCGATTTAAGAGGGTCCCTGGTTAGGCTGTCCACTCCAGATTAGCCGTCCTACCGCCTCTAGAGACCCCAAAGAACCTTAATAATAAACGTATTGGCCTTCTAGAGATTAATAGATTTCATAAAATAAGACTAGTAGAATTCCTACGACACCTACTATGTATATTAACCGCCACGTCTGGTACCTCTACCATGCCAAGGATCTTCATTGGCCCTTAAGACTCATCCAGCCTAACCCTTACCTTGACTATCTTTAACCTCAACCGATGGTATAATTGTAATCCCGGATGTTTGATTTATAACGTATTGGATATATACGATAAAAGAGAAATACCTGCATCCATTACACTATGAGAGATTTCTCGAAAAAACAGGTATGACGGTAGGGGTGTCAGAAAACGCTAAGGGGAGTGAAATTGATAACCAAGGGTGGTCAGCCTAACTGGGGCTGCCAACACCATAATTTCCTATAGATGCTGACTTGGCACACTTGGCTCCGTGCGTCGGGTGTTACGATGTATGTATGGCGGCCTGCCACGAGTCACGCGCCTCGTCTCGATGGCCACTCGTTGCCGTAAGGCTCGCGCGTGCCAGATTTGCCATCTTGGCAGTGCGGCAGTAAAGGGGTTTAGTTGGGCGTGTGAAGGATGGGATACGGTTCTGCAGATCACGTCAATGATTGGAAACAAGCGTCGCTTATGGCCCTTTTTGGGCAAGGGAAGCATGTCCAGTCTTCGATATTTAAACTCACTGCATCCTTGTAGCTATCCAAGGCTGCCAAGCCCTGACGGGGCTGCCCTTGATCTAACTAGTGTGGGTGACCCACCTTGAGAGTGCACCCACCTTGAGAGTGCACCCACCTTGGGAGAACACCCCCCTGACCCCCATCAACATACACTCATTAATAATTTACATATAAAACGCTGTATAAAATATTAAAATTAAATATTATAAAAGGTCGCGTATATGCTTTAATATAAAAGGCGTATTTTTTTACAAATCTTACTTTTTTAACGTTATTTAAACTTTATAAATTTTAAAATTTTTTATTTATTATTACTTTAATTTCTTTTACTCTTATACATATTTTTAATATTAGCGAATTACTTACCTAGTAAAAACCATTAAATTTTTTTTACTTTTAATAATTTTTTTTCGTAAAAACGTTAACTTTTTAACTTTAAAGCAGTAATTATTATAACGTTATTATTTTAATCATGAAAATTATTAATTAGTTATCGTATTCGAAGATACTGGGTATAATATCTATCGTTTACCTTATCGAAATCAGGCCCTATTTTTAAAATTGGGGCTACGCTTACAGCGTAGGCGTAGCTAGCGCTTTTAATTAAAAAGTAACTACAAGAATCAGATATATCGACTAAACCTTTTTAAAAAAAAGCTTTATAAAAATAACAAAACCTTAAAAATAAGGCCTGATATTAAATTATAATTTTTTGGCTCCGTTTTATATATTCTTATATAAATTTTCAAAAATTATTAATTCGAATTTATCGAAAATAACTTTAATTTAATGCCATCCGTTTTATAATTACGAAAAGTTAATATAAAATTAAAATCTTTATCTTTTCATATATATTTGGTCCTAATTAAAATAAAGTTAATATTACGCGCCCGAAAAAATGGCTAAAAATTTCGTTTTATATATATTATAACCCTTTACCCCTTTTCGGCCAGTACGATAATAATATAACCTTATAAGCTAAAATAATAATATATAAGGCTTAAAATTATTTATAATAAATTTTGAAATATATTTTTTTAATTAGCCGAATATAAACGACGTATTAAAAAATTTAAGATAAATACCTTAAACTTTCGAATATTTAATTTTTTAAAACGAAACATTTATTTTTATTTAATACTTTTATTAAGCTTTTATTAATATAAACGTAATTAACCCATACGTTATTATTAAATATACGGCCGATAACTTTATAAAAATTTTATGCCGTTAATTTATTCGTTTTATATTAAGTGCCATATTTAACGGATAAGGCCGTATTTTATGGAAGAAATAGGTAAATACGGTATATAATCTGGTTTTCAGAAAGTTTAATATTTTTTTCGTTATTAAAATAAATTTCGGAAAATCCTTAATTATTTAAATCTTTTTTTTAAAAATAAATTTAATTATTATTTAGGTTACGCTTTTAATTAAATTAACCGAAAAATAATAAGTTTTTATATTAATAATATTATATTTTACTTTTATTTTAATAATTACGGAAACGAAAAAGTTTAATTTAAGGATATTCGAACGTATAATTACCGGATAATATAATTATATTATTTTTGGTTTTAAATAATTATCGAACGATTAATTCCAAATTATTATATTAAATTTTATTTTCGAACGATAATATAATTTGGTTATTATTAATAAAACATATTTATTATTAAAATAAAAAAATTTCCGGCTTAAATATATTAATATCCGTAATTTACGTTTTATTTTCCTTATTTACGTATATTAATTTACGTATATAATAATTATTAATGGCGATATAAAAAAAAGTACGAAATATAAAAGTTTTAATAAAGCCGAAAATTTAATTAAATATAGTTATAAAGTAAAAATTAAACGTTTTAATATTAATCGTCCCGAAATCGATATTAAATTTTTTTTTTATATTTAAAGGTTAACGTTTAAATTAAGCGTATTTAAATTTTTTGTTAATTAACGCGTTTAAGTTATTAAGTAATTTTCTCGTAATCCAGCTTAATAACTTACGTATAATTATAAAGATTATTATTTATGTTAATAATAAAACAAAAATTATAAATATCCGAAATTATTTAATTAAAATTATAATAAATTAAGGATATTTATTAAAAGTTATAAAAAAAGTTATTAAATTTTATAACTTCGAAATATTTTACGGAAACCAGGTTTACGTATACGATAAATTAAAGAAGTTAAATAATTTTATTTATATCGTAATATTTACCGTTATTTTTGGATTAAGTATAAATATTCCGGATATTAATCGAATAATATAATAAAAAATACCAAAAAATTTTTTAATACAGGATTTATAATAACGATTTAATTAAACGGTTCGTAATTATAAATAATTAAATATAATTAATTATAAATAAGTTATATTATTTATATTTTATTAAGTATTTAATAAATATAAAATCGAACCGTTTATTTTAAAATTAGTTAAAATAATAAAGAAAATTTAAATCCGGTAAATTAAAAACCGTATTATTTATTAAAATATAAAAGTTATAATAAAAATCGACGTTACGGATTCGGATAAAAAAAACGATAAGTTATTTATTATAAATAATTCCGATTAAGACGAAATAATCGTTAAATTTTAATTTTAGTTTTCGGTTAATTAAGATATTATTTACGTTATTTGTAAATTTTTTAAATAAAGTAATTTTAATTTACGGAATAAGACGAAAATAAGGCCTTATTAACGTATATTATTTAATGGTAAATACGTACGTAAAACGATTTTAATATATTTAAAAAAAAAGTTATTATGTTAAAAATGGACCGTAATAACCTTATTCCGCCTGGATTTTATTATAACTTATGTATACTTAATTTTATTTATATATCCGAATTTTCGAACCCGAAAAAATCCGTATGGAAATAATTAAAAACCGGTTCATTAAAGGCGGTTATTTAGGAAATAAATAATTATGATATAAACGACGGATAAATAAGTTATTTTTTATACGGTTATTTCCGTTTTGTAATAAAGGAATAAAATAAACGTTTATTTTTATTAAATTTAAACGGTTTTTATTTAATCCAAAATATAATCGAATTAATTAAAACGGTTTCCAGGTTCGATAAATAATAATATTAAAACGTTTTAAAAAAATAATTTTTACGTTATATTTAATTTACGAAAAAGCCGTATTTTTTATATTATAAAAAGCGCGAAAAAATTTCCGTAAATAACGGATTAAGTTTAATTTAAAGTAACGGTACCGTATTTTTATACTTTAAATTAATTTATATAAGTTACGAATTATAATTACGTTATAAGTTCGATAAATATCGGAAAAAATCGCATAATTATTATAAACTGCGTTCCGTTTTAATTAAGGTTTATTAATTATAACCGTTTAATTTAAACTAGTAACTAAAAATTTAACGGTAATTTTAATAATTTAAATATTAATCCGGCATACGGTTTATATATTTTTATGGTTCGGAATTATAATTCCGGTTATTACGATATTTATACCCGTATATATAATTTGTAACATAATAAATAATTTTAATTAAAAACTTATTTCGTTTTATTTATTTATAACGTCGGTTTAAAATTTATAATTTTTTAATATTTTTAATTTATTAAAGTTATTTTCGTTACCATATTCGTATTTGTTTAATTCGTTTACTTTTATTTCGTTACTGGAATTGCCGGTATTATTAGAAAATAACGATATGTAATTTAACGTTACGAATAATATATCGGAAAATGGAATTAAGTAATAATCGTTATTAAGGTCGGAAAAATACGGGTTAAGAATAAACGGTATTTATTTAATAATAATAATAATTATAATATTAGGTCGAAAATTAAGAAACGAAATTGTTACAGTACAGGAATAGGGGTTCCCGTCTCTGGAGAAACCTGTCCTCGGAGGTCTCTGAGGGAGGCTCCGACCGGGTAAACCTCGGGCAAGGAAAAGTTTGGTTTCCCCGTGCCAAGGTTTAAGTAATCTAATTGATTTAAGTAATTTAAATAATTTTGGATTAAATTATATAAATCATATAAATTATGTAAATTTACGATTTATTTATTAAATTTAAAATGGATATATAACGAATAATTTTTTATATAAATAATACTTATTTAATTTCGTTTTTTAGCTATTAATTTAAGCTTTTAATTAAAAATAATTATACCGTTTTTTAATTAAGGGAAAAATCCGTAAATTTTTTTAACGAATATTTTATTTATTATATTATTATTACTTATAAATTAAAAATCCTTATTTCGGATATTACTTATACCTTTAAATAAATATATAATAAGTTCGTTATATTTTAATAATTTTTTAATTAATAATTAATGAATAATTTAAGATTTAATTAAGTATAAACTTTTTTAAACTTAATAAAAACGATATTATAAAATAACGTTTAATAAATAAATAATATATTCGATTTCTGTTATTAATTAATAAAAAATTAATAACTAAATTATATAATTTATTTTTTATTAAATTTTTTTTTAATTAATCGATAATATATTATTAAAAGTTATTAAAGTTAAAGGTTAAAAAAAACCTTTTTTTTTAATAATAACCGACTTTTATCCTTAAAAAGATAAAAAAAATTATCGAAATACGGTTTAAAAAATCCGACCATAAAAAAAATTTAAAAAGGTTTTTGTTATAAAATTGGAAAAGGAAAAAAAGTTTACGATTAATTAATAATTAAACCTTATGGCCGAAAAAATCGTAAAATTTTAAAAGGAAAATGCTAAATTCGTTTAATAGTTAAAAAAGGTTTTTGCGGTTTTAAAAATTATTTTTTATCCGAAAATTCCGGTATTTCTTTTTAAAACGTTTATTTTTTACTTACGAATTTTTGCCCTTTTATTATTTGGCCGAAAATGAAAAGGAATTATATTTTTTTTTGTTTATTACGGAATACTTAATATTAAAGGTTATAAGTTAATTACTTTTAAACCTTATAATAAATTTATAAATATAAAAAAATTTTTAATAAAGGTTAAATTTTACCTTAAATAATAAAAAATTTTTTTAACGGAAAATTACTAAAAAATTATGGCTATTTTTTAATTGTTAGCCGGAAAAATATTCGATTAGTTCGAACTTATTTTTAGTAATTACTTAATATATTTTTCCGATAATTGCTTAAATATTATTAATTACGTTTTTAGTAATTATAAGTATTTTAAGGAACGGATGCAAACTTTTTACGGAAATATAAATAAATAATAATATACGGTTAAAAAAAATGTACGATTTAAAACAAATTACGTTAATTATTAAGTACGTAATTAAATTTAATCGATTAACGGTTATTTTTAAATTACTAAAAAAAGTTTTTTTTTATAACGGTTTAAAAAAATAAATTAAGGATAAAATATTTAAAATATTTAAAATTAAACCTTTTAAAAAATATATCGACAAAATTATTATTTCCGATCGACGTATTTTTAATCGATACCTAAAAAAAAAGATATTAATAAACGAAATAACGATAAACGTTTTAATAATAACAAAAAACTAAAAAATAAATCCTAAAAGAAAGTTAATATTATTTTAACGGAATTTAAAAAAAATAAGTTTAAAGTTAAATATTTTAATTATAACAAAAAGGGTTATTTTAAAAACGAATATTATTTTTTAACGAAAAAAAAAAATTTACTAAAGGAATTTTTAGGGGAATAAGATTTTTTAGCTTAAAAAAAAGATCCGTACGGCCGAACGAGATATAGATAGCGAAAAAAAGGATAAAAAGGAAATAAATATTATTTTTGTTAATTAAAAATTTATTATTATTACGATTAATAAAGTTAAAAATAACGATTTAAATTATAAAAATTATATTATTTACAAAAATATTATAGCCAAAGTTTATAAATATTATCCAAAATAAATAAGTTTTAAAATAACTATTACGTTAAAATATATTTATTATTTTAATATATAAAAATATAAAATATACGATTAAGATAAATAATTACGAAAAGATTCCGATAATTATAAATAATTATTTCCCGAATATTATATTTTTCCGGAATATATTATATACCCCAAACCAGCAAATAATTATAAGTTTTTATATTTCATTATTTGTTATAATTATAATTACCTTATTTATTAACGAACCAAAAAAAATAACAACTTTTAGCTAAGGTATAATAAAAAAACGTTTATAAAACCCGACGATAAATATAGATATATAGAAATCCTTTAATGGCCAAATTATCCTAAATTTTATTATTTATATTCCGAATTAAAGTAAAACTAAAAGGCTATAACGTAAGGATATTTATATTACGTATTAATATTATGCGATTAATACGATTTCCTAATTATAAAAATATCCCCTTTAAAAATTTACTTTTTTAACCTTATAATTTATAAAGTATCAAACTTAAAAAAAATCAGAAAAAAATAATTATCTTTAAATATTAATTTGGTAATAAAAAATAATTTAAGTATATAAATAATTATTATACCAAATATATAATAAGGAAAATACGCAAATAAAAACGTTTTTTAACCCTTAACTTATATTAATTAAAAAATAATAAAAACTTTCGAAAATAAGGTATCGAAAAGCCCTTATATATAAAACTTTATATAAGGCAAAAAAAGGAATACGGAATTAGATCGAAATTTTTATTTATTATGGAAATAAAATATTTTATATAATAATCGATTCCGGAATAAAAAAAAACTTTATTTTCTTTAAGGTAATTAAAAAAAATCGGGTCCCTTAAAAATATAAATAATAATTTTATAAATTACGAATAATAAATAAAAATTTATTTATTTACGATAATAACCGAATTTTCCGGAAAATTAAGGAATTTAAAGTTTAGATATAAAAATATTTAAAACGAATTATTTTTAATATTACCGATATTTTAAGATACGATATTATTTTAAGAATACCGTAATTTCGTTTTAATAATTTCCGGATTAACTAAAAAAAATAAACGTTTTTATAAAAAAATTTTAAAAAAATTTTTTATAAAATTTATTATATAATTAAAAAAGTTAAAATTTTTAACTTAATAATAATAATATTTTTTAAATATCGACGATTTAAAAAGTTATTTAAAAAACGAACCCGAAAAAAATTATTTAATTATAATTAATAAAATGATAAAATTCTTATTAAAAAAAGATATTATTTAAAACTTTATTAAATTTATTACATAAATTTAAAAAAAATTAAAACTTTTTGGAAAAGTTTTTAACGAAACTTTAAAAAAGGTTATATTTAAAAATTTAAATTATTTACAAAATATCCGGTTATAATAATATTAAAAATAAAAAATAATAAAATTAAAATTAATAAAAACGGAAATTTAATATACCGACGAATTTACGATTATAAATAATTTAACGATATTATTATTAAAAACGGATATTTTTTAACGTTAATAAATATTATAAAAAAATATTAATAAAAATAAATAATTTATAACTTTAAATTTATTAAACGGTTATTATTTAATTCGAATAATTAAAAACGAAAAATAAAAAATTATTTTTAAAATTATTTATAAATATTATAAATATAAGGTTATATTATAAGGTTTAATTAGTACTTTAGCTAATTTTTAATATATGTTTATTATTATTTTACGGAAATTTTTAAATAAGTTCGTTTTTGTTTATTTAAACGATATTTTTATTTATTTAAAAACGTTAAAAAAATATAAAAAATATATCGTTTAAGTATTAAAGGTTTTTAAAAAGGTTAATTTATTAATAAACGTAAAAAAAAATGTTTAATATATTTAAAAGTTAAATTTTTTAGGTTTTATTATTATTTTAGGACAAATTTAAAACTAAAATTCCAAATTAAAAGTTATTAAAAATTAACCGATTTTAAACAAAATTATTATTATTAATATCCGTTAATTTTTAAAATTTACCAGCTATATACGACCCTTAATTTAAAATTATAATAAATTTATTAGCTTTTTAATTAAGCTTATTATTAAGGAATATATTAAAAAAGAATTCGAATTTTTAAAAAAAGCAAAAAAAACTTTTCGAAAAATTAAAAATAAAATTATTAACGTTCCGGTAATTAAATTACCAAACCGTAACAAAAAAAACGATTTAAAATAAACGTTTTAAATTACGCTTTTAAAGTAATTTTGGAATAATTAAAAAATAATAAAAAATAATACTTAATAACGTACTTTTTTAAAGTTTTTAAAAACGCAAAATTTAAATACTTTATTTACGACAAAAAATTATTAACGATTATTTTAATATTTAAGGAATAAGAATTATTTTTTAATAAAATTAAAAAATTATTTAATATTTATTTAAACCATAAAAATTTTATTCGATTTATGATAACTTAAAAACTAAATAAATGCTATAAAAATTAAATAATTTTTTTATTTAAATTTAACTTTAAAATTTACCATATTAAAAAAAAAATATTTAAATAAATATTTTAAATCGAAAAAAAAATTACGATTTTAAAATCTTTAAACGATATATATAAATATTATATCGTAAAAACGATAAAATAATATAATTATATATAACCTTAAAATAATTAATTTCGAAAAAATTAATTTAATTTAAAAACTTTTATAATTTAAAAAAATAAAAAAAGTTAAATAACTAAAAGAAAATAATAAAAATTAATTAATATTTCGTAATAAGATTTATATTTTCTGTTAATAACAAAAAAAATTTATCAAAAATTTTTACGAAAATTCTTTATATAAATACCAGAAAATATTTAAAATTATTAAACGACTTTAAAAAAAATATAACTTTTTAAAATTCCGTTAAATAATTAAATAAATAATTAAAAATTATAATATTTATAATATAACTAAAACAATTTGTTATAAACCGTATAGTTTATTATAACTTACCGATATATTTAATAAAACGTAAAATATTATAACTTAAAATTTTATTATTAATTTTTCCGTATCGAAAAATCCTATTATTAAAATTAAATATAATATAATATAAATAATTATTAATAAACTTATTAAATATAAATACTTTTTATTTTTTAAAGGAATTATAACGGCAAAATAATTAATTTACGTTTTTATTCGATATTATTTAAATAAATATAAAATATTAAAAAAGGTTATTTTTAACCGAAATAAATTTTTTATATCTAAATTCGGTACTAACTTTTTTAAATAAATCGGTATTAAACTTAAATTTTTAATAACTTATTACCCTTAAATAAATAATTAAACGGAACGATTAAATTAAATTTTAAAATAATACTTATAAAATTACGTTAATTATTAACAAAATAATTAAATTAAATTTTTATTATTTATATAAATAACTTATAATATATTTATTAACGAAAACATAAAAATATTACTTTATATAATTATATATAAATATAATATAATAACCTAACGACCAAAATAATTAATATATAAAATATTAATTATTACCGTAATAATTTTACGAACAAAAATTATAATAACAAAAATTAAAATAATATATATTAAACTTTAAATTAAGTTATAATTTTTGTAACAAAAAATAATCCAATATTATAATAAAAAAAAATTAAGGAATTAATTTTAACGAAAAAAAATAAAATTTATTTATTACGTCAGAAATAAAACGTAACGTTAAACTTTTCCTAAATTAAAACAAAAAAACCTAACGGTAAATTAATTTCAAAAAATTTAACCCGTTTAAAATCGAAAAAATTGTTTTAAAAACTAACTATAAACTATTATTACCCAAAACCATAAAAATATACCTTATATTCCATATTTCTTTATTAAAACCAGCCCTAAAAAATGTCCCGCTTAAAAAAAACCTTAAAATCGAAAAAAACGATACCAAATACGAAATCGAAAAAATACTAAACTTTAAAATAATTAAAAATAAAATCTAATATTTGGTTAAATAAATAAATTACTTACTTAAAAATAATATTTAAAAACCACTTAAATATTTAACGAATATAATAAACCTAATTAAAAATTTTTACCGGCAAAATCCTAACCGACCGTCTTTAGCCCGGTTAAGGTCACAAATAATAACGGTCTTCCGCCTAAATCTAAACCTTCGATATTTTAACCGAAAAAGATAAAAACTTTAATTATAACATCTATTTCAAAAACAAGCTGGACTTATTTTACCTCCATATAACGTTATTTTTCTTCCAACCTTTTCCGTTTTTCCAATTAATCCAACTTTAAACTTTTTTTTAATATTTTTAAAACCTTTTTTTAAAAAAAATCTTATTAAAAACGTAATTGTTTTAATTTTTTAATAAACTTTTTTAATTTTTTATTTTATTAACGCCGTAATTTAACTAACCTTTTTTTTATTACCTTTTATTCCCTTTTCGCGATTTCCTAAAACGCTAAAAAATTATTTTTAATTTTTCGTTACTTCCGGAACAAATAATCCTAAATTTTATTTATTTTCCTTAAAAAATTTATAACTAAAACGTTACAAAATAAACGTTAGTAACAAATATAATAATTATAACTTTATTACCTTAAAACGAAAAAACAATTAATTTTTTTTAACCGAACGTAATTAAAATAAAAAAATATTTTGATACTAAATATTTTTATTAAATTAATATAAACGTTACGAAAATCGCGTTAATTTAGGCGTAATTTTCCTTTTCCTTTTTTTTTTAAATACGACCTATTATAATAAAATTCATTAAAAGGAACTTAAAAAAAACCCTTTTAACAAAAACAAAAAAAATACTTACGGTTTTTATTTTTAAGATAAAAATTCTTAAAAAGGAAAAATAATATTATAGTACAAAAATAAAAATTCCCGTTTTTAAAAAAATTTATTTTCGGAAATTTTTAAAGGAAATTCCGACCGGATAAATTTCGGATAAAGAAAAATTTGGTTTTTCCGTACTAAGGTTTAAATAATCTAATTAATTTAAATAATTTAAATAATTTTAAACTAAATTACATAAATTATATAAATTACGTAAATCCATAACTTACTTATTAAATCCAGAATAAATATATAACGAACGGTTTTTTATATAGATAGTACCTATTTAATTTCGCTTTTTAACTATCAATCTAAGCTTTTAACCAAAAACAACTGTACCGTTTTCTAATTAAGGGAAAAGTCCGTAAATCTCTTTAACGAATACCCCATTTATTGTGCTATTATTACCTGCAAATCAAGAACCCCCATTTCGGATACTGCTCATACCTCCAGGTGGATGTATGACAGGTTCGTTACAGAAATCCGGCCGGTTTTAATTAAAGCGGACGGTAAAAAATGCGTTCGGTTTCGAAATAGAATTAAGGTCGTGGTCGTTAATAAATAAGGTATATTAAAGGTTAAAATGTAACGTTATAATTTTTTGCGGTTTTAACGGTATATTTTCGAATTCGTTAAAATACGGAACGTTATAAGTATATTTTTCCAGTTTTCTTAAGTTTTTGCGAGATATTAATATTATCTTAAAGTCCGAAACGATATTTTTTTTATATTAAGATAATTTAATCGCGTAAAATGGCAAAATAATACGATTATATTCGTTATTTTATTAATTTTAAGTTCGTTAAATATTATATAAATATTAATTTTTTTAATCCGGATTAATTATATATTATTATAAATATATAATAAATTTTATAAGTTGAGAAAATTACCGAATTTTAATACTATACGTTATAAATTATAATTTATTTTAATTATTAATAAATTATCGTTTTTAATTTATAATTTTTTAATTACGATACCGAATTAAAAATTTTTAAATCCTATTTTCCGGTTTTCTTTTTCGAATTCGTTATATTAATTTTTAAAATGTTTTTATTTTTTTTAACTTTTAAAGTACCTTAATTTGGATCGATTAATTAATTAAAGGAATTAATTATATAGGTAAATAAACGATATAAATAATTTTTAGTTAATATTAAAAAGGTTATTTTCGTATTATATATATAATTATTCCGGCATCCGGTTTTTTTAAATATTAATTCGAAATATTTAAAATCCCGGTTTTATAATAAATTAAAAGTTTTTACGTTTTATAATTTTATTTTTTCGTAATTATGGGTATTATTTCTTGAAGCCGGATTTTGGTTATTATTTTTTAAAGCTTACCGCGTACGTAATTTTTTTTTGCTAGGAATTTTTATAATAACGGCTTTTTTAAAGTAATTAATTTAAGGTTTTAATTAATATTTTCCGGAACTTATTATTTAAGTCGTTACGTTTTTACGGGGGATTTCGGTAATTATAAGTTTTTTTGGGTTCGTCGTTTTACCGGGGATATAAGTATATCGCCTAGTATTAAATATACTGAATAAAAGTTTACCGGTATTTCCGGCTGCGGTTTTTAAAATTTCGTTTTTTAAAATAACTGACATATAAGGATATAAAGTTCCGGTTATTTAAATTAATTTTTTCGGCATAACCGGGAAACCGGGTAAATTTCGGAATTTTTTTATATTAAAATTTTATATAATTATACGGTTTATCAGATATTTTAAATAATTATTAAAATTTTCGGTATTAATACCGAATATATTACGATATTTGCAAATTTAATTTTTATATATATTTATTTAACCGTTATAAGTTTACGTATAAAAAAACTTTTTTTTATTTAATATTATAAAAATTATATTTATATAATATATATTTTAAAAAATATCTTAATTTTATTATTTTAATCGGGATTATACGATTGCTATATTTTAAATACCGTTTATATTACGTAAATTATTATTTTATATAAATTTTTAAAAACGTTAAACGGTTCGAATTATACGGTATTTTAAATAAAATATATTAATTAAGTTTATATTATAAAAAACTTTTATTTTATAATTTTAAAAGTTTATTATATAATAATCCGTAATTTATAATTCGGGAATTTTTTTATAATATTTTAATATAACGAAAAAAATTAATAACGTTATATACTATTTCGTAATTTCGTTTTTAAATAATAAAAATAAAAATTAAAAATTATTAAAATATATAAATACGTTTTTTATTAACGTTTTATAAATTATATATATATAATCGAAACCTTTAAATATTTATTTAAATATTATTCCGATATTATTATGGGTAAAATATACGTTAACGATTATATAACGGTAAACAAATTACGTTTTTAAATATATATTAATAAACTTTATTTTATTAAAGTTTTTTAATATTATAATTTTATTAAATATTTATTTAGCGAAATTTTTTAATAATTTATTAATTAATTTAAGGTTTAAAAAGGATTAATAAATAATTAAATGGAAATATAAAAAATGGTACCGTAATTATTATACGTCGTATCGAAAATTAATTTAATAATAGTTATATCTTTATATACGTATTAATTTTTTGCCAGCTTATTATAATACGCTGGAATAAGGTTATTATATTTCGTTTAATTAAATAGCGGTAATATTATTATAATAATTATATTATATTAAATATTATAAAAAAATATTTATGCATAAAAAAAATTTAAAGATATTATAAATTTACTAATAATATTTTTAACTAATTAGGTTTAAAAATTAAAAGAAAGAATATAAAATATAATAAACGGAATAAAATTCGTACGATTATATAATATTAAGTACCATATATAAGGTATTTATATATAAAAAATCTGGAAATAATATAAATTTATTAATAATATCTTTAATTAATTAAAACTAAAAATTAAAAAGGAAAATATAAGATATAATTAACGGGATAAAATTCGTACGATTATATAATATTAAATATTATAAATAAAGTACTTATATATAAAAAAATTTAAAAATAAAAATAAAAATAAAGAATATAAAATATAATAAATTAAATAAGGTTTATAAGTTAAATAATATCCGAAAATATTATTAATATTAAAAAAAATACGTAACGATTTATAATATATAAACGAAATCGATAAATAATTAATAAATTATAAACAAATCCGAAAATAATATATATAATTAAAATTAAAATATATACGAATTTTAAGATTATATAATTATAAGTATATAAATAACTAGGTTTATATAAATTATTAAATATTAATTTACGAATTAACGTTATTATTTTTTATAACGAAATAATAATATATAAAAAAGGAACTAGTAATTATATATAATTTATACAAAAATTTTTTTGGGTTTAAATTATTTAATATAATTTATAATTTTTTTTAATTAATATATATAAAATAATATTATTATAATTACTTAATAAATAATTAATATTATTTATTTTAATATAACTTATTATTATTTTATATATTTTTATATTTTTTATTATATTATAATATATAAAACTAATTTATTTATAATATAATTATTAATCCGTTATTTTTTTATTTAATATTTAAAACCCTTTTTATAAATTATTTATAATATAATTATTAACCCGTTATTTTTTAACTTAATACTTAAAATCCTTTTTATAATATATACCTTTATATATTTTATAATATCGCAAAATATAAACGAATTTAACGATAAATTAAAAACTTTTTTTCGTAATATTATTAATAATATACCTTAAATATAACTTAAAAACTTTAAATTTCCGGCTAAATATATTAAATTTAATAATAATACCCTTATTAATAATCCTACCGATAACATATTTTAAATATAACCGGAAAACTTTAAATTTCCGGTTAAATAAATTAAATTTAATAATAACACTTTTATTAATAATTTTCCTAATAAATAATTTTAAAAATAAATAATAAAATCTTAAACTAAAAAATAATTAAAATTATTACTAGATTTATTTACGATATAATATAACTTACGGTATCATTTTAATTAAAATAATTTCGTATTAATTAAATAATATTCAATTATTTTAAAATTTAAAACGAATTTTACGGAAAATATATATTATACGTAATTAATTTTAAATATTAAATTTATATTATAAGATTATATTAATATAAAAAAAATTAAAAAATTATAAATATTTTACGTTTTAACGTTAAATTAAACGTATATTAAATAAAAAAATTTTACGATTAATAATAATCTTTAAATTCGGTAATATTATTAAAAATTTATATTATAAATAAGATTTCGTAATAAAAAAAATATAGCATTTATATAAATATTAAATATTAATAATACTGTTCGGAATATTTTTAATAAAAACGTTTAATAAAATAAAATTTACGTTATAATAAATTATATTAATTTTATAAGTTATTAAATTATTAAGCTAATTACCGACTTTTAATTAATTACGGTTTTCGTAATTTAATAAAAAAGATATATAAATTAAATATTTTATAAACGATACGAAAAAAGGTTTATAAATTTATAAACCAGATTAATTAACGAAAAAATATATATTATATAACCGTTTTATAAATATTATAATTTACAAAATTATACGGACGATAAATATATAAATTATATATAAAAATACGGTAAAAAATATTTATACGCGGTCCTTAAATATTTAATATTATTATACGGTCCGAATAAAAATTTTTAAAAAAATTTAAATCTAGATATTACGTTTAAAGCAAAAATATTTTTAAATCCCGATAATATAAAAAAAATAATTAATATATAAGTTATAATAATATGCAAATTAAAATTAAATTAAATAAAAAAGTTTTAAAAAATACGTAAAAATTTTAATTAATAAATTATTTTACGTAAAATATATAAATTAATACGAAATTATGCGATATATTTAATTATAAATAATACGATATTATTAATATATTAATTTATTTTAATATAAAAAGTTTATATAATATTAATATTAATAAAATATATAAAAACGACGTACTTAATTAAAACGTCGTAATATTTTAATTTTTATTAATATTAAAATTATAATAAACTCTCCGTATTAATTACGACAAAATATAAAAATAATTAAAAGGTAAAAATTATATTACTATTTCGTTTTTAACCGATAAATTTTTATTTTATTTATTTAACGACGATAAAAAAATAATAATAAACCGTTCCGATTAAAATTATTTATTAAATTATTTATAATTATATTATAAAATTATAACCTTTTTTTATATATAAAATATTATAATTATTTAAAATTAAATTATCCTTAATAAATTCGTTACTAAAAAATTTTCGGATAATTATATTAAAATTATTTATAAATTAATTCTTATTTTTTATTATATTTAATTAATTAAGTTTATTTTTATTATTAATAACAGATATAATATTATTAAAATTAATAAATTTAACTTTTATAATTTTACGGCTTATAATTAAAATATTTTCGGATTTTTAATTAACTTTTTAAATCCGAAATAAATATTTTTTAATAAACTAAAAATTACGAAATAAAAAATAAGCGCGTTCGAAAATTTCGTTACGAAAATTTTAAATAACGTATCATTTATTTCGTAAAAAAATATAACGGATATATAATTTGCGTTAAAAAAAATATAATACTTAATTAAAAATAAATTTCGGAAAAAAATAAAATTAATATTATATATATTATTTTTTAACCGGCAAAATTTGTTAATAAGTTATAAGTTATAATATTTATTTTTTCGATTAAATATTTTTTATATTCTTTTCTTAAATTTTATAAAAATTAAATTTAACGTTAAAATCGAATTAATAAATATTAAATTTAATATTATAAAACGTAATATAAGGTTTATCCTTAAGGTTTATTCTTAAGGTTTACTGCAGCCAGCTGGCATAAGGTTCATCAGAGTCGAAGCTTATCGGCAACCACGCATCAGTCTGCTTCAGAGTGAGGTTCTATGGAACTGAGGTATATAATCTATCTTAACCGTAAAAACTATTAATCAGTTATCGTGTTCGAAGATACTGGGTATAATATCTATCGTATGCATTATATGTGTAATAATTTTCTGTATATTTGGCTCAGCCTGGAAAATAAGGCTTGAACCTATATCAACCTTGCATAAAACGTAATATTTAATCGAAATAAAATATTTTTTATTATAATTATTTTAACCGGCCTTATAAAAAAATTAATAATATCGGTATTAACCGTTTAATATAATTAACGTTACCATATTATATAATATACAAAAAGTAAAAATAAATTTAAGTTTTTTAAAAAAATCGGTAATAATTACGGAATTCTTTATCGACAAAAACGGCATTATTTAACGGTTAATTATTATCTATAATCGGGTTAAAAAATTATTACCTTACGGAATATTATCCGTATTAAAAATATAACCGGCCCCGTAACCGGCCGATAAAAAGATTACGTTTAGCATATTGTAATTACAACTGTATAATTTAAAAATAATAAATATAAACCATATTCCTAAATTAAAAAATAAAATATTTACGAATTATTAACTAAATTATTTATATTACTAAATAACCTATTATTAAAAAAACGATAAATTTTTTTTATTAAATAAACCGTTATTTATTAACGCGTTCTAATTAAAATCCCGTAATACCTTTTTTATCCATTTAACGTAACTAAAATACTTAAAAATTATATTATGCGCGATAATTTCGAATTCGGTAACGGTTAACCGAAAATATATATATTTTATAAATTCGGTAAATTAAGCCTTTAAAAAAAATTAATTAAGGTATTTTTAATAATTTTATATATATTAAACGGTTTTTTATTAATAATTCGTATCGGTTACGTAATTTTTATAAAAATAACGTAAATATGTAAATATTATATATATAAAGGATAAAAAGTTCGAATAAATAAAACTTCGATAATTTTTAATATAATTACGTTATTTTATTTAAAAATTAACGATTTACTTTTAAAGTTATTTATATTATATATATCTTATTAATATTATTAAATTAATAAATACATATAAATATAAATAAAATAAAAACGGAAAAAAGTTACCGGTTTTTATTATATAAATCGATTATTTTAATTTAATTAACTTATATTTTCCGGATATAATTTATTATCTTTTAATCCCCATAAATAAAATAAAAACGTTTCGAAAACCGGTAAATTTTTTTTTTAAAACCGTATATTTTTAAAAAAAATTTCGATAAATATTATAAATACCGTTAAACGTACCTTTATTTTGGTTAATTATATCTAACGAAATTAAACGGTATTTATTATACGGTATACGTTTTAATTTAAAAATTTTAAAATTTTTTATTTATTTTATTTATAAAACGTATTAATAAAATTAAAAAAATAAAATCCGGATAATATTAATTACGAATTAATAAAACGTATTAAATAATATTAAATATTATTATAACGTTTCGTAAAATTATTTTAATTTTTTTTTAAAAATACGGTTATAACGACGGATAAGGGCGATAATAAAGTTCCGTATAATAAAACTATATCGAAACGTTATATTACGAATATAATTTTAAACGTTAAAATTATCGTACCAAAATATAATATCGTTTTATTATATTTAATCATAAAACGTATTTTATTTTAATTAAAACCTTATTATTTTAAAAAAAATAATGCGGTTATTTTAATTATTTTTAATATCCGGATTATATTTTTATTTAACGTAATATAATTTTTTGCAAATATTTAATGTTTTTAAAATATCGATCGTATTCCGTAATATATCCGAAAATAATAAAAATTTATTTAATAAACGGGATAAATAATTACCGTTAATTTTAAAAACGATTTTAATTATAATAATTAAAACAATAAAAAAAAATACGTAAAAACGTCCGGATTAATATTACGACGAAACCGTTTTATTTTTCGATTCGTATTATACGATTATTAATTTTTTAAAAATATATAATTACTTAATTTAAAAGCTTAAATTAATTAAAAATTAACGTTTTTATAAATTATTAATTTTTATTTAAGGTAATATAAATCGTTTTAATTTCGAATAATAAATTTTCCGGTAAACGGCAGAATTTAGGTTTTTTTACGAAAATTATAAGTTTTCCATATAACGTATTATAGTATTTACTTATAATAAAGTTTTAATTAATAAAAATAATAAATTTTTATTAACTTTCGTATGTTAATAATTTATTACGTATTCGTTTTTTTTTAATACGTTAATTAATCGATTAATCCGAATTATCGAACTAATAATTCGGTTATCGTTATAAAAAACTTAATTACGGATAAAGTTTTTAAACGTCGTATAAATTTTTCGGTATTATTATTAAAAATTAATTATACGCGTATATATATTTTATTTTAAGGGCATAATTCGATAAAACTGGAAAAATTCAGATTTGTTATATTTTAAAAAGGGGGATAATAACCCGACGTATTCGGGTTATAATTAATAAACGCATTAATGTTTAAAAGTAATAAAAAGGTCTTAATTAGGACCAGTATAATATTAATAATAAGTTATAATAAAATAAATCGTATAAATATATATATATTTATAATAAACGTTTTATTATTAAATTATTACGGATTTTTTATTTTTTAAAGAAGTAAATGTATAAAACGGATTTTTTTTTCGTATAATCTGAACTTAGGCCTCGCTAGCTCGTTACGGGGATATGGGATTTGATTAGTTAATTTCTAACGTTATGGAGTGGTATTTGAGTGACTTTGAAGAAAATGGAAAACGAGCCAGCGGGGCCTGAGCTAGCTGAGGTAATCTATCGTGTGGATTATATATGTAATGATTTTCTGTATATTTGGCTCAGCCTGGAAAATAAGGCTTGAACCTAGAGCAACCTTGCATTATATTAAAAATATCTTAAATAACAGCTAAATCTTTAACCCTTTCGCCCTTCCTTATTTCCTTAAACAACTTAGTAATAAGGTACTTTTTATCGGGACATATTTTCAAATCGGATACGAATTGCTTTAATAATGGTTATGTTACAGTATATTGATAAAGAAGGTTTACATTTGCTAGCGGGGAAAATTCGTTCTCCAAAGGTGGGTGCACTCCAAAGGTGGGTCACCCACACTAGCGCTTGGGAATAGCTTAGCCGTAAAGGGACTTTTACTGGCAGCAAGTTCTGGTTTCCAGCAAAATCAGTTGATAGAACACTTCTTGCGAGATAGACACAATAACATGAAGCCAACTGGTCAGGACCTGTACAGACGGATTGCCACGGAGCATCGGTAAAAAAGAATTATTAACTTAAGCACCTACAGTACGAAGTAGTCGGCCTGTTACCCGAAAAGGAAATGGGCTCTTGTTACGGGGCGATATTATTGGTTCCTATCTACGATGACTTCGTAAGGGGAGCGTTGGCCCACTTGTCGAAATCCCGTGCAGCCGACCTGGACTGTAGAGTTGGCGACCGCATAAAACGGCTCGGATAGAGGACCTGTCACTCATCTGACGATAGAGTTAGATAATCTATGCAAGGACGTCGGATATGGTTGCCGTAGGTGTGGGTGCGAAACTTCTCCAGTTGCTTCGTAGTTTCTCCCCCACGTGCTTGACAACACCTACGTCAACGTCATTGACTCACGGAAAGGAACAATGAACTCCCTCGCTACCCGTTACAGCCCAGATAAATTCGCATATGGGCAGTCCCGGAGGTCTGGCGCCGCTTAGCCAAGTGGTCCGGCTAGCTAACAGAAGAGTCGGCACGCCATGCAAATAGCAACCAAGAGACCAAGACTTTTCATCAGCTCCATCTTCTCCATTTACAAGATTTCATGGACGACATCTTCCCTAGCTGCCTAGACGCTGGGGGGAGATTCCTGTTGTATTGGATCATGAAGGGGATGCTATGTTGAGTAGTTAGCCTGGCCTTTCGCACGTGAGATAGTCTTGGAAAGACGTAATCGAGATGGAAATTCATATTACATTAACCAGTGAGATCCAGGTGTCTCCGCCGCGATGTCTCCAATAAGACCTTTATTACCGAAATGCCCATCTTCCCTCCCGTCCGGCCTTGTAGAACTTCTCGCAGTCCGCTGCGGCCTTCTCGTTGATCTCTCGCGGACCTCAGACCTATGATTAAGCTTAAGTTATGGCATAAATATATCTCCCGCCCCTTGAAGACGGCAACGGGTTAGAAAATGGGCAGGGCCCCACTAAATTAATATGCTGGATCGATGCTGCGCCGTAGCGGTTTAATGTCATTGGAATATGCGTCTTTATCACGCTGAAGGTGCTTCTTACGGGGGCACTGATCGTAAGTCATTATAGACTGTTCCATATTCTTATGGATGCTATCGTCCATTATGATATCGCATTTATACTTGCTTTATTATGGCTTGAGAAGCAATATGACTTAGCTAAGAACCCGAAATCAGCACTTAAGAACACTAAATGTTCCGACTTTAAATGGTTTTAAACACAGCTCGTTACCTTTTCAAAAGATAAACTGCACGTCCTTTTACCCGCGTCGCATGACGATGTGAATCTATGTAAGCTCCTTCTAGGTAAGTAAGAGCTGCTCTATAACAGCGTAAGAAAGTGGGCCACATCGGCCTTACACACGAGATGATACCTTACCAACAGATTCGGAGATTATCCCCTGCTCACTCTACCCTTCGAACAGGTTGCTCCTTGCTGGGCGCTCCGAATCCATAGATCCTCGCCTGGGATCAGGACTTCGAGCAGGAACACCAGCTCGCAGGCGGGAGTCACTCGGCGAAGATATCCGGCTTCCTCGATTACTGAACTCACTAAGCCCCAGCAGGACGATGAGCTAGGCCTGATGATGGACGCCTACCACATACACCTGCAGCTGCTGAAGTCTATGCTGATCAGCCGATATATACTACTCGACGCGGGAAGCCGCGTAGAGGCGCCTGGTGGAGTATGCCGGCCACGAGGCAGTCGACAGTGAAAACCTGCAGCAACTTATCGTCTTCGGCGCTGGGAAGAGGTGCGTGCCGAACTGGCCACATACAGTTGCCTGTTACGTGATCCCAACTCGCCGCTGCCCGAGGGCCTCTACGGCGGGAACACGGATACGGTCATGGGCCACAACCACTGGTCCCCCGTGCGCCAGCGGTTCATGAACTCCGGGTACGTGCTCGGGCCCGTCGACGCCATGCACAGGATGTTCGCGGAGGCGTGGAAGGAGATCGAGGAGCGGCCCGAGACGGACCCCTTCGACGACGGGCAGCGCTTCTCCGCCGACTTCTACCACGGCTCCGACCAGAGCGTGTTCGCGTTGATGTACGGCAGGCAGGAGTGGGTGAGGGAGAAGCTGCGCCTGAAGCACGCGCCGCCCGGCACCAAGCCTCGGACGTCGAAGGTCTTCGGGTTCGTTTGTCGACAACGCCCTGTCGCTGAGTTTCACACACGAGCCGTTCGACCCAGATCCGAGCAAGGGCAACCCCTACGAGTTTGGAATCTACCTGGATTTCTGGAGCGAGTTCGGACACCAGACTATCAACTCGGAGTGGGATGCGGGCTGGATAACCTACGACAAGCAGAAACCAATTGAGGAGCAAGTCGGATTCAGATCGGTGTGGGACTGCCCGACCAAGGTGCCCGATGTTCTTCCGGATGATATCCTGAATTCGAGTTTACCCGCCGAGTTATTAAACGACACACGCTCCTCCTCCGAAGAGTCGTCACCTTGGCTCACGCGGCCGCTTTACACCCACCTGTGCTTGTCACAGATCCCTGTTTTCAGACATATGAACGGGCACAAAGAGCACCGCGAGAACGACTGGCTGATGATCTGGTACCAGCCGAAGGCCAGGGCCATGTTGAAAGACCTGAAGGAGTTGCTCGGGAAGCCGTCGGAGCCCAGACGTGGCAAGAGCACAAGGCCGACTCTACCCTCCTTATTGCCGGCGGCGCCTGGACGGATAAAGGCGGGTTTCTGAAATGGGAGCAACTATGCCCCTCGGAATATGATGAGGAGATCTCTACAATGTAGAAGAACCAAGTACATAACGAACGGTACGGTCCGTAGCATCTGCTTATCATATTATGTACAATGTCGATAGAACACCTGTGATATAGGCATTTTATACTGTTAAACTTTGCAAAGAAGACACGACGCAAAGAACTGATTTCCAGCAAAAGACCTGACGTTGCAGTGGACGTAGAGAATTCCAAAGTTCAGGTAGGGGGATTCCCGGTTGACTGACAAGATCAACAACCGCACATTGAAACGTAGGAGATGATGTAATCGGGTACTTCGTATGCCGTATCGCACGTACATATTAAGCAAATACCGTAGCACAATTGAGGCCTCTCTTTACCGTCACAGAGTTTCTTCGGAAACAACTAAAAATAAACATTATGGAGGAAAAGCTAATTAATACTCGATCCGCCGAAGCTGGAAGGTCATGAAGCTACACTTCGATATCACAACAAATGTTGAAAAGAAAGCGTGACTACTGTAGTGTAGAACTCCACAGGCGATCCTCCCCGTCTGTTAGTTAGCTTGACACCTGACGAAGCGGGCTGATTTGCATCATACAAGAACGCAAGGCGTTGTATGTATGTAATAAAGCTAGCTTGCCTGGAGCTGAAGGCCCACCGCCGCCTCAGCTGAAAACCCCACGCTCTTGTCGTCCTTATCGATACGGGCTAAGTAGCTTTTGGAAAGCTCTCGAGCTCCGGCATTCTGGATCGCGACGCCACTACAATCGATCATCAACCACGCGAGACTCGCAACACGCATCGCCCATTCAACCAAGCCAACGCCAACCCCGCCTCAATTTCCACGCAATAGCACCCGCCGGTAAAAAAGGGGGAAAAAAAAATTCTGCGCTCAGTATTATACCACCCATTCTGTATCCGAACCGAAACGTAAATCAAGAACAAACACAAAACGAACAAACATGACGCACCGCGCCGACGAACGGCGCTTCCTCGACGAGCGCGGCACGAGCGCGGCGCTGGCACCGAACGGGCTGAACCCGGCGACGATAATGGAGAAGGTGGTGCGGGAGCGGATCGTGGAGAGCTACTTCTGGAAGGAGCAGTGCTTCGGGCTCAACGAGGCGGACGTGGTGGACCGGGTGGTGGAGCACGTGTCGTTCGTGGGCGGCACGTACGGCGACGCGCAGCGGCCGTCGCCCTTCCTCTGCCTCGCCTTCAAGCTGCTGCAGCTGGGGCCCGGCGACGACGTCGTCCACGAGTACCTCGCGTTCGGCGGCGAGCGGTTCAAGTACCTGCGCGCGCTCGCCGCCTTCTACGTGCGCCTCACGCGCCGGCCCGAGGACGTCTACAGGACGCTCGAGCCCCTGCTCGAGGACCGCCGCAAGCTCCGGAGGCGCGGCCGCGCCGGCACCAGCCTCACCTTCGTCGACCAGTTCGTCGACGACCTGCTCACCAAGGACCGCGTGTGCGCCACGAGCCTCTGGCAGATGCCCAAGCGCGAGATGCTCGAGGACCTCGACCTGCTGGAGCCGAGGGTCAGCCCGCTGGGCGACATCGAGGATCTATTGGCGGAGGAGGAGGAGGAGGAACTTGTGAATGGCGGTGCGGGTGGCGGCGATGGGAGGGAGGATAGCGATGATGAGGGTCTGGTGGAGGAGCGGATGGATGAGGATCATAGAGGGAGACGGAGGTCGACTTCGGGAGAGAGTGGGAGCGGAGGCTCATCAGAGAGAAATCGAAGGCGCGATCGGTCGCGTGAGTCTGAAGACGGTAGTATGGACGTTGACCGCGATGATGCACCAGGCGGGCGTGACGATCATTAGATGGTTGGCCCCGCCAGAAGATTCTGACACCTCGTGGCGTGAAGCATCCGTCGCAAGTTTATGAGATCCCATTGGGGGATTTCTACGACGCATTTGAAAACCCCACGGAAGGCGTGGGCTGCGCTGACGGTATGACACTTACAGCGTGCCAAATAGGGACATATTCTATCCAGACAAGCTAATATACATGTATATACAGACACGCCGATATCAACTCTGTTCGACATACAATCGTCCACCTCCTTGGATATGACGAGACTTATACGTCTAATGACACTTATTGGGAGTTTGCCAGCTCGCGCTCCGTCCGCTTCGAGACACGAATAGACACCTCTTCAGCTATGGCAAGCAACCGTGCATCATCCCAGTACTGCCCGATCAGCTGCAAGCCCCCGAAGTCGAGGAGCCTTTCCTCTTCCTTGGTCAGATCCGAAGGGATATCCATGGGTATGCTTATGGCAGGGAGGCCCGCGAGGCTCGCAGGGACGGTGAAAACATCATTCATGTAGGAGTCGAGCGGCGTCTGTTTCATGACGTCCTCGAGCAGTGGCGGTGGCGTGGGCGCAGTGGGACAGAGGAGGAAATCGGCCTGTACCGGGCCCAGCTTGCTCTCTAGCTGCACTGTCTCGTCCATCTCGCTGAGATCAAAAGCCTCTTCGTCCTGCAGCGGGTTCGAGAGCTTGAAGACCCTGTCGAAGTCTCGTCTGACTAACTGGCGGACCTTCTGGGCCTGGATGAAGTAGTTGTCCATAGCCTCCGAGCTCAACGTGTACGAGCCGAGTAATATTCGACGCTTCACCTCGGTTCCGAAGCCGTCACCCCTCGTCTTCGCGTACAGGATGCCGTCCAGTGCATCGCTTGGGCCTTCCTTGTCTCGACGTCCGTAGCGGATGCCGTCGTATTTCGCCAGGTTCGATGATGCTTCTGCAGGCGCGATGACATAGTATGCGGATAAAGCGTTCTTGGTAGATGGCAAGGAGACGGGCACCACCCGTCCTCCCATCTCCCTGATTCTCTGAGCAGCCCATACCCACCCTTCTCGTATGCGCTGGTCTAGTTCTTCGATGTTATATTCGATTGGTACACCAAATGTCAGTCCCCGAAGCGAAGGCCGTCCCGCGGATTTGTAGAACTGCCTTTGTGCTGTGCACCTCTCGCGTACTGAAGCCGGAAGCGACGTCGGATCGTTGGGATCATACTCCGAGTACAGCTTCTCGTCGACGATTGCCTTTCTTATGGGCCCCACAGTTTTGGCGAGTAGACCGACGGTATCTAGTGAATTCGCGTACGGGACGACGCCCCACCGGGACAGCATGCCATAAGACGGCTTGAAACCGACAGTACTCGTATACGCAGCGGGCATGCGTACCGAACCTCCCGTGTCGGTTCCGAGGGCCAAGTCGGCCTTACCCTCGGCCACGGCCACGGCACTGCCTCCTGAACTCCCACCCGCTGAATAGTTTTGTAAAGGAAAGGCGTTATGGATGGGTCCCCAAGCGGAGGTCGTTGAGTGCGTCCCCATGCCAAACTCGTCCATACCGGCTTTCTCTGTAACCTCGACGCCCCGTCTCTTTAGCTGTGTGACGATGGTCGCTTCGAAGGGGATCTCGGTCCCCGCAAGAATGTTGGATGCGCATGTTGTCGGAAACCCCTTTACTGCGATATTGTCCTTTACTGCCAGCCGAGCCGAAGCGAAAGATAGCGCATCGCCATCTAAGGTAACAGAGGGTAAGATCCTGTCTTGCGTCTATGAGGAGGGGTCCGGACGGGGGATCTGCGACGTACACTCGTTATCTTTTTTAGCAGAGCCTTCGAGGTTCACTTGGCGAAGAGGACGGTAGTGGGCTATGCCGCGGGTCCATTTGGAGGAACCCACCCTCTGGAAGGTCCTGAGATGGCAATGTCTGACATAGGTAGACATGTAGCCTCACGTAATTCCGAATATCTATGCCCGCATCAGAGGCGTTCAGATGAGTGAATGGGAGACTGGAATCGGTCTTCAGTTATGTGGAGCTTGCACCACAGCATCTAAGATAGCCCACTTCAGTATTATCTTATCGTCATCTTATCATCTTATCAGTTTATCTTATCAGTCCACCCTATCGCAGACGGTATGACGCAGGTACCCGAGCTCCTTAGCTTACATAGTTATGTAGCCAGGCAGCTGCTGGGAAACCGCTCTTGGCGTTGGAGACGGTTGGCTCCTGACCACCTTGTTGAACACCTTAAGATAGCTTTTGCGTTTACATTCCTTTTCGTCCGTAACTGTGTGTGTGTGCCATATTCTGAATAGGTTATACACACTTTCCCGTTCGATGGCGTAGTTCATAAAGCGGGATACTTTATTAGAGGAAAGAGGATAACGATGCTTACGAAGAGTACCGTCGTCGCGGCGTCCCTTGCGGCGCTCGCGAGAGCAGCTCAGCCTGAAGCTCCGGAGCCGGTTGCTGCTCCTATGCGAGACTTAGAATGGGGCGATATAAATTTCATACACACGACAGATACCCATGGTTGGCACGGTGGTCATCTGCAAGAGTAAGCGGTTCTGTCTATCTGTGTGCGCTCACCGCGTATAGCAAGCTGACGTTCAGAGGAAGGTCACAATATTCCGCTGACTGGGGCGACTATATCTCCTTTACCCACCACATGCGAAAGAAGGCAGACGAGAAGGGCGTGGATCTGTTAGTCATAGATAGCGGCGATCGGGTAGAAGGAAACGGCCTCTACGATGCTTCGGACCCTAAGGGTAAATACACCTCGGACATTCTGAAGGAGCAGTCCATCGACATTATCTGCACGGGCAACCACGAGCTATACAAAGAAGAATCCGTCGCACGAGAACACGAGATTACAGTTCCCAACTTCAAGGGCAACTACCTTGCCTCGAACCTCGACTACATCGAGCCCGAGACGGGCAATCAGATACCGCAGGCCCAGCGTTACAGCAAGTTCACGACCAAGAACAAGGGCTACACCATCGTCGCGTTCGGATTCCTGTTCGACTTCGACCGCAACGCCAACAACAGCGTCGTGCAGCCTGTGGAGGAGACCATCGAGGAGGAGTGGTTCCAGCAGGCCATCCGGGAGAAGCCGGACCTGTTCGTCGTCAACGGCCATGTCGGCCTGCGCATGAAGGAGTTCGAGCTGATCTTCAAGGCCATCCGGGACCAGAACTGGTACACGCCCATCGCCTTCTTCGGCGGGCATGCGCACGTGCGCGACGCGCGCAGGTTCGACGACAAGGCGTTCGCCATCGCCAGTGGCCGGTACATGGAGACCATCGGCTGGATGTCGATCGACGGGATCAAGAAGGAGGACGACGGGAAAGAAGAGCGACAACTGGAACAAGAGCAGCAGGGCGAACTGCCGTTGTCCGCAAGAAAGCCCGCCGCCAAGCCCTCGTTCAGCCGCCGCTACATCGACAACAACCTGTTCAACCTCTGTCACCACACCGGTCTCAACGCCTCGGCCTTCGCGACGGAGCACGGCCGTAACGTGACGGCGACGATCGCCGAGGCGCGGCGCGCGCTGGGCCTCGACCACCGGTTTGGCTGCGCACCGCAGGACCTCTGGATGACGCGGGCCCCCTACCCAAGCAACGAGAGCCTGTTCACGTGGCTCGAGGAGCAGGTGCTGCCGGACATAATCGTGAACGAGGCGCGCCGCGACGTGCCGCGCCTCGCCATCCTCAACACGGGCGCCGTACGCTTCGACATCTTCAAGGGGCCCTTCACGCGCGACTCCACCTTCCTCGTCAGCCCCTTCACCAGCGGCTTCGCCTACGTCCCCGACGTCGCGTACCCCGTCGCCAGTAAGGTCCTCCAGCTCCTGAATAAGTGGGGCCCCGTGTTCGGCAAGGCCGGGGCCCTGGGGGAGAGAGAGGTAGAGGCTGAGGTAGAGGTGAAGGAAGAGGGAGAGGTTGAGGTAGAAGTGGAGAATAAGGTAGAGGTGGAGGCGGAGGTAGAGCGATTACGAAAGCGAGAGGAACAGCAAGGGGACGTCCCGGGCATGCCGGACCGGCGATACCTCGCGATCCCGGAGCTGATGACGCCGCGCGCCCGTCACAGCGCGACGGTTTCCGGCGTACGAGTGGCGAATACCGGGGTTCAGAAACCCCTCGGCGGTGGTGACGATAACGACCCGCCCCTCGTGAGCGGCTACACGACGACAGACGACCTCGGCGACGACGGCGACGACGCCGTGCACGCGCCCATCGAGTTCTTCAATGTGCCCAACTGCATCCAGGCGGAGATCGCGTTTCCCTCCTCCGACTCCGGGGAAGGCGGGGAGCCTCCGGAGCGCGTCGACCTCGTCTTCAACGACTACATGCTGCCCTGGATCATCCCGGCGCTCAAGTTCAGCGGCGGCGATTATGGCGACGAGGACGTGCGGCCTTATGTCGAGGGCTCGTTTACGGATCTGCTTGCCGGCTGGGTTAGGGAGAATTGGGGGGGTGATTGTTGATGTGATTTGTTTGTTTCTGTCGGGTGGGTTGGTTTACTCGGAGTTGTTACGCAATTGATTCTCCACTAGGATGAATGTTGGTAACGTATGGGATAGATCATATATAATACTTGGGTAGATTGAGAATTGTATTAGGCCTCGTTGGGCATTTAGCATAGCATGTATCGTGTGTATAGCGTCGTCAGCTAGGGGTCTCTCGCAGATCATGCATTTCAAATTGACATCATTTGCCCGCGAGAGTTTGTGTGATTTAATTCATCGTATGCTCCTGAACGCCTAACCACATCCTTGAAATCCCACGAGTGCCACCCCGAACCTCCTTAACGTACGTCTCAGCCATGGACGCCTCTCAAATGAACTGCCACCGACGCCCCCTTTTACTAGAATCTGCCAATGTCGCGTAGCGTGAGTTGGAGCGCTGCTTGTGACGCCCCAGGGGACAACTCGAAGGCCGGATATCGTCACCAGCCAATCCCGCGAACCTGGAGCTGTTCCACTATATCATAGAAGCCCTTTCTGGGCTATTAACTGCCCTACGCAGGCGTGTGTGTTGACTTTCCGCCCATCCATGTGCTTAGATATAAGGTCATTGAGTGAATGGGTTGTTTAGGGAGCGTGGCTGGCCTATCCGGCATCCCCGGAGGTATGAGATCGGCTTCGATGCCAAGAGCGCAGTGGCCCCAGCCGCCGCCCAATCGCCTCAGGGGCCTCGACGATGGGAGGCTGATCTGGTCGCAGGGAGCTTCGGTGTCGTCGGTTCTTCTGCTCCTCTACTGCTAGAGACGTATTCAGACTCGCTGCCTACCAGGGCAAATATGACGGGGATGCGCTCCGTCCCATTCGGAGCGCAGGACCAGCCTAAATCTGATCGAGCAGCTTCCTGCGCCTCCTCTCCAGCAGCTCCTGCTGAACCTCCTCGAGCGTCGGCAACTCCCAGCCGCGCCCGTCCCCGGCATCCCCTGGCAGCGGCTCCCAGCCTTCCGGCGGCTGCTGTCCCTTGCCGCCGCCCTTCTGCGCAAGCGCCTCGAAGGCCTCGCGCTCCTTCTGGGCCTCGTGCCGCAGCTGCGCCTCGTCCTCCTCGTCGGGCGCGTAGCCGTAGTACCGGGCGTCGACGGCCCTGCGCAGGTCGTCGCGGGCCTCGAGGGGCTTCTCCTCGGCCTGCTGCTTGCCGGCGGCGGCGGCGGCCTCGAACAGCTCCTTGACGCCGGGGAGCTCGCGCGCGCGGCCGAAGTACCTGTACCCCTTGCCGCCGCCGGGGATCTCGCGGCCCGACTCGTCGTACACCTTGGACCCGGCGCCGGGGCCGCGCATGTAGTTGGGCCCGCCGAGGTTGCGGATCTGCACCTCCCACATGTGCTTCTCGCGCATGAGCTTGTTGATCTCGTCGTTGAGGTCCCGGATCTGGTAGTCGCTGAGCGCGGGGTCCTGGATCTTGGACACCTTGCGGCTGATCTCCTTGAGCACCTGGCCGCGCCACTTCTCGCACGACGGGATCGAGTCCACCTCGGTGATCATCTTGGGCCGCCGCGTCCGCCCCGCGTCGATGATGCCCAGGTCCGCCGCCTGCGCCTCCCGGAAGCGGAAGAGCATCGACTGCGCCTTTTCCGAGTTTCGCGCCTGTCGGGTTGGGTTTCCATGGTTAGCTTGCTTGCTTTGCTTGCTGATACAGGATTCTCATTCAGATGCACAGATGCGTAGACGGACTACTCACCATTTTGCTTTATTTCGTGCTTCCGGTTTTGGTTACGAGAGAGCAGGGGGTTTGTAGGAGATTTGGGTGGGCCGCTGGTTTGTATGTGCGAAGAAAGTCAGAAGCTCGTTCCCTGTCGAGATCTTCTGGAGTGGGGCCATTATTGAATCCGGCCAATCAGAGGCCAGTACGCGACTGCCCTCTGAAATCTGGGGTAAGACGCGTGATGCAGCTACAACTCGGATGTCTTTCGAGCCTGAACCTTCTCTCTTTTTCACAATGGAAAATTGGTGAATCATCTCCAGCATTCCTCTAACTGCCATTTACAACCTTCCTGGCCGATTATCCTTGGTATCTATGCGATTATATATCGAACAGGCTTCTAACGCAATTTATTTATGTACCAAGGCTTGCATTCGAAAACGATCCTACGATGGGCTCTCCGTCGATGACACAGCGCCGCATGAATCACAGCCTTGCTCCTTGCATATTTGGCCGGATTCTACCTCTTTAGGACTCATGCCCTCGGTCCCGCCATGGAGTGCTGGATGTTGTCTTCTTATATGTAATCCATCTTGGACTTGTGATTCTAAATGCGGTTCATCCCGAATCAAACCGTTCATTTTGGTCATTAGAGGCACTGCTGCAATAAGAACCTCGACTGTTCCATGCCGTTCCTTATTCCGGCTATTCGATTCTGCTGCTCTTATTTCTTCGCTGTTTTAGTTTTCATTCTGATTTCTTCTGTTCCCGCAGCCCAAAACCAGACGCTGCATTCCTATATGGAGGATACGGTCCTTTCGTGGGCACTCGAGTCACAGCTGCTGCAACTGCTTCTGAGGACACCACACGTCGACTTGGAGAAGAGATATGCTAGCATCCTCTGTGAAGCCCTTGCCCATGGGTTTAATTCTTACGCATATTCATAGGGAGACTATATACGGTCTCATCTCGAACCCCAGCCTCGCAATGAAGACACCCACAAGTGGAAACTGGTCGAGTCAGAGGACCTTCGGTCCCTGGCATATGACAATAACCAAAAGAACAGAGATCTGAGCAGGCTGGTCACAGTGTGGCCTTACGCGGAGCGCATACCCCCCTGCATCACATACTCCCGGATCACGAAGTCTTACGGGTTCCAAGAGCATCCGGCATACGTGCCGCCCGCAGCTATGACGACAAATCAGATTTCGAGGGAACGTCTTTTTCGACACCCGATGAGGTTTCACATATAGTTTTCAATCGGAGCTGTCGGGGATGCTCCCGGCGCCGTTGGGCCGAGTGGTTCTGAACGTGCCCTGCAGAAGGATGTGCGATATTCCATGTTCTTTTTCTTGTCCTGTAGCAGCAGCGACTCGATTGCAAGTTTTGCCCGGTGATGACCAATATCCAAAAAGCCAAATTTGCAGGCAGCCTGAACGAACTCTTGTCCGCTGGGCTCGAGCTAGGGAATGGTTGTCAGTGAGAACCTGAGAGCTAATCTGAGGGCATCTATCGATATCAGTCCGCTTGCATCATGAATTTCTTTTTTCTATCCCATTACCACATTCTTCACGCCAGCAAAAGCCAAGCTTCAAGGAGTCAGGAATTTGAGAGCGTGTCACCTCCCAGTCCACCATGCGTTCGTGAAGTGTGAGCTAATAAGTAATAAACGATTGTAACAAGCCAAAGACTCGGGTAAGATAAACGAGGGTGAAGGGATTAACACGACATCCTACAACATTTGACCGTTCAACTAAACCCAGAACTCCTAGTTACATAGTCCACCCGACAAGCCCTTCATCATATTCCCGTCTAGCAAGACGTCTTTGTTTTGACTCTGTGAAATAAAATTTGGTTCCACCCGCCTCGGGTCATCTGTCTCTTTGCGCTCCGGCTTGCTTCCCTGCTCGAGATACCCTTGTGTCTTCTGCTAACCCCAAGCTGCTTGGTCGAGTTTCTTCACTGCCTCCTCGTGGAGCTCTTCCATTGTTTTATGTTTTGCGAAACTATGTGCGTCATCACCTTCCTCTGGTCCTTCAAAGTAGGGGAATTGTCTCTCTACATATGAAACCCCATGCGCCTTACAGTCCCTCACTACCTGGCTTCCACGGCGTCATCCGGGCCCCTGTATCCCACCTTACATTTCTTTGGGTCTTTAATCAAGGTATCAGGGTCTGCCGAGGACTGATTCTTCCCCCTATGGCAAGTGTTATCCCCTGTATTGATCCTTCCCTTGAACTCGTTAAAGGTGCTCGGTTCGTATAGTCTATGACATTTGGAAGAAACACACCGCGCAGCAGTATTCTATGGGCTGATTGCCAACCATGTTCGACTGGTGATTCAAATGGAGAGAACTTGGACGGTAGGAAGATGGGTCATGGGAAGAGGAAGCGGTGGTTCTGAGTAGCGGGAGGTTGGATTTTAGGAGACAGAAACAGTGATTCAGATACATGCTAGGAACCGAGCCAACATACACTGTCATCCTACCATTAGCAATCCCGTTATCTATCAATACCTAGCCGAAAACCTCTTACATCGTATTTTGGTTCTAGATCGCCAGTATTCCTTTGTTCTGGGTAGTTGGGTTGAGCCGTGGTCATGTTGTTGATCGTTGCCGCGAGACCATATGCTTAGCTATGTTTACTTGTGTGACCAGCCTGCCTTCGTCTTGTATGCTAACGTGGTTGATAGGGCTTCGTTGGTCGTACTCGCCATTGCACACCCGAATATATTTATTAGACATCAGAGATGTTGGTCCTTGCATTGCCAGGTTGTCAGGTTCTTCAGCGGCCGACTTGGACGTCCGATTCCATACATCTCGTCCGCAATCGAATGCGGTCTATCTTAAGTCTACCACCATCACCCTTAATTATCACGAACAATGCTCGGGCAAAGGTACTAAATCAAAATTCAGGTTACTACCACTCGCAACGTCATTGTGCGATCCCGGCAACGACTCAATATCGGAAGCTGACTTGCCCCTAGCTTATCTGTGGTCTTTAATAGGGCTCCATTCACTAGCATCACCTAAGGGCTCCCCTGGAAGGCTAACAGTTTAGTACGTCCCAGCGATTGAACGGACCACCTACGCATCTTATGTACTGGAGGCCAGCCGTTTATCACGGCTAGAGATGCCCGATCAAGCGGATGGCGAGCATCATGAGGACGGGACGAATCGATGGGGAGAAACTTCGCGCTATTCGGAAGACGAACGCCGTGTTCGCCACGTGATCCAGAAGCATAGATAGGGCTGCAACAATATCTGCTGGTCGAGATCCTACACGAATAGCTGCGGCAGATCCACATCTATGAGAGTCCTAACTACATTCGACGAGAACACTGACTTTGTTCATCTTCTCAGACCTCCGGCCCAAGGCCCAGGCTCGGTTCTCTCGCCGCGGGTGGCAAAGGCGGAAAGGGGGGCAAGATGCTACCACGAGGCGCACTTCCCGGCTCCGCACTTCTCGGGCTGTGCTACCTCGTCACGATCATCAAGGCTGATGGCAGGAAAGCCGGGATAACGGATCCCCTATGATCCGGTCTTCTTCTACCCCTAATACCCCGACGATCAGATCAAATCACGCCAACGCGCGCGGAGGGTCCGGGAGCTCGTGGCACGGTGACGTATCCGTGGTGGTTGACAAGCACCGGGCCCCCCCTAGTGATCGCCCACGTCGCGAACGTCGCCCAGGGGCTGCGCGGAGACGAGGCGCTTCACGGCGTCGTCTGGGCACTGTACTCGCCTAGACGGTGAAAGTGAGGAATCTGCGGGTTCCGCTGCAGACAGACACCTTGTCTAAACCCGCGGCCGGATGACGACAATGATAACGGTGAGGTTAACTGGACGAACAAGATGCTTCACGGGGCTGCCGCCCTCATACCGGTAGCAGCGGCAGCTGGGAGTAATCGAGGTAGTACAAGGAATCCATTGTATACTTTTGTCACTTGTCGTCACCTAACCCCCGCCTCTTTCCCAACGACAGGTTGCTGAGGGTTCCTTCTTCACACCTACGTCCTATCCGTCGATATCTCGGCTCCCTTACAGTATAGTCTAGGTTTGGTCTTATCGATCGTGTAATTCCAATTCCTCCTATGAACCTCTATTTTCTCCACTGTGCCTCGCTGGGCTAAGCGGGACTATGCTGCGGACTGTGTCGCTTATGTATTAGTATCCACGTTGAGAACTACGCTCAGCGACCTTAGGTTAACTTCGGCGCCGGTTCCAGCAAATAGCCAGTAACCTACAGTGCAAAACACAGTCTGTTCTCCGTCACAGATACGGTTCATGGGATAGGACCACGCGGAGGAATGTGAGCGGCAATGCCTTCGTCCCCGACTCGCCATCGACGGGGGCTCGGAAAAGCAGCGGCTAAATAAATGTAGATTTCCATGCAGACACTCTTTGTCCGGCAGTTTAATCTTGTGGGAAGCCGTTAGCCTTGAGGTCTTGTCCTTTTTGCCCTTGCCTGTCACCTACTCCAGACCCGTTACGCCCAACGAGAGTCTGCGCTCTACTCTATCCGAAAGGTTGTCCATTCTTGACTGTGGTCCCTGATGTGTTCTTTCAGTCTGGAGCTAAATCCGCGAAGTCTAAATAGTCCCACTCGGGTATACTTCTCCGTTTCAGGCTGCCTTTCGAGGATCCAGACAAACGCTCCGAAGGTTAAGGGTGACAAAACGATGCATTGGTATCGAAAGCCTGTCTCCAACTCATTCGAAAACTGGATGAGCGAGCCCGGACCTTGAGATAGTGAGAGCCTTGCTGAATATCCATATATGGTCCAGTCCCATTTCTTACTGATGTGGCCACCACAGTAGGAAATGGCGCTAGGAGGGAGCACTTTCCCCTCGACTCGAAGTATGGGCCGGAGGGGATCGGTCTCATGAGGGATACTATCATAGATGCTTGGCTGCAGCACCATCGTGCCAGAGTCGCCTTCGAGCGACATAGGACGTAGCACACCACCAAAGGGTTCATATCCTCGGCGGAAGAACTTGACCTGCCCTACCCAGCCGGCCCAAGACCAAGAAGGGAAGCCTACAACACGGGGTACAATTAGCAACGTGCGAATTTAGCGCCTCGGGACCTCATCAGAACTCTTGATACTGTCTGGAGAAATCATAACCAATAATATAGACCAACACAGAAGAAGACGTCCAAAGATAGGCCGCCAAGGAAAGTAAAGGATCTGGGATCCTTACCTGGCCTACGTCTTGGTGCGCCGGATTCTTCCCAGCAGCTTCGAGTATGATACCATGCCAGAGTGAGACAAAAGTAGTCCTCCTCCCACCAAGACATAACTTTTGGGAATGGTATACCGTAGAACCCGCGCATCGTATCTCCTCGATTAAAATCCCGTTCTATGCCCCGGAAAGCGTTCAGGATATCGGCATCGTATCGCAAATCTCTAGCAGAGTACTCCTCCACCGCCATCCAATACTGCACGAAGCATTGAGGGAATCCCAGGTCGTGCGTATCAACATGGCCAAATACCATCCGATCATTTCTGCCAAACACGCCTGCCCGCAGACACTCGAGCGTTTTTGTTTTCTCCTCGACATGCATATCATCCAGAGGGCTTCCCATGCTCTCAAAGCAGTTCATAGCTTTGCATTCAAAATACACCTGGTCTTCAGTAAAAGCAAGCCTTCGCCGACTTAAGAGCCCTTCTTGAAACGTCCAGCCTCGCGTGGACCATTTAGAGGACCGGATCGAGTAGTGCGGGTCTGGCGTCCACATGACGTCGGCTCCATGGAGCTGCGCTATCCATTGGGATGAGCGCGGTGTGCGTCCAACTCCCGGAAGGCCGTGGTTTTCGTCGATACCAGCAGCAGCAATGATTGTCAGCTCGGCCTGTTCGTAAATTGCGCCCATTTGCTTTATTTGGTCATGTCTGACCTCGGGGTTGTCCCGGTCAATGCAGAATTTGTCAATCCAAAGGTACTGGTAACCAAGGCCCCGGGTGACGGTGATTGCATCCGAAATCGTAGCAGGCAAGCTAGACGCAACTAACCTTCTCCCAGTCTCGTCTTTCTTCTCACAGTCTGTCGCACTCGATTCACCCCACACGTAGCTAAGTGCGACGAATGGCTTGCTGTCCGACGAATCTTCAATAGCTAACGTACTACAGTTGATTAGCTGAAGTCCTTGGACGGAGGAGCCTGGAGGCCGGCATAGAGATTTATGGTGTCTTCGACAGTATGCCAACCAGGTCATAACGGAAGCAGGTGCGAAATTCCGAGGTATTCTTTGAGGTACAAACATGGATAGCAATTGGCCATGCTGGAGTAGTACGGCGTAACCTCTACATGAAGCTCTGTGCTCGCGCAAGTGCCTAGGCGCAACTACTAGGCATAGCGAATCGTTGGTGGCCCGCATATCTTGGTTGAAGCTGCTGCAATCGAACAAATTGCACATATAGACGAACGATTCAGCTCTTAATTCGTCGTAATCGTCCTCTGCTTCCCCTTTGGGGGCTATCGACAGCTGGATCCGAGAGGCGAAGAGCATGAGACATAAGGGACAATCAGTTTCACGGGTTTGGCGGAAGCGGTGCCCGACATTTGCAACGATGAAGCTGCCCCCTAACAGTTCCCCCTGCTCGCGGAGTTCCTTGATGTGTTGAAGGACGCCGCCGAAATCTAGCTGCGAGCATTCAGTGCAGAGCCGTCCTGTGCTTGGACTGTTTTCCGGATTGGAACCTTCAAGCGCTGGCAGCCTCTCCATGTTTCTCTTCTTCATTGGAGGTAGCGGACTTAGAGACAGGTCGTCCACATCGCGCGGCCCTCTATTGCAACCAGGAAGAGCAATTGATTGATATTCTTCGTCCACCAAGTTGATATGGTCATTTTGGTGAATCGCTTCTGAGCTCTGACGGCCTGTATGTATTTGATCCGGTGGAGAGAATGGTTGTCCAATAATGGGAATGTTCGATTCGTTCGATTGCCTCGGCCCGTCGGACTGTTCATCCTGACTGTTCATCCTGATCTTCTACCCAACGCATCTTCAGTTGGCAAGGTGGCTATTGTGAGCTGGTTGGGGAGCTGGTTGGGAAGATGGCTGGGAAGCTGGCTGGGAGGACTTGTCAGGGAGCGCCTAAGGCTAACGACTATCTTATCACCACCCTTCGCAGGAGCTTGATACTATAAAATAGTAGTTGGAAATATTCACAATGTCAGCATTTGGAGGGAAGAAAACCAAAGAATCGGGCCCGGCGGCCTAGGTCTTATAGATACCCCATCTGCCAGGGTGCCTTACACTCGCTGTATCTCATGGCACAGCCGCATTTTTACAACGTACGTAGCCGATATCAGGTCAGAGAATAACCCTCTGGTTCATCGAGGCCTAGAATTAGGTGATTGGTGAGAAAACATACCCTTCTGCGACGGTGTGGGGCTGTGCCGGTACGGCGTCGTGAATGGCAAGATACTTTAACAGGGTATTGGAGGGGAATATAAGACTGCAGATGGCAGGAGGGGGGTAGAATCTGCCCTGTCCTTATGGCGCAACTGCGCCCCCGAGCAGCTGTGGCTTCCAGACCATACATACGATAACCTATATGTCTTCATGAGGGCGAAGAATCTATTACGACGTCACCTAGAAAGGGATATTGCAAATAGTTAAATGCCATGTCATAGTAGTCCTCACTGGTAGTTAAGAATATTCTAAAGGTCAGTTGACATATTTATCCTCTAGGGGTTGCCATAGCATGGTCCAAGATGCGAGTGATTCATCCCCATGTCCCCCTATCCACAGCGCCGAAATCCGCTCAGAACTTTCGACGATACCGAAGACACCATGACCGATCGATTCACCTAGGCAAAATACACCCAGTACAGAAATGTTGGATAACTCGAATCAGGGTCCATTCCCCAAACTTGCTGATTCTCGGCTCAGTGTCCTCCATGTGATTCACAGACGATGGCCGGGAGTAAAATCATCGGTGGAACAAGCAGAGAGCATACATTCGGAGCTCTGCATCTGGACCACTTTGCCTTCGATAGATTTCCGTTCTCGTCGGTATTCAGAGTGGCAATGACAACATCCTACTTTCCAGTGTAGACCGCAAAGAGACTCACTCACCCAGGGTACTCACCCGCATATCCACCCATCCATCCATCCATCTGCCTAAAAAGCAGGAAAAAAACCATGTGCAGGCCCCTGATCCGCGCCTACCACTGCGCGCAATGCGCGGCGCAGGGCCTGGACCCCCTGAGGCACATCCACCCAGGCGAGCGGGAACCCCACGCGGCCTCCTCCTCGATGTGGCAATCAGCCTCGGCGGTGAGACCTGCCGCGCGCTACGCGCCAAGATCGTCGCCTGTAACGAGGGCCACCTGTACCAGGGCGCCGCGCTCGCCGACATGCTCGAACTCGCGGCGCAGCAGCGCGGCCGCGTGTGCTCACCATGACGAAGTGTCCTTCGGAGGGCAAAAGACCGGGGGCCCGGACCCGGGCGTCTCGCCGAGCTTCCAGAGGAGGAGGGAGTGAGAAGAGTGTTAGTGCTAGGAATTGCAGGAGCAATGGCAGAAGTAGTAGTAGTGGCGGCAGTGGCAGTGTGAGGAAGAGGGGTGGCAGCAGCAGTGGTAGTCGTACTGTCCACGGACAAAAGAGACCGGCCGACGAGGGCAGGAGAAACAGCCATCACGGCGGTATCGCGGACGGGACCTCCATGCCGGCGTCGACGCGGGAGAACAACGACAGCAGCGGAGGGCCGGCCCGGCGGCGGGGGAGCATGCGCGTGGACAGCGAAGCCTGGACCGCCACCGCAACCCGGGCCTTCCTCTTTCGCTAGCAGCAGCAGCAACAGCAGCAGGGCCTCGCAGAACGAGAAGGTGCGCGAGACGACGTCGTCGTCGAGCGGAGCACGCACTACTCGCGCTGCATCCACTAACGGCGGTAGGACTTCGGCGGCACGCGAGGATGCGGCTGGAGGCGGTGAAGACGAGTTTACTGAAGAAGTGCTTCGTCGGGTTGCTGCGGATGTTGTGTTAGCCGTGTATGAACAGTGAAAAAAAGGGGCTGTTCGCTGATGCTCGGTCAGCTGGCGGCTAAGTAGTCCCGTTGGCTCGGGGGTGGGACCGGCTAAAAGAGGTCTTGCGTTTGCTTTGGACAAAATAATCGTTTTGTTTAGGGTGCACTTACTTGTTCACCAACACGTTAGAAGAAGAATATTCCATTCTGCGGAGATTCTTGCGCTGATATATGCATACCTAAGTAGTAATGTTTACATAACAATAGGTAGCCATCTTCATCATCACCCTATAAAACTACATAACGTTGCACGGTAAATTCTATACGCTTTCACTGTTTTCCTTTTCTCTACCTGATGGAATAGTCTCCCCTAATCCGGGGAACCCCTGTGCTTTTGAATGGCCATGTCCAAGTAGGTATGTCCATACTAGAGTTACACAGCCCTTTCTTGCGCAGAAAACTCTCAAATCAAGGTCCATTTACTTAAATTACGTCTATAACCCAATAGCCATCTCGCATCTCACATGCATCTCATCACTGTGTCTTCTTGCCCCCAACGCCTGCCGCCACGGGTTTGCTGTAGAGCCAGAGGGCGCAGAAGCCGAGCCAGCCGGTGACAGTGGCGCCGATGCCGGCGATCCAGGGCCAGGCGGCGGTGTGGGTCCAGCTGCGGGGCCACTCGTCGTGGGCGATGTGGCGCACCGAGACGGTGGTCTTCTCCTCGACGTTGCTGAGGAAAGGCCGCTTGTAATTGACCTTGAAGTTGAAGATGCCGTGCTGGTCCGGCAGCTTGAACGACGCCGAGTACGTCGTGCTATCCTCCGACGACAGCGTGGGTTGCAGGTTCAGGCGGTGGAAGGGTGAGAGCATGCTGAATTCCAGCTGCAGTTCGTCGCCTTCAGGGACATTGAAGGGGACCCATTTGTCCCATACATATTCGGAGAGTGAGATAGAGTACGTCTTGTTCTGGTTAGCTTCGAACTTAGCTCAGCATCGAGGAAGGGGCACTTACGACATCGTTCTTGATGCGGTAGATCTTTGGGTTGCTTGCGTTGCTCATCCCCTCCTCATTGAGGCGATGCTCAATCCAGTTGACACGCAGAACGCCGATCTCACCAAAGGTCCAACTAGACACAGCCTTGGCGAACTCTCGGTTCACAGCCTTGACCCCCGTCTTCTCGCCCACCTGCTTGACCTCAGCGTCGAACCACTTGTCGCTCAGCATGTCGGCGGAGCCGACGACGGTGAAGCGGGCTGAATTGCGAGCCTGCATGGTGCTCACGAGGTTGAGCTGGGGTCCGGCAGCGAAGAGGTCGTCGAGAACTTCACCTTGCTCTTTCGGGTTGTAGCTGTAAGCTGTAGAGGGAGCGCGCAGGATCGGGGTAAGGAGGGCACCTTGGCCAAGGGTCTGGCCGACACCGTTGGGGAAGGCGATGCGCTCGCCGTTGGGCGAGGCGGGGCTGAAGAAGTCCTTGACGCCTGGTCGGAGAGGTCCTGGTGGAGGGAGCACAAGCACATCATGCTTGTCCGCGGCTGAGTTCACGTCGTACTTAAAATGGTCGACGACGAGACCGGTGCGGTCCGATGGCAGGTGGATATCCAGCTCGAGGAGGAGGGAAACAATCGAGGTGGGAACAGGAATAGAGGCTGAAAGAGCGAGCAGAATGTTGCCCTTTGCATTAATGAAGTCTAGTAGGATATTTGGGGTCAAGTTGGGACCGAGACCTTCAACTTGGGTGTCAGTAATTTATGTGTGCTCATTTGCCTATTTTTCCATATAGTCGCAGGGTAGGTGAGACAAACCCTTAGACTTGGTAGGCAGGAGAAGAATATGGTCGTAGGACCTTTCGCCCAGGTTGAATATTCTCAAGGTCTCGCTCTTGGGCGTCTCGTATACGATATCGTAACCTCGTGCTATTCGGTGTTGTCAGTCAGCACGGAAACCTCTTATAATTATGTGTATCCGCGGAGACAGGATCGTGCGTACCGTCCAGGTCACCGAGAAACTTGGAATAACCGGCCTTGTCGGCGACATCTTCCAGGATCACCAGCAGCCTGTCGCCGCCGGTACTGATGGCGTGGACGACAGCCACCAGCGCCAGGACGAAGAAGGACAGCAGGGACCTCATATTGATCGTCTCTCTCTTCAAAGAAAATTGACCAATTGGCAAGTCAACTAAGAGAAGGAAGAAAGAAGCGAAAGGGAGACGCGCGACAGCAGGAACTCGCTGCGCATTGGAGTTTCTTTGGTGTGGTTTAATTGGGTTCGCAAGCTGTCCCGTTTCGTCCAGATACGTTTTGATTAGAGCGTCTGGAGCTTTAGACACTTTTGGCTCTGGCATACGTAGCCGCTGAGTTCCCTTGCCAAGATACCAAGATACCAAGATCAGGGGTCCCCATCTGCTGTGCTTAGGCTTACTATAATTAACCGATCCTTAGCCGATAACACTCATCACGCACGGACCACTCAGCATCCACGTAACGGTAGGAGCTTCAACTTCAATTGATGGTCGGACTTACTGGATGGGGGAAGGAAGTAGCTTTGGTATATCCTCCGGTGAGCTCATCATTCCTTCCTCCAAGCTCGACAGCCACTCTACCCCCGTACAAAGCCAATTGGGTATTTCTTCCACAATCCCCTCTTTCTTTTATACAGCCCCCCCTTCAGCCAACTAACATCTCACTACAGCACCGGCAGACGCTTTAAACTTTCCCCCCACCAAAAATGATCAACCCAACGCCCCAATTCTGGGCTGGTCCCCTGCGGTACTGGCGCTGGGCGGCGCGCGAGCGCCCGGCCTACTTCTGGAGCTGCGTCATCGCTGGCTGCGGTCCCCTGACTCTGTTGACGGTGCCGCCCGTGCTGAAGCGCCTCGGCTACGAGCGCGCGGCGCCCATCCCCATGACGTATCCTGGTACGGACGAAGTCCTTCCCTTCAAAATCGAATAACCCTGCCTCCTGCCTGCCGGTCATAATATCCATATGGGACCTAGTTGGTGGATAGACCATTCTGTCACAGCTGGCTCGCTTGATCTTGCGACAGGATTTCGTGAATTCCTAATAGATACCACTGAAGGAGAGAAAGATTCTCTAGTAAAGGCAAGAGGAAGGACTGAACGGAGATTGCTGACGAAGGACAATCAACTACAGTTCCCACGGGCCCCAGAAAACAGCTGAGCGGATACGACGACTGAGCGCGGTTACCACGAATGAAAACAGGACTAGGTTACTAGGTTTTGTCGGGGAGCGGCTGAGCGAGAATGACCGACGGGACATCAAGGGGGGGGGGCCGAGGAATTGTACACCGTCATCTAGACGAGGAGCAACGCATATCCGACAGGCAGAAAGGAGTCGAGGGACAATTAGTCGGCATCACCGAACGGCCGGTAGGAATCCGCTGTATATACACATTACCACCAAACCGCGAAGAAAAAAAAGGAATTCGTCAATTGCCAAATTGGGGCTTTGCCTTTCTATTTACCATTTCGGACTATGTTGAGAGAGTCTATGACAGGTCCGGCGCAAGTGTTGGTAACCATACTTCGCGTGCTTCTTTTTGCTTCTTCTCTTCCCAAATCACGACCTCACCGTCTTTGTAATCTGTCTATCTAAATACCCAGAAATCCGGAAAAGCCGCGCGATCAACTCGGAGCCCGCTTGTGTAAACCACTGCCGTACGGGCCGCGAAGCCGCTGTTGACTGACCCGAGCTATACGGCTACGACCTGGGACTGCGACCGCACATGCGCGAGCACCGGACCGTGATCCAGCGAAAGGCGCTATCTTTCCTTCTGGATCAGGTTCCACTCGTACTAGATGGGAAAAAACCAGGCAACGTCAGTTTACACTCTTCTATCACAAACTGCACCATAGTAGGCTAAATCGGTAAATTAGGTAACTCACCACTCTGCCGTCGTCGTCGCCCGTGTACACGAGCTGCGGCATGGGCGCGATGCAGGTGATGGCGGCCTCGGTGTTGAGCCCGGCCTCGGAGCGGGCGTCGACGTGGTCGAGGCGGCGGACAAACTCGAGCGCCCACCTGCCTTCGCGGGAGACGACGCGCTTCCAGATGTTGACGCGCCCCCTCTTGTGGCCCGTGAAGACGAGGTAGCTCGCGAGCCACTCGTTGCCCGAGCCCTCGTAGAAGGCGCACGAGTGCACGAAGTCGTCGGGCTCGGCGGTGCCGCAGACGTTCTGGTCCAGGATCGGGTCGCCGTTGATCGTGTACAGCGCGACGTTGGGGCCCGAGCACAGCATGATCTCGCCCGATATGTCGTTGATGCGCGCGCACTCGATCTGCGCCCGCGCCGGGCTCGTCGGCAGCTTCCGCACGAACTCGAGCCGGTTGAGGTCCCAGAGGAAGACATGGCCGTCGGCCGACACGGTGACGAGGGTGCTGAAGGCCCGCGACACGGCGATGGTGGAGACGGGTGTCTTGTGGCCGAAGAGCGAGGACCGGTGCACGAGCTCCACCGGCTTTCCCGACGCCGTCTGGATTCCAAAGACCGAGACGACGCAGTCCTCGCCAGCTGTAATCAGCGTCTTGGAGTCCGCAACCACCACGCATGAGATCTGCCCGATGTGCAGCGACTCGTTGACGCCCGCACTCTTCCGGTTCTCCGTGAAGAAGAACCGCACGCTATTGTCCGAGAACCCCCATTCGACGTATTTGTCAAAGTAAGGGGGAAGGTGTACTCGGAACGGGGATGAGCATAGGAGACGGTCCAACTTCGGAGAATAGGTGAGCGATGCGACACGCTCACGGCTTTCGAGGAGCGGATGTGGTATCCTTGCAAGAGCCTGGCAAGAAGTATCAAGCCTCTTTGCCGGGAATGCGGCGCTCTCCCGAGGCGGGTGGGGTTTGCTGAATACTTGATGCGGTGTCTGGCCGAAGTTGTGAATTATGCTCGTCGTAGCATGTCTCTCGTTTGAGTCGGTGATGTTGTCGAGGTCTTTGGCACCAGAATAGGAAAGATAATGGAAGACGTTTAGATTTTCCACAGCTGCTTCGCCCCGCTGTTTGTACCCGAAGATCAGATCAATCCAGTGGTGAAGATTCCGACTGACGTAAGGAGACTCTAGCGCTTCGCGGTGCTTTGCAATAAAGATCTTAGGATCTCCCTTAGCCCACCGCGGCAACTCGACGTTGTTAACCCTGCCTCCCGTGCCCTGACGGTCGCCAAAATTGTATCCATTTACGTTGGTGAGGAATTCCGGCAGATAGAAGAACTCCGGGATTAGTTCGCGAACATCAGACCCGTTGTCCAGGGCGGCAGACCTCCACGACCCTTCTACCGAGAAGAAAAGTCGATCGGCGTGATCAAACGAGCCGCCTTGCAGCAAGATGTATGACTGTACAAATGGAGGCAGGCGAATCAGATATGACGCGACGATCATGGCCGAGGAATAGTGAGTGCCATAGTGGAAAGGGGTTTCGCCGATCTCTGCCAGACTGTTGTACCTGGATCTGTAATCCATTTGCCGTCGAGCGGTCTGCGCACCCATAGGCATCGAGAGGTCTCGGAAGGTTGCACGATCGTTAAGGTCCAACTCCTCGCTGGTGTAGTCGGCGAGGATCCAGGGGAATACGGGATACTGCGTGAGATCATTGAACGTTCTACCTGCCATTGTGTTAACAAGCATGAGGTAGTGGAAGTTCGAAATTTCACCCCTTTGCCATTTACGCATGATCGGATTCCAGGGTGAAGAGTTGAAGATGCTCCCAAATTTCGACCCCAATGTCTGAGGTGATTCGTCAATAACCCTCAGGGACTCCAATCGCCAAGCATCTTCCGGGTTGGGCAACGAGTTTGAACCCGTCGCATGAGGTGACTTGTTGATTAGCCTCACGAAAATCTCGTCCCTCACTTCCGCACTTTTGGCTGTTACCAGGTAACTCCGGCCATCAGTGAAGAACATCTCGATCGCCACGTCGCGGAACAGGAATCGACGTTTGGATATGCTGATGACGTCGTGCCACTTCCAGCTACGCGAGTCCTGAGCGCTCGAGGTACGTCTCCTCTCGCCGGCCTTTGCACCGGTTATGATCTGAGAGAAAGGGTCTCGCTCCTCCACCGGGGCCTCCCAAACATTAACAATCTCCCCGTCCGCACACTGGAAGAAATTGTCCATAATGTACAAGGCGTTTTTACCCACGATAAGTATACCTTCGCAAGCATCGAGTCCAATGATCCTGGAGATATTATAGACTTGCTGGACAGCATCCCCTGACCCCAGCCGCCGCATTACTCTCCGGTTCTTGTCTTCGAAAATGTCATCGGCGCCGTTCGGATCGTTGGGGTCGTCGACTAGCTCGAAATCATCCTCGGGAACAACAGATCCGTCAGCAGTCTCGGGATTCGTCTGCGGTGTAGTCGACGGGTTAGACGGATCGGAAGCCTCGTCAAAATTGGAACCTGCCGTCAATACGGATAGAGAACGGGTCCGAACTGGCAGTGTAGCCTGGCCTTGAGGGGTCGAAGCATTGCCCTTTAGAGAAGATGCTGATGGCAAATCGATAGCTCGGCGCTTGGGTTGATACTGCTCATGCTGGGCGGGCGGATCGGGCAGAAGTCGAAGACGCATGCGGTTGCGACCCTCTGTCCTATCCAGCTTCCACTTGATAGGGCTAGGCTGGTGCAAGACTGCGCCTGGTCGTGTGAGATCCTCCTGCATCTTGGAGAAAGCCGACGCGAAGAAGTAGGCGTCATCCTGGTTATCTTGCATTAGTCGCTGATGTTTGAAGTGCTCCGACGCATATATCGACTTCATCCAAGCGAAATTAGCCTGATCATGTCGCGATAAGACGCTGCCACGTTCGACAGCCTCCAGGTGCCACTTCCTGAGAGTCTCTTTGCGTTTAGCGAGGCGTGATCTAGCTGTCTCGGCGGTGCGTTGATTCTCAATGCCAACGAACTCTTCCCAGGCCCGAGACATGCTACCAAAAAACAGTACGTCTAAGGACGGACGATGCTGGTCAACCCACTCCAGAAAGGTGTCCGTGTCAAGTTCGGTCAACTTCTGAAAACCGGAGACTAGCTGCAGTTGGTCTGGGATGGTGAATTGACTGAAAAGCAGTGAGGACTCCGCCGGTTTCTGTACCAGCATAATACGCCAGATATTCACCGCAGCAAGCCTCACAGCTCCCCTGGTGTCGACCAGCTTAGTATAGAGTTGATACCATAAAAGCTTCATATAGTCGTCGGTGACAGAAAGAGACTCCAGAACCACCATCTGCCAGTAAAGTATCTTGTTCATGGAGAAGTTGGCCTCGAGATCGGTGGTCTGTGGATCGTCCATTTCTGAGAGTCTTAAAAGAACCAACTTCAGAAACGAGCTGCGGATGGTGGATACAGCTTGTGTGCAGAGCCTCACGCTCTTCATTTTGGCAACATCTGGCTTTTGGAGATGTTCCAGTAATGATCCTGCAAAGTCTAGCATCGACTCGGTCCCGTTCATAAACCAGCCTTCGAAAATTGCCTCTACCATGTGGAGGCTAAATCTCGCCATGTTGGTCAATACTCTCGGCTCATTGAGAAGTTTCCAATCGAGCTTAATGCTGGTTGAAAGATGGAGGATTGTGTTACGAAGCACGTAGGATTCAAAGTAAGCCTGGTGCTCCTGAAATCCCGGCGGGACATTGAGAAACAAGCCGAAACCAGGAAACTCCTTCCGGTTCAATAGCTGGTCCAAGAAGACGTTGACGATTAGCTCCAAGATTCCTTCTAGCACGTTATTACTAACGTTCTGTGCTGCGATTTTCTTCTTAGGAGACATCACATGGGTAAGGCGAGCCGGACTAGGTTGGGGGGACTTCTGAGAGGGCAGTAAGATGAACGATGACGCTTTACGCAAAGGGGTCCCGCAATAGTTGGTAGCTGTAGCCGATTGCGAAGGGTCAGCCGGAGTGGAAGTCCTAATCACGGGCGCAGCAGACGAGGAACCAGGAACTGGGCGGATAATGACGTCAGTGCCTTCAAAGGTAAGTGCAGAGTCCCGCGAGTTGAGCTCAACGTCAGGGCTGACGGGATCCGTGCTCACAATTGCAGGATATAAAGCAGTTAAGAGCAGCCTCACATAATCCGAAGTCAAGGCAAATTCTCGAAAATCCGGTGATCGAGCATGAATATCTACGAGAAACCGTATCACGGTTTGCAGGACTGCTGCATTGCCAGCAGTGCGTTCACGGTTAGAGCGAGATGTTTCTAGGTGACATACGAGACGCGGTCAGCTACATAGAAACAAGGTGAAGCAAGAAACTTACGTCCTGGTTCTGACTCATTCCGACGTGGCGTAGGTCCTGCCCTTGGCTGCGTTGAGGACCCGATAATCATGGGTGCGATCATAGCGGGATCCGATTCGGCTGAAGGCGAATCCGGATCTTCTTGGTTCCTGAGGACGTCCTTGAGGCCGTGCTGAAGCATGGCGGTAAGAATTGGTAAGGCGCCTGGGTTGACAACCTTGCGTTTCCCGAACGCCTCGATGAGGCTGAAGAAATCGAAATTCCTGTCGAAGTCGACGTCTGCAACATCGCACCCGAAGAGTATGCTGAAACAGATCACCCACAGCGCCGGGATATCCGACCACCGTTTCAGACGGTGCGCCATGATGTAAAATCCGCCGGTCTTCCCAGAGAACTTGGTGACGTAGGCTGAACCCGAGGTCACCAAGAGTCTGGCAAGAATTTTGCAGCCGTTCACCACTATTTCCGGTTCGTCCTCAGTAAGAAGGTACAAGAGCCACTGAGCCATCATCAGCTTCGAATCATCTCTTGATGGCCACGAGTCAAGTACCTTATTCGTAACGGTCTTTGCAAACTTTCGAATGATTGCTAAGTTCCCCTTTTCGCAGAGGAGTCGGCAATAAATCGCTAGGATTCTTGTGCCGACCTCCTTTTTCGTCACATACCTCGCGGCGCTCTGGCCGGCTCCGTTCGGGTCGATAGAAGACTGTTTAGGCATCGAGGTCGAAAGTGTCGTGTTGCGACTCGATATCGATGAAGGTTTCGCCGTGCGTGTAAGAGACCCTGAAGCGGTATGGAAGGCATAAGTGATAAATAAGGCAAGCGTCCGGTGTACTTCCGTGTTGTAGCTGCGCCTGACGAGAGTTTCAATGGTGTCCATGAAGAATGGGACCACATTCTCCGGCAACAGCTCCGACTTCACGGCATCAAGAAGCCTCTTGACAATCCCTAGACAAGGCCTCGTCAGCAGTAGCAGGGGCTATCAGACGTATCGTCACTCACGCATTCGAATTAACCTGCGGTTATTATGCTGATGGTATTTGCTCCTGGTTGCAAAGGTTGTGAACTGTTTGTAGTACAGTTCTTGAACGATCGGAGCGCTTCTTCTCCATCCATCGAAGTCAACCAATAGGATACGATATGCAAGAGGGTTGATTATGACGGATTCAAGAGGCTCGCGATGGTTGTACCCCACGAACTCCAGCAAGAGGCTGAGGAGTTGAAAGCATAATTTGTCTCTCTCTTCAGGCGGCAGTACGATTCTCTGTGTTGGGCTCTCATTCACAGAGGGAGCAAAACCCAGTTTGACTTTAAGGAGAAGCGCTAAAATAGGGTATCCTCCGTCCTTCTCCATGGCTTCACTGTTGCGCCAGCTCGAGTTGATGCATATAAACACCATTTCCACGGCACGGAGAAGCGTGTCTACCGTCGAAGCCCGGTCGATCAACTTGAGTGCCAGCGGTGTGAATCCTGCTAGCCGCCACAGTGCATCATCGAAGAACTGAGGCGTTGAAACGATCGGATCCCCAGTCAACACGGCCACGCCGTTTGAACGAAGAAGAGCATCATTAACCGAGGGCAATGCAGTGTTTATCGCTATACCCGTGCCACTTTTCAGGACCATCTGTACGAGAGTCTGAGCAGGTCCCCTGGACAGGTTCCGGAACAGCTGCGTCTCGCTAAAACCTTCACTATCTCGGAAGACCGAGGACGGCACGATGCTGAGAAGAATACGGTTCTCCGGTATTAAATTAGCAGCCTTGTCACGAATGACCCTCATGATGTCCGACTCGCCATTCTTCCCAGTACTGAAGAGGTCATTCTGAAGGCCGAGGGAAGCCGAAGCTCTATACGTCTGGAAGCCGCCGAGGCAGTCTTGAAAGTTTCCTTGATACCCAGGCCCGAGTCTGCTGGGTACTACCAGGATTTCATCACTGAGGACATCTTCAAAGAGGTGGGCAGATGCAAGGGACCACTTGGTACAGATCAAACCTGGCCCGACGTGAGAGGAAAGTTCCCGCGGTGTCCCCAGGAATGCTTGGGCGGGTATGTTCTTGTTATTGTTGGAGGTAAATGAAGCAAAACTGTCAGTGCTGCCATTTGATAACGGTGGCACGGCAGGATAGGTAGCCCGTAGTTGCTCCACAAACTCTCCATTAACGTAAAGCGAGGCTTTGCTGGCAATCATAGTCTTCGGCCTCCGGTGTACGACCGCAATGTGGTACCACTTGTCCTCTTCGAAAGTAAAGGACTTGAACCTCACACTTGGTCGCTGAGCGGTGATTGATGTTTGTAGTATGAAATTTCGCGTATCTCTCTCAAGATAAGCGAGAAGAAAGCAAGTCTGTGTAGCATCGAAAACACCAAAGATAGTGGTATGGGACTTGGGATCAAATCGCTCAATGCGAATCCACGTGGTAAAGGTATAGCCAGCAGTCGACTGAGGTGGAAACAAGCGGCCGATTTTAGGGAGATCAATCGAGGAATGGCCATGAAGTGATAGATCAAACTGGATGACGGAGGGCCTGTGGTGTGTGTTCATCATGTCCAGGCAAAAATCAGAAGATGTTAGCGAGGGGTTGAGCAGTAGTGACTGGGCATCCGAGAGAGTATTGAGACCAAAGGCCATGAGAGACCGGCAGCAGGCCGAGATGACATCACGCTCTGTCCTGGTGAGAACAGATCCATCATCGAAAGCTAGCCGGAGGAATCGAGAAAGAACTCCAGTTTCATGGACGCGATAGAGGTTAATAGTCGATGCAGTCATGATCGCGAACAACAGCTTCAACACCAGAAGAGAGACGAGGTTTTCCGAGCCCCCTGTCTCTCTTGGTATCGACTCCCAGAAATCTACAATCGTACGGATGACCTCCGGGTTCTGCAAAGTCGATGTTGGACAGAAGGCTTTTTCGATGGCAGATTCGATCATAGTAGTTGGAACTTCCGGTAGAATTTGTTCTGTTCCACTCTCAGCGGCGTTTTCCCGAATACCAGGCCGAGTTTGAGACCGAGACGAGGCTCGGGCTGACACAACATCCCCACAGAGGTTGTCCAAGGAGGCGTCGTTCATAGATAGTGAGAAGAGCTTCCCGAACAATTGGCCCAAGGTCCAGATATCCGAATCAGTACCCCCAAGCCCAATGCTTGCTATCGTCTGCTCTAAAGCATCCCACCCGCCGCCTTCGACTCGTGTTCGGAAATAGCGCCTATTCCCAGGGTGGTTTCGAAAAGCGGCGGAGAAGGCGCCAAATACAGCATCAACGAGGTCGAAGAAGCGCCTCCTCTCATCTTCGTCCCGTTTTTGTGGGTTATAAAAGCCGGAGAAAGCTCGTAGCACGTCGAACAAGCGGTGGAAGCCGTGGATGTGTCGAAAATCATCCTGCACGGAGCTTGGCGGGGTAGGCGCGGAAAGATATTGCTGGATCTGCCGGGCCTTCTTTATGAGGCCGTGTATTTCGGGATAGCCATCGGCAGAGATGTTTGCGGTAAGAGAGGAAATATCATTGAGGAGGTGCTGCAGAACTTCGGTGGCCTTGGATGTCTGCTGTGGTGTCGACGCCGAGGTCGACGATCTGTAGCGACTCGGTCTGGTCCTGGTAGCCATTCTCGTCCACGGCGACGTGTCATATCAAACACGGCGCAGCTTTACCTAGTACCCAGCTGGGGTCTAGGCTACTCTTCATCCCGCTGAGCATAGAAAGACTTCGGCAAGGGAGGTACGGCGAGGCAGGTACGTATCATCGAAAGTGAGGTTGCTGCTTTTGTTTTTCGGTTGGGTCAAGTTAAGGTCGGCGAACTTTTAGGTGTCGACAACTGCCAGCAACTATAATATCACATCTCAGGCATCCCGACGGCGCAATTCAACCACTTCGACGAAGATGTCGCTCGGTGGATTTCCAGTTGGGTCTTGTCGACAGGAGACGTCAGCCTTGCGATGGGGCTGAGCAGGAAGGCAGAGGCACTGGAACGTGGAGCCAGGGTACGTACAGTATCTTAACCGCTAATAGGCTCCCTGCACCAGTACTTAGGTAGGGAGTTAGGCTTAATTTACTATGTAGTGCTCAAATGTCAGCACTACGGGAGCCTAAACCGACATACAACGCAGGTGGGAGTTACCTGTCATGTTAGGTTCGATTTCTAACAGCGCTAGCAGGTACTCCATGCCGGTCGCTGCCATCTAACGCAACGTTGATGAACACACGCAATGATGATCATGCTAGATTTAATGAGCTTTCCTGTCTCTATATAGCATCTGTTCAGACACCTAGTCACTTGACAGCACAGTATCATGTCCCTCATTAAAAAATTTGAAAAGTTTTCATTAGGTATGCGAAGTTGAGGAAATGCCTAAACTACCAGAATTTTTTCATCTGGACAAGCTCAATGTGCAAACAAGGACAATCATGGAAAGCTTCTAGTGTCCTTATGTTACATGTGTGTCTAGCCAGTCGGTCATGTTCTACTACCTACGCATGATGGGTATGTCCAACATCCTCGGGCAGTATCTCTCCATATGTTAGATGCCCGGATTTTCTTTCAGTTGGCCAGTTTCTTGCACTAGCCGATACCTGACATGGGTGTTTTTATTTCGCAGGATACTAAGTACGGTCTTTGACTTCGTACAATCTTTAACTACACCATTGGTGCTACTAGGTGCCTAATAATATGTTTCCGTGGTTCCTTTTAAGGAGCACTCTATCGACGGGAACGATCAATAAAATGAACTGCCTTGGACTGGACTGACCCATCATCTTCTAAGTCGAGTCCTTATTTTGATGTTTTATGTCAAGTAGTGTGCACGGTTCTACCTGATGGTATTCAGCTGGAGAGATTCAATCCTTCTGGGTTCAATCATCGGTTGTAGATGGGGAGAGGCTTGAGCGCATAACTCCATTTACCCACTTCAAGCTGGTATGTTACTTCAGGTCCTTTTGACTTTTCTGTATTGTTGATCGCTGTTGGCAACGTAAAAGTTAAGCTTCTATTGAACCGGACCCATCACATGATCATGTCATATCCTTACCTCGTTCTCCCTTATGTCGCGCAGGCTTTAGTAATAAGGCTGAGATACAATATATGTCTAACATCATGTACCCAAGATATCAAACTACTTGTATGTGTTAGTTCAGCTTTGCCCAAGGGAAGACCCTCTCAGACGACCTTCGTGGTGATGCTCGCAACTTTGATAGGGACAAGAGAGCAGATGCAGGTTAAATATAGATGGCATCGCTCACTATATTCTCCCCTATAACCATATTGCAATGGTTTGAGATGTTTTTGATGTCTCGCAGTTTTCAATAAGTCGGAAGCAACCCACCAGCTCAGACCACGACGGGGGACATGTCAATATAGTCAATGCAACTAGCCGTGGAACATTAAATTCCCAGAAGCTGCCCCCATTCTCATTGTATTAGTTTTAGAGCGTCAATCCTGATATACCTCCCTTACAACATGATTCATACAGTTACGAACTACAAGTAGTTGCGCAACGTGGGAGTACGTCAAGAGAGCCGCAAGGATTCCCCACCTTGCCGGTTAACATTTTCTGTATCAAGAGCTGCCTTTCGCGCCGCAGGTACCCCGAGTGCCGCCGGGTTTGTACAACCGTATTATTCGACCTCAAGGTAGGTAAACTGCTCGGGCTGACATCCTATGGGAGATGAAACATGCCATCAGCTTGCTCATGGGGGTTTTGGAGTACCATGATGAAGTGTCTATGGACCCCTACTGGTGAGAAGAATCCTCTATGACAAGAATAACGAACGGCTACCTTGAGCTGTCCGAGACCGCCAGCTCACAGCAGCAGCATAAGTATAATATATCTGAACTTATGTTATCATTGAAGCTGTAGCCCCCTGAGCATCCTGAAGTCGTCTAGACGACGGGATTAATGGCATTAACTTTCGCTCTTCTAGACGCACCTGGCGGTCGTTTAGTGACATAGAATTATATTATCATATCGCTGTGCCCGTTGAAGTTCACTCTGTTGCGTATCGGAGTGCCTCCTCGGACCTCCATATGGTATATGATGTTGTGATGCTCAGCATTGAAGTCTTATTTGTAAGCTCGGTTGATTGGCCTGTGTGCCTTATACCGCCACCTCAAGAAGATGTCATTATTGAGTTATTCACCGCCACTCTCGAGGTACCCTCTCCTATTCCTAGAAGTAAAGATGGGCCGGATACAATGTGGAAAGACTAATAATCAGAGGCATATGGCTTATGATATCGTTACCTCAGTTGAAAGGGTGCGCGCGGTTATTAGCGAGGATGACGGCTCGCTATCCGTATACCGGATAGCCCATCGGTAGGCTCTCCAGTCTGCGATATGAAAGACAATTGCGGGTTAATGCAACTTAATCAAGTTCTACTCTCAGGCTGGGCCCATAAGGGTCAAGAGCTCGTCAGCACTTCTTTGAGACATAATGTTATATGCGAGGCCATAGATTGCTTGCTGACTCGTCCCCTGAGACACGTGATGATCATCAATGTCGCTTACAACGTAGCAGATGGTAAAGCCGAAACCGGATTCCTCTCCGCTGTGGCAGGCCCGAATCCGCGTGATTGGATGGATAAGAGTCCGGCCACCAGCCTTGATCCACTGAATTGATTGGCGCTTTTTGTCGGGGAGCTTCATGTTTAGTTCGAAACGAATCAGCCGGGAGCCGGGGAAAGCTTTACTAACGGCATTAGAGCTGACTTAGAACACTCGCAGATTTCCGTCATCGCTTTTGACAACATTGAAATGAGGCTCGTAACAACAACATCAGATGACCAACATGCTGCTACGGGTACTCTTGGCAAAACTGGTACTCTACACCTACATAGAAGATAACAACTCGAATCAACTAGGAATATAATACTTGGTGATAACCGAAGCCGGATTATGTTATACGGGGACGTAGGAGGTAGAGCTACAGTATTTGAAAAGGGTCTCAGGGTCCAAGAATCTTGCAGGTCCGGATGATGCATGTATGCTGCAGCATTCCGCCATGCTAAACGGCTGTGGTCGATAGGCCAGGAGGTCCGGGTACCTTATTTGTATGTATGGAGTGGAGAGTTCCCCATCCCTAATCGCGCTTATGACCCCCCTTAACGCTGAATAACTCGGTCTGATTGATCGCCCCGGAAACTCGTGAGGTATTCCCCAATGCCGATCTATGCTTCGGTATCATCACTATTATGTACTTAGTAGGTATGTAGCCTGGCCACCTTGTAGTATCTAAAATGTCTATTCCTAATATGGTACCCTTAAAGGAGTGCAAGTCGGGCATGGTTGATTCATCATTGTGGATAAAAGAAAGGCGTGCTTGTTTGGTGTCGACTGCTCGTTGACGTCGCGTTGTTGAGGCGCTGATTCCAAGCCTGACATGGAGGATAAGGCGAGCGAGGTAACCTTGGTAACCCCCTACTCTCCTACCCCGGGAGATACCTAGTAGGAGGTGTACATACTCCGTACAGTTCACCAGGTTAACCTTCTTTTGCTGGGACACTTACTATGTATTACCCGAGTCTGGGGGCAGGAAGAGGGTCTTGCGACTTACGACGCGTCTGCTGAACCCCCGTACGCCCCACAGCCCTAGACCGATTTAGGCTTATCTCGGTCGCCCTGCGCCTCCCATCCTTGAGCAATGCGTCACACGCACCCACCACTTGGACCACAGGAAGGCAGCCGTCCGCTGAGCCGTCCGCTGAGCTGTGCGCCGCCACTGTTATCAGTTCCCTCATCAATACCAAGAGCTTCTTAAGCTTTGCCTTCCCTCTTCCTAATCTCTCCCTTCTTCATCAACAAACCCTTCCATCTCCATACTCATTTATCCATTTAACTCCATCATCGTCTTTGTGGAATTCGAGCTCTGAAGAGTCATTAGCTTGATTCTTCGAGTTTTATCTTTGTTTCTTGTTTCGGAGTGCCTTGAGTCTCAGGTAGACTTATCAATTGGTTGCTTCTGCATTCCCAGACTACGAAACAGCAGAGCCTATCCATCATGCGGATCGCCCTCGCTCTCTCTCTGGCGTATACTGCTGCGGCAGCGCCATCCTTCAGCTACGAGACCATCCATGATGGGGCTGCCCCCGTTATCTCGTCAGTTGAGGCCGAAGAGGTTCCCAATTCATACATTGTCAAGTTCAAGAAGCACGTGACCGACGCTGCCGCTGCCGACCACCACTCTTGGGTACAGCAGATCCATACGGATCGTGAACAACAGCGTATTGAGCTTCGGAAACGCGACGTCTTTTCTACTACAGACGACGTTTTCCGTGGTCTTGCCCACACCTATAAGATCGGCAGCGATTTCTTGGGCTACTCGGGCCATTTCGATGACTCGCTCATCGAGGAACTTCGGAGGCACCCCGATGTACGTTTGTTCCCCATGCTCACCCACAACCTCTAGCTTAGTTATGAAAGCTTGAAACTAACTCGGACATGTCAACAGGTCGAATATATTGAGCGAGACTCGATCGTCCACACTATGGACTCCGACACCAAGCCCGAACTTGAGAAAAATGCCCCATGGGGTCTCGCCCGCGTGTCGCACCGTGACACGTTATCATTCGGCACCTACAACAAATATCTCTACGCCGCAGAAGGCGGTGAGGGTGTCGATGCCTATATAATTGACACCGGCACCAACATCGAGCATGTGGACTTCGAGGGCCGTGCCAAGTGGGGAAAGACCATCCCTTCAGGCGACCAGGATATTGATGGTAACGGTCACGGCACTCACTGCTCCGGCACCGTGGGTGGCAAGAAATACGGTATTGCGAAGAAGGCCAACATCTACGCCGTCAAGGTCCTGCGGTCTAACGGCTCGGGTACTATGTCTGACGTAATGAAGGGAGTTGAGTGGGCTGCTGAAGCTCATCTGAAGCAGGTTGACCTCGCCAAGAAGGGTAAGCGCAAGGGCTTCAAGGGTTCCGCTGCCAACATGTCTCTGGGTGGTGGCAAGTCCCCGTCTCTGGACCAGGCCGTCAACGCCGCTGTCGAGGCTGGTTTGCATTTCGCCGTGGCCGCTGGCAACGACAATGCTGATGCCTGCAAGTACTCTCCTGCTGCTGCTGCCAAAGCTGTCACTGTTGGTGCCTCCGCTCTGGATGATAGCCGAGCCTACTTCTCCAACTGGGGCAAGTGCGTCGACATCTTCGGTCCCGGTCTCAGCATCCAGTCTACCTGGATTGGCAGTAAGACGGCCATTAACACCATCTCGGGCACTTCGATGGCTTCCCCTCATCTGGCTGGTCTCCTGGCCTACTTCCTCTCCCTTCAGCCCAGCTCTGATTCCGAGTATGGAATGGCCGAGATCACTCCGGAGAAGCTCAAGAAGAACCTCATCAGCATCGCCACCAAGGGAGCTCTTTCCGATATCCCCAGGGACACACCCAACTTGCTCGCCTACAACGGTGGTGGCAAGTCCAACTACTCGCAAATCATTGAGGAGGGTGGCTACGAGGTCGAGGGTGCCCCCCAGAAGTCCGTCACCATCGAGGAGCTTGAGAAGGCAATCGCGGAGGACTTCAACGTTATCTCTGGCAAGGTTGTCAAGGGTTTCTCCTCCATCTCCGAGAAGGCTGATAAGCTCTCTGAGAAGATCCACGAGGTCATTGATGTGGAACTTAAGGAGTTCTTCGAGGAGATCCGGGCATAAATGATTTTGGATCATTGATCGTCAAGAGCCCTACGGAAAAGGCGTAGACGGATGACGACTTAACACTATTGGATTGACGGAAAGGCAGTAATGAATTGGTACTTTTTCTCTTTGGCATACGGTTGCTCGGATCTCTTAATTGTACTCACAACATGGGTTTCTCAGGCAGCATTAAACCATCTCCTAAGTCTGTCTTGACGTAGCATCAATGGTATTAGTTTGGCCTCCGGTACAAGTGTGTTGTGACCAAAACGCGTGTGCTTATGACGCGAGGTATCCCCTAGAGCTGACGTGCACAGCTGAATGCCAAAAATTCTCGAAAGGCAACATAGCGAGTATAGGAGACTCGGAAGCCTCGAGGCCTCGAAGACCTACGGGGATCTGTTATGGGGTTGAACTGCCTCGTTACGAGACTTACCTACCACCTTGCGTGTCGCTCCTTCTGGATCGCGATGCGATAGGGTCAGGACAATTTCTACCACCAAACATAGGAAGGTGCTCGTCAACATCGACGCCTGACGATTTGTGGCATTGTTTGGCCAAAACTGAACTTGGGTAGTTTGCCTCCCAATACCTCATAGCATTTCTAGGCGGGTTTTCATTACTCTTCCCATCTTCACATATCTCCATTTTACTCGGTGCATTTCTCGATGTTCAGCTCTATCACCGCCATCCAAAATTTACTCTCTTATCCAACCAAGGCTTTTGGTTAGCTTTTGTCTTCGACACTGCCTACTAATCCATTCCAGTTTTGTTTTGCACCAGTCGCCTTCCCGGCCTCTCTGTGGTAACGTATGCGCCTACATATCAAGTCGAACTACTTCTAAACATCAAATTAGCAATCAAAGGAGCTGGTCGCATTGACTTCTGTACGCCCATGCAGCGTCGAAACAGTACAAGATCCTCGAGGAGCCTCGACCGCCGAAAGTCAATATCGTCTGCGAAGAGTGTCCACCTGGAACATATCCTTCCGGAGACGGCCGAACGTGATGCTCAGGCGGCAGCCACGCAAGCCTTCGCAAGGGCCAGGGACAGATCCACGATGGACGCTTCCCTCTGGCCGTCCCCTCGTAGCAACGGTAGACCTAGTTCCAGCAATGACTATGCTACTCGCGAGTGCATCAACGAGCAGCCAGAGCTTCGACGCCAGCAGAGCGTTCGTTTTATTCGACCTAGACCTCCTCCGATGACCAAAGCCAGCACGGCTACTGGCGATGTCACACCTACCCGCGGCATTGGACCTGGTAGCGCTCACACAACTGAAACTACCGTTTATTCGCGATTCAAGAGCAGTCCCTTCGCTTCTGGGATGGCTTCTGCCGCCAAGGGTACGGCTGGAGACTATATTAATGCCCTCATTACAAGCGAGGAGTATTACACCCCTGAAGATGACATCGCTTCAGTCCCGTCCTCCTACCGCCGAATTCCCAAGTCGAGGTCCATGTATACCAGTTCAGAGCCAAGCGCAGTAGCGGAAATGCAGAGCGACCGCCACTTCGCAGCGATGACTAACGGCTTTCCTTCCTCCGGTGGAAGCATGGCTCCACTAACCGATGAGAACAAGCCGCCCTCAAGACTTAAGGCACCAAAGTCGATGAGCTTCCTAAGGAACCGCCGCGATCAGTATGCAGCGTTTCCCTTCAGCCAGGACTCAATGTCCTGTAGATCGAAGCCCGCAGGCGACAAAGTTTTCAAGAAGAGCTTAAGAGATGTAGGTAACGCCCCCCAGTCGACGAGCTTAAAAGTTCCCAAAGATGGTGGTCTGCGAGACAGGGCTCGGAAAGTATCACAAGGCTTCAAGCACAAGCTCAAGAATCTTTTGAATCTCAGCAAGGGAGACAATGCCGACGACATGACATTCCCTCCGCAGCAGATCCAGGCATCGACAACGCACAATGCGGAGATTGAAATCCCCGCCAACCGAATCGACGATACCTTCCTTGCCGAACCTCCTACAGATGAAGGTGCTTTATCCCACGTCACTTCTGGCGTACCGTCCCTTCATACGGTACCGTCTAATCAACAGCTCCGTTCTCGTCAGGGGAGCCTTGAAAGCCTGAGAAGCGAAAGGAAGGTCTCGGACGAGAGGTCGCGCGCGACTAGCTGGAGCAATTCTGAGATTAGCACTGTTACCAGCACGAATAGTCTTAAAAAAGATTGGGAAAGACAGCGTTTATCCATCATCAAGGAGAACGGGACACATGTTAGTTCGTCTTCGGCAAAGCGAGCTCCGGCTGTCGACCATTCCATACAACCAAACATTAGTGTTATTCCACTGCAGCAACCAGTGCCGAAACCGGTGGCAATTATGGATGGCCAAAGGATATACTCGGCGCTGATGAAGAGAGTCAACGGAAAGCAGAAACAACCCCAGAACAGTGACTTGCAAAGGAAGCGAAGCATTGAAGACCTCAGAAGAGCAGGAACTGTCCCACCTAGAGGCAGCTCTTATAATCATGAAGATCGGGGGCTCGAAACACCTACGACGATTCGCCAAGTCGTCGCTAATGACTCGGACCATGGATCTATGAGAACAGTTAAGACCGTGATAGCCACTTCCAGACCTAAGACTCGAGGGGAGTCGGGCCAAACCTGTAATGGAGGGGAAAACACGCAAAACAGCGAAACAACCTCCCCTTCCACTACAACCACTTCAACAGACATGGCACACGGGACCGAACATAAGTACGGTCAGCTGCTCGCTGGCCCTGGCACAGGAGGGAAGCAGCTTGTACAAGGCTTGTCGGGGCGTAAATCAGCCTTCTTCGGCAGTCCGGCCTGTCATTTATTTCGAACAACGAGTCCATACAGGCGAGCGCTTCAAGAGTCAATAAAAGCAGCTGCCAATTCATCACAGCAAAAATCGCCCGAGTTCAACCCTTGGATGCCGTCCCTCACTAATCTTCCCATGAGATGCCCCAGCGCCTGTGATTCCGAAGTAGACAAGAAGATGCAATATGCTAAGAGTATATACTCTTGCACTTCAGAGGAGCCCAAGAACTCGTCTTGTAACAGCATATCTACCGGTGGAGATTTCCCAAAACCACCTAAGACAGACGGAGCAACAGTATTCGTCGACCCCCCCGTATATCGGCCGGCTCCGCCTGTTCCGCCAAAGAATCGTGTTGTATCCTCTACAAGTTCGGTGGAATGGAAGACTTGGTTGTCTGCTAATACGTCTAAGCTTGAGGGGTCTCCTGGGCGATCGGAACACAAAGGGCTTTACAATAAGTTGCCATCTATGCCTCTGCCATCGCGTCATATCCGCGAACGGACTCAGATTACAGACGAAGATGAGGATGAGTATGGGGACGAGGGTGGACATCTGGACGTTTACCAACCAACAAGACCAGATACCATGGTGGCGCCAACTGAACACGGTTCTAAGAGATCGACTTATCTGCCCCATCCAATGTCTAAGTTCAGGTTTGAACCTTCCTCCTGCGACAAAGAAAATGAGGCGCCTCAGCCACCTCCCATCCCTCCCAGGAACATATTGCGAATTTCGCCTTCTCTGGTAAGCGTCGAGTCGCGTTCCGGGCAATCCGAAACTCCGATGGGGTCCTCTAAGTACGCGTCGGTGAACTCTAAACCTCAAAGGCCTCTAGCACATGTACAGTCCCTCAATTCTCTAGGCGGCAGTCAACTCCGGGGATCCGGTAGATTGGCCTCGAGACTCCCTAGAAGGCAATCACGTGCTATGGATCAATCCGGCATAACGCCAAGCCCTGGTATTGCCGCCGCCGTCGATGAGCAATTCGGAATGTTGGGCAGCGCAGCAACCACTAGGCGGAAGGCGATCCTCGAAACCCCCATAAAAAGCGAAAATGTGAGTCCGCGAACGGAAACCGACAGGGATCTGTACGGTGAAGGGGGCTCGGACATCATTAGCCCCGAGCCGGGTCGGGATCCCCGCGAGACGGGAGGCCAAAGAATGGTTGACATGTTCCTTAGTAGTAGGCGGAGGAGGATGGCGAGCAGTGAGGACGGGAGCGTGTTCCTGTGAGACAGAGGCAGAACAAGTGAACACCACGGTTCTGGATGGGTCTATACCTACAGACGAAAGTGATCGCAGTATGCCGAATTTACGGGTTAAGGGGCGGCGGATTTAATAGCTGCTAGACTAGAAGGATTAGGGCTTGTCATTGCTGTTGTTGTTGGACTATCGCGCTATGATGCATCAATGGGGGTCGACGGCTAACAGCTTTCTTTCTATGTTCTCGTGGGAGGGATATTCAGTGGTGTAGTGTTCATTGCACTCGAGATGAGAAATAATGATGTTCGGGTGCATCCCCTGGGGGCCAGCCACGCTCTAGGTCTAATGATTTGATTATCAGGACCACCCAAAGAAAAATACCTATCTTCTGTGCATGAAAATTTCCCAACGTACGACAGGATCATAGCATAGTAATATGGTCTCAACTATAATGAACATAATATTAAACTTGTAAAGTTTGTAGTCTAGGGTCGAGTCTCTCTGCTCAGCATTATCGGGCGAGTTGCTCCTAGTCATACGTAGGCAGCAGCAGGCTACATTCTTGCTTCCATTTATGGCGGACCTACACCGCTCCCTTGAGCAGACCATAGATCTCGGGAGCTGACATGTAAACGTAGTATTCCAGATGATATAGCGCAGACGTTTTCGACCCTATAGTGCATCGAAGTCACGTTTTGCCCCAGATCCTTACCGCAAAATAGGGGGGCTTAGTACTATCCATAAATGTGGAGACAGAAGCTTGTTTTTGTAATGATGCCGTCCCGTCACTGCCACTCACAGTCATGGTCGCCCTCATATTCACCAAGGATCATTTATCTAAAAATATGAAGGTAACAGGCACCTTATGCGTTTTGGAAACACATAACTCGTAGTCCTAGGTTAGGTTAGTTGTCGTGGTCATGGTGGTGACGAGTTAGTATAATGACGTCATCACTCCACTGTGATTCTGCGGCCAGTCAGTACGAACAACTTCAATAGGTCAACATGCTCTGTTAGCCGTTAGATATACCGGTATGTAGAGAGCGGTGCTTCAAAACCTGATTCCTACGGGGTAGAGCCACATACGTACCTACTTACATATAAGCGCGTAGATTGAGCATGTTACTACTGTCTTCACCTGGTGCTCAAACTCAATCGACCACACTTATATCGTCCCCTCTTTGGGCACACTAATACGACAGAGATCATGTCGTTGGCCCGCCATGTAAGATCGTACACTCCCACTCAGATGACTTCTACCACATCCCGCTGACCTCGGTCCTAGATCGATCCGGAGGAGCTCGTGGAGCGTCTCCACGATGCCCACCTCACCGAGGGCGGACAGCGCCTCCGCGAGAAGATGACGACTTCTCACCTGACGCCCTACTCGACCAAGTACGCCAGCAAGCTGGACGTGCCCAAGTACCAGATGCCGCGGAAGGGGTCGCCGGCGGACGCCGTGTACCAGGTGATCCGCGACGAGCTGGACCTCGACGGCAGGCCGAACCTGAACCTCGCCAGCTTCGTGGGCACCTACCTCGAGCCAACGGCGGGGGCCCTCATGGCCGAGAACCTCAACAAGAACCTCGCCGACAACGACGAGTACCCGGCCATGCTGTCGATCCACGAGCGATGCGTAAGCATGCTCGCCAAGCTCTGGGGCGGCTCCCAGAGCGGGGGCGAGAAGGCCATCGGCTCCGCCACGACGGGCTCCTCCGAGGCCGTCCAGCTCGGCGGCCTCGCCATGAAGCGGCGCTGGCAGGAGCGCCGCCAGGCCCAGGGCAAGGATACCCTCAAGCCGAACATCATCATGGGCGCCAACGCGCAGGTGGCTCTCCTCAAGTTCGCCCGCTATTTCGACGTCGAGGCCCGCATCTTGCCGGTTTCCAAGAAGAGCGACTATCGCCTCGACCCGGATCTGGTCAGGGAGAACGTCGATGAGAACACGATTGGTGTGTTTGTGATTATGGGAAGTACCTACACGGGTAAGCGATTTTATGAGTTATCTGCTACTCTCCATCCATTGGACTGCCAATGAATGGCACCCCATGGTTAATTGAGCAGTTGAGAAAGGCAAGACCGCTAACACTGAATTTTTCTAGGTCACTATGAACCCGTAGAGGAGATATCTAAGGTTCTTGATGAGTTTGAAGAGAGAACAGGAATAGATGTTCCAATCCATGTCGATGCCGCTTCAGGTGGTTTCGTTGCACCATTCACTTATGCTCAAGCGGGCGGGCCTAAATGGTAAGTGTCCTCGTCTTTTGTCTAAAGCAGCCGCATGCTGACCCCTATTCTAGGAACTTCGAGCTTCCTCGCGTCAAGTCGATCAATGCCTCCGGCCACAAGTACGGTCTAGTCACGGCCGGTGTCGGCTGGATAATCTGGCGCGATGAAGCTTTCCTCCCGCAGCATCTTATCTTCGAACTTCACTACCTAGGAGGGACCGAGAAGTCGTTCACGCTCAACTTTTCTCGGCCAGGCGCACACGTCATCGTTCAGTACTACAACCTTGTCCACCTCGGCTTCGAGGGCTACCGCGAAATCATGGAGAACTGCCTCCGCAACGCGCGCGTCTTATCGAAGAGTCTCGAAGCCACCAAGTGGTACACGTGTCTCTCGGACATCCATCGCAAGGCATCTACAGCGCGAGGCGCACTGACAGAGGCAAAGACGGCGGTCCTCGGCGAGGAGGGCGAGACTTCCGCCGACTACGTGGCCGGGCTGCCGGTCGTGTCGTTCCGGTTCTCGGACGAGTTCAGGCGCGAGTTCCCGCACATCAAGCAGGAGTCGGTATCGCTGCTCATGCGGGCGCGGCAGTGGATCATCCCCAACTACGCGCTGCCGCCCGGCGAGGACAAGACCGAGATCCTGCGCATCTGCATCCGCGAGAACATGAGCTTCGACCTCCTCGACCGCCTCATCTCCGACCTCGTCTCCGTCACCGAGAGCCTCATGGACAACGACCGCCAGGACCTCGACGTCCTCAGGGACCAGCGCCCCGCGGGCCACTCGGGCGCCGTCCGCAAGCTCAAGGACGAGGCGCGCGAGGGGTCCAGGGAGCTCCGGGAGGAGGGGAAGAGGTTGGCGGGCGGCATCCATAGGACCGTATGTTGATTCCTTGTAGGAGTGTTGGCAGAGGGGCTCAGTGTATTTTCTCGGAGAAGCGGTCGTATGGAGGTTTTGGGCCATGTCTCGGAGGTTCGATGCACGATTGGAACATACCTGGATTCGACGTGGGGTATAGGCCGGTCCACTTACAGTTCGAGACAAACCACCCATCACTCCAATCCCGCTCGGCTGATGGGACCTTGTCGGTCCTTTCAAATTTCCGCATACATTTAGCCTCCGAGACGTTTCTAAGGTGTTGAAAGGTCATTATAAGATCATGCCTGTTGATACCCATCGCAAGCAGAGCAGCTGAAATGGCTCTTACGATCTAGTTCTGTCCTACTTTTCCCCAGTAAGATCGATCCATAAGTTACCTATGCTTTTGTTACTACCTACCTAGGTATACATGGCTTGCGGGATTCTTTTTGCATAAGCTGCTCAGTATCCATCCAATGTACAGGATTAGGTCTCTTAACGGCTCGAGTCTGAGAGCGTGAGGGATTTGTTTCCAGAAAGTTCATGTCACGGCAGATGAACGAGGCCTTGCAATGGGTCAAACACACCCGAACGCAATGAAGCATCGGACGAACCGCGCCCAACACCCAGTTTAAGGCAGACGGATCGACCCCTGTATGCGGCCAGTTGCTTAGCCTGCACCCATGCATCCGCGCACGTTTTGCGACTGCCGGCAGCCATGACATCTCGCGATCCGTACGATTGCCTTATCCGGGTGTCCAATCACCTTGGGATCGGCCGCATGCAGAGCACTAGACGTAAGCAGTTAATCAGGTAGAGAGTTCTGACTGCCGCCGCCGATCGCGTCCCGCGCACGTTACATCGCTTCACAACCCTACGTCGCAGTCTTATGGGCAGGCAGGAGGGGGATGGGGATGAACTTAGATGACACTACTCGCTCGAGTACAGTACCTGCATTCGTACCTCCTGGGTACGGGGTCCCTTACTGTGGATCGACGTTCCCGTTGGGCTCCGGGTAAAATTGGGGAAAATACCGGTAGCACTAGATAGTCGAACGGGCCTACTCGTCCGTTTCCCGGAGTGGGAAATATTCACAAGATATGTTACGTCGGTATGTGCGAGTGTGAAGACGTATCTGGTTCCGTGTGTGGTGCTACGTGTGTGATACGTGCTGGCATTGCTTGATTGCTTGCTTGCTGGCTGTGCTTGTGTTTGTTTGCTGGACCGGATATACGCACCCATTTGAGATGGGACGGACGAATGTGTATGTGATCGGATTGACGGATCAAGTATATATGGGCGATGTACTAGGTAGCTCTCTAGGTAGATAGCCCTGTGGCCCTTAATCAATCTCAGGGGGGTATATTTGCGGGTTACTTAAGCAGCCAGCTCGTCTCCGACTCTGTGGAATAGGACTGTTGAGGACGAACCGTTCTTGGTGCTTTGATGATCTGAAGATTTCTATATAAGTCTTATCGAAAAGAAGGCGTCCTTGAGCTCCTTCCTTAGCGAAAAGACTGTAGCACGTACGGTGTATAAGAGGTAAGTACTGTGTCCAGGGCAGGTCCTACCAAGCTCGTTTTACACGAGTTTCCAAAGATCGCCTTACCCACCACCATCCAACATACAAAGTCATTAACGGACTTCTCTCTCACAGTTGACCGCTGGCAGATTTCTGATTTTTCCAATACCGCATACAACAGCAGTCATACAGGTCATACCTGTGTTGAATTCGTCAATCCAGCTCGAGAAGACTCGCCTCACTCGCCCATCCTACCCGGGAACCACCCCTGAATCCCACCCACGATGAAGGTAAGTCGACGCACCGATACGCCACCCCTTCTCCCGAGTCATATCCCTCACTAACCACCCGCCCCAGTCCACGCCCTCTCCCTCCATCCCCATCCTCCTCCTCCTCGTCACCGCCGGCGCCGCATCGCCAGCGGCACCCATGTGGGGCAACGGCACAGCATACAAGTGGGTCAACGCCACGGCGGCCGACACGAGTGCGACCCTCCCCCCCAACTCGACATTGCCCCTGCCGCCGACCCCGCGGCCCACGGCCTGGGCCATGGAGTGCAGGGGAGACGCCCTCCAGGCCCTCTGCGGCAGCCTGTGCTTCTGCGACGGGTCGCCGTCGTGCAACTGCCACTACGACCCGACGAGTCGGTGCAGGCAGATGTGCGAGTGCGTTCCGCGGGCGTAAGCTGTGGGCTTGTGGCTGCGGTGGCCCGAGCGTGGGGATGGATGGGCGGGGTGTCGCGTGATGCATGTCGTCTATGTGTGTGTGTGTGTGTGTGTCCGGTGCGTGTGTATGCTTGGTGTTGTGGGGTGCGTGGCGTTGGTGCATACACGGGGGGAGTACGTCCGGCGACGGGCTGTGGTGGTATGATGGCTAGCTGGACCTATTGTGTGTTTCTTCTGCTAGGAACGTAATGTGGTGATCAAAAAAAAGGAAGTTTTGCGCGGCGAGGTGTAAGCGGGCATCGCCAATACGGAGACTGTTGAAATAGGTTTCTTTGTGTTCTCTTAGCGGTGGAATTAATGCGGACAGACTAAAGTAGGGAGGAAAAATGGGAGCGGCTTAAGGTGTGGTTGGTATACATAATACGAGGTAGCTAGGTCAATTCTATTCCACGATATCACGAGCGTCTTTCTTTGCTCCTATGGTTCCCATTATTAGTCCGCCATGCCTAGATATTCTCAAACCTAGCTCCGTATGGCAAATGTCCTCGATGGCCGATGCGGCGGACGGACGGCGTCCCCGGTTACGCAGGATCTCGGATAGTTCGGTCAAGTCGTGCGAACATTCCACGGTCACAGTCACACATAGGCACGTACGCATATATCATCTACCATAAGCCCATGAGTCCGGCTCCGGTGGGCGTAACGCATGTGTAATGTAGCCAGCAACGGCGGCGGTGGCGTTCAGATCCGACAACGACTGCCGAACCAACCCAACCGCCTTCTGAATTAATCATCCATACATAGACAGCAAGCATACTGTTAGTTAATAATACGATCAGGCGCCCAATTTCGGGGACAGACAAACAATCAATAGGCTGGCTTCTCAGGGAAAAGCGTTGTTGTATCACATCCAACGTCAGTCGGGTTGCCTAAACAAAATCTTGAGCTCGAACTCGAGCACAAGATCCGGAAGCGCAGCCAATCGTGGTACGGAGTCCATCACCAACGCACATGTTTCCGTTCCACGTTTCCGTTCCACGTTCCACATTCCACGCTCCATTCATCCGCCCCTGCCGAGGGCCGAGCTCGCCGGCGTCGACTTCTTATGCAATGACGTCGTGCTCCCCCACTGCCCGGCGGACTTCCTCAGCCGGGTGCCGAGGCTGAACTTAGCAGCGGACAGCGGCATGTGGGACTGGGAGCGCTCCACGGGCTTTCCCTGGCCGTCGGCGGAGGGGATGTTCGCGCTGCCGGCCACCTTCTCCCAGTCGTTCTTCTCGAAGCTCGGGCTGCCTCCTCCGGTGACATCCGATTTCTCGTCTGACGGCTTGCGGACCCTGCTCTGTTGTCGCACAGCACCCATCATGGCGGCGTAGGTCTCGACTACGCCCTCGCTCGCGTGCTCTACGCAGCGGCACTCGTCGCCCGCCGGACACTCCGTCTCGCCTGCCGCGTACCACTCCGCGAGGCACGACTCGTGGGTGGCGCAGCCGCAAGTCAGACACGGACAATACAGCGCGTCGATGGGTTCGCGACAATAGACGCACATGAGCTGCGTCTGCGTGCGCTTGCAGCGTTCACATGTACCTACGGCGCCACCGACCTTCGCGCTCGGATGTGTGGATTGCATCGGTTCTAGTTGCGTCTCATGGACGCGGCAAAGTCCCTTGACGTCGATGCCACGACCCGAATTGATCACTGCCTGCAACTGTTCTTTCTTGCCGAGGACAATATTAGGGGCGCCGCCGTGGTAGGATTGTGAAGCTTGGCTCACGCTATCAGGGCTGTGGTATGAGTCGTGATAACTGTCCCCTCTGGCACTCCAGCTTCCAAATGGGTCCAGAGTCGTGCCGTCCGGATCTTCCTTCAGGACGTTGAACTTCAGGATCTCAAGCCGAGCGAGAGGCTGACCCCACATCTGTAGCATCTCGGCGTATGCACGACGATAACTTGCAAAGATGGCATCGCGAGCGGGTTCAAGGAAGGGTGTCGTAAGCCAGCCGTCGTCGTCGAAGATGGATTGGTCTTCCACCTCGGTAGATATGCCGTAACACACGAGTGGTAGAGGGTTGTCTCGTCGCGCCTCGTCATCACTGAGAGAATTGCGGGCGGTTGCTGAGGGTTCGGATGTAGGCCCTAAGATGGTCGACCCGCCCCATGTTATGTTCGAAGGGGCAAGGTTGGCCAAGAAATTCTCTCCCGGACTTTGTCGCCTGCGACTCGGAGGTGATGTGGATGCCACGTTGGCGAAAGCCCTGGGGAAGCTGGCCGCAAAACCCGAAGCTGAGGATAGGGCATTGCTAGCGCGGTGCAACAATTTGTTGTTCGGGGATGTAGATAAACTCTGAGTAGGATCGCCATCCGAGAGAAGATCGTAAGGAGTCCTGCTTGGTGGAGTCTCTCCGCATGAATAAGAGTTCGAACCAGGATCACCTTCCCACGCCCCTCTGTCGGATCCATAAGATCCCGAGATATGGATAGGAGTATGTGCGGTCTTGGGGGTTGAGATTGCCGAGTTATAATGCGGTCTAGAGCTAGAATGCCACAACGATGCATCGGTGGGGAAATAGTCCAATGAGAACGCAGGCGCCTTCATGGCCAGTGGCGTCTCCGGCTGCGAGAGTCGCGACTCCGCATAAGCAGTCGCGCCGTCTCCAGTGATCGACTCGCTGAATATGCACGAAAGCATGGCGAGCATCTGTATATCGGCTATATTTTCGAAGTAATCGAAAAGTTCACGTACCAGCTCTTTCGCAAGGGGATGCTCACCCCATTTCACGCGACCTGTAAGGACATCGTCGCCTGCATTGCTTGTGCCCAACCGTTCCTCTTTGGACCGTGCCACGGCGTCTTTGGCGATGATCAAGATTGACGCATTGTGGTGTCTATGGTCGAAGAGCTCGAGCGGGATATCTTTCCGGAGGAGTAGAGCAGCATATCTCCAGGCGTCCACAAGGTCCGGGCGGCCATACTTCTCGGCGACCTTTGCATTGTGCTCGCAGACTGCGGCACCATCGCCGAAAATGCAGTATTCTTGGGCAAATTTTCGCTGAGAAGGTAGTTCACGGGAAAAGTTGTGTATGGATAGGATGTTCTTTGGTTTTGCGGGGCGTCTTCTACTGGTACCCGTTCCGGTTCCGGTGCCGATTCCGGTGCCTCCGCCACTTGAGTGCAGGGAAAGAGTGCTGCTAAACGTCTTTCTGAGGGGCCGTCCGGGGAGGTACCACATGTTGATTTTGTGCATGTAAGTAGTCTCGGAGTCACTGGAACTCGTGGACGAGCTGCTAGACTCGTCGGAGTCTGACTGGTCCTCAGTCGCAGAAGTCTCATCTTGGACGCATCTTCGCCTCGGCGGCGTAGGGTCCGGCTGGAGCCTACCAAAACCTGCAAAGGTTGGTTCGTCTTTCGGCCGCTCCTTGTGAGCATCTGAGTGACTGAATAGTTGATTCTTCGCCTCTTTGCTCGGGAAGAAGCAGACTAGTCTACCGTCGTTCGCGAACCGCGCTCCGCATCGACACGGGTCCGGTGGTATAGCAGCTCGGTTACCAGGTGCGAGGGTCGCATCAAGCTCCATACTAGCGGTCAGCTCTTGAGACAAGGAGGCTGAACCTCCGGCAGGGATATCATCATCGTCCTCGCTTGAGCTCTCATCCGCGAGCCCGTCAAGATAGTCATCCAGATCTCTCACGTTCTTAAAGAACGAGTCGCTGTTCGACAAGTCGGTCTCGCCTAGGAGGTAGCTGAAAATGACTTCGAGGCAGTTCTGCCGCCTCTTTGAGAACTGGTTTGCCAGCTGTTGAACATCCCGATTAAGTTTCCTATGTGTCTGCTCCGACATTAACGCCGTCTTTTCGATTAGGAATCTCGGGGGCCTCGACTTTGGATAGTTGTGAGGGATGTCCACGTGGACTGTTATGTAGATGGGATTGTTATCTGCACCCCATGGGCCCTCCAGAGAAGCCTTTAAGGTCAGCTTGTCCATATCCACATTTTCCCAGTGCACTTTAGGCAGCTGCTGGCTGACGCGAAGGATCTCTTCTTGCACCGTCTCCGGGTCTCCCCAGTGGTTGTCGTGAAACCCAGGGCCCAACATGGATGTGTCTTTGGATTCTTTTCTCTGGGGCGAGTCGATTTCACGTGACATCCTCTTTTTACTCATCGTAATGCCTTTCAACCAGCCGAGCTGGTCGCGACTGCGATCGCTGGGTTTCCCAGTCTTGGATTTCGCTCTCATTGAAAGGCCTCTCCACGCCGATGCAGTGCCGGGGCGAGAATAGTTGGATGGCATGGTCTGCATCCCTGATATGTAAAGATTTCGACGATACTGTCCTCCGCCACTGCCCGGACGCGGATCACTCATCGTGGCCGTTCTCCTTTCCATCGGACTATCGTCGACGGTCCTGAAGGTCTTATAGGTAGCGCCTTTACGGGTTAAATTGAATTTCTTCAGAGCCGGGCCTCCTTTGATGTGACCGATAGATTCGAGGACCTGCGGATCCACTCTATGGAGACGCAGCTCGTTGTCCTCGCCCCAGGAGACAAGTTGAAATTCTCGGTTGTCGATTCCGTCGTCGGTTATCCCACCGCGGCTACGCCAGAGAAACTCTTTGGCTTTACAGTTCGCGGGGCCAGGGAACATCTTTACAGGTTCAACGGGGCCATCTCGTGGTCCACCTTCACCAAGGCGCCTGTCATACAAATAGAGGTTACCGGGATCGTTCTGTGGCATGGCAAGTAAACCCCATCCAAAGGGAGTATAACGAGCGCGCCATACGGGAAAGCTGGTCTGGATTATTCTCTCTGGTTTGTCGGAAGCCTCGTAGTCCCACAGCTTGATGCTCTTGTCGAGAGAACACGTGGCGATGCCAGTCGAGCTAGTGCGATTCCAGTCGAGCCCATAGATCTTGGAGGTGTGCGCACTAATCGACTTCAGGGGGGTTGATGGCTTCCTTTCATCCCAGATATGTAACCACCTGTCGTGAGAGGATGCGAGAATGTGGTTATCCTGACGGTTATACTTGACTTGGGTTGCTCCGGCCAGCCAGTCGCAGAAGGTCAGGACAGGCTGTCTCGGCCTTCGGAGATCCCAAGAATGCACATAACCGTCCACCGCGCACGTAGCGAGGAAATCGGGATGATGCGCAGAGAAGTTGATGTCCGTGATGGCTCTGCTGTGGCCCTGGAGAGAATGCTCGATGGCTCCTGTAGCCGAGTCTTCTCTCAGATTGAGATTCCATACGAGGCATCGATGGTTTGCTGTAGATGCCACCCAGTAGTCACGGGCCGCGAAAGGCGACCACTGAACGTCGCCCACGAGCCAAGGTGAACCATGGCTGCTGAGCTTTCTCGGTGGACTATATGGAGAATCAAGGTCGATTATAGAAAGACCTTCCGGTCTTTTCAGATAGTGTCAGCAACATCCTTATGAACTCACGTAGAATAGAGTGACTCACGAGGCAAGAGCAATGTCGCGACCAGATGGGGATATGGTGGCAGAACCAACAAGGCCGGCGACATGTATTGTTCCATTAACATCAAAAGTCTCGCTGTCGTAAGCCGACTTAAGCACCTTCCCTTTCTTTGACACGTCGAAAGCTTGATTTAATGTGGAAGGCATGGTGGCTCTTTTTGCACCCAGCTCAGGTGACCAGGAACTAAGGATGTTTTCTGCGGCATTGGGTGAATGACAAGTATCTTCTCATCATATCCCCGTGCTAGACATATTATTTAATTCTCGGCAGGATCCATCTGACCACTCATATGCTGTTTGAGTCGCCGATTCAAAATTTGATGCAGCCGCTCTTTTCATTGGAGCAGACACATGGTGCAGCCAACCTGTGATGGGGATGAGAGATGAAGCTATCATGAACCATTGTAGACTTTCATGCAGGGGAGCTTAAGTCAGATACATACAGGCGCCGAGAGGCCATATCCGTAAGGCGCTAAAAACGCTAGACTAACAGGTACGCTAAACGTCAAAGTACCTATGTATCTGATATGGCTCGAGCGCACCCGGCTCCCTGTTTGTGGGCATCCCCGATGCCGTGGACCCTTGGCTGGAACATCGGCACGGAAATACTTAAATAGCGGGGGGCTCTATCCATGCAAATGACGTCCCTCGCTGGTGGTTCACTTACATACTAGCATTATATACTATGTATGTACTACGTATGTCCCAGCTCTATCCCCACCCGATCTTGGAGGGGCAGTGCAGTTGCATCAATTTAACTTAGATCTTACGAGACGAGACGGGCACAGCAAAGACCCCCGGCGTCCATCTATCCGCCAGCACCACCTCCCTTAAGCACTTACCTAAGACATTACTGTTGGCTACATTGATTCCTTATCGCCGATTTCATATCACGAGCCCCGACATTTCTTCTATGTAGAAGTAGAGAGAAGCCGTCTTTATCTGAGCTCTAACCCGTCGTTTATTCTCGCTGACCTGTCTGCCCCGCTGCGGATAGTTCACCGTCTCTACTTATCCTGATAAAATATTCAGGCGGCCGGCTCTGATAAACGCAGCCTTGCAAACGACCTCTTCGAATTCCCCACGAGAGGGATTTCCGGTCTGAAGACTCTGGTCCTCCACAACCATAACATCCGTACTAGGCTTGTCACCTGGACTACGTTGTAAAGATGGCTTTGCCGAAACGCATTGTCAAGGAGACGGAACGGCTAATGACTGAGCCGTAAGTGCATCGCCGTTTCCATGTCCCATCTTGTCTGAAGTCAATTATCTAACATGCTTCCGCAGTGTCCCGGGTATCAGTGCTGTTCCCCACGAGGACAACCTCAGATATTTCGACGTCGAGATCCACGGTCCACAAGGATCACCATACGAGGGTACTTCCTACACCACACTGGAACAATCTGGATCCCATGCTGATCTAGTCCGCAGGGGGCAAATTCAAGCTCGAGCTGTTTCTAACCGAGGATTATCCCATGGTGCCGCCGAAGATCCGCTTCCTCACTAAGATCTATCATCCCAACGTCGACCGACTGGGCCGGATCTGCTTGGATGTGCTCAAAAGTAAGATGACCGGCGACTCCGCGTGACGTTTGCTAGAAGTGCCATGGCTGGACTAACTAATGTAATGCGTTTGCAGATAACTGGTCGCCGGCCCTCCAGATTCGCACCATCCTCCTGTCGATCCAGGCCCTCCTCGGTGCCCCGAACCCTGACGACCCCCTAGCGGCTGATGTGGCGAAGGCCTGGAAGGAGGACGAGAACAAGGCCATCGCCACGGCGAGGGCGTGGACCAAAGAGCATGCTATCCCCACCTAATAGGAAAGCGGTCCACGATTCGACCATGCCAGGTCTGTACAGCAGCCCGCGAAGAAGCGGATAGACAGGCAGAAGATTAGAGAGGATGAGGCAGCTAGCAGATGTGTTAAGAGATGCCAGAAGAATGGGAAGACCGCCTCTAGTTCAGTGACGACTCATGCCTAGGTAATTGAGGCTGGAGTTCACTTTCAGAGGGAATGGGTTAATGGAGTCTCATATTAGTCTCTCATTAGCGCTGCATTGTCACCCCGGGGGAGGAGAGATGGATAACCAGGCAAATATCCCAACATTAACTCTTGGGTGAAGGAAACTGTTCAAGGGTCTTAACGATTCACCAACATAGCAGTTTTACTACAAGCATTCCAGAAGCATATCATAAAAGTCTGGCAGGGCGTATTAGGAGTTGCGTGACTATACACAGATCTCGGTTTCCACAGGAGTTCTAATTCCCCAGTAATGGGTGCCGCCGCCAGTCTGATATGATAGTCTGCCAACTTTGGCATCCGTTCTTTTCCCTATATACAATACTCGAAGTCACTCGCTCCAAGCTCTCAGCAGAGGTCCCCCCCCGGGGGTGCGTGTTCTTCCCTGATACGTCCGCCCCACTCACGTCTCACCAAACACAAAGACGCCCTTCCCGGCCCTGAAGCCCTCGAGGGTCCCCTGCACGGCCGCCTTGAGCGTCTGCTCCTCGGTGTCCCAGTCCCAGGGGACCTCGACGACGGGGACGTCCCTGAGGCGGCCCTGCCTCACGAGATCCAGGATCTCGGCCACGGTGCGCGCCTTTGCGGCCGCGTCGGCGTCGGCCCAGCGGCTGAGCCAGAACCCGCGGAACCGTATGTCCTTGAAGATCAGCAGCCCCGTCGGCAGCGCCACGGGCTGCCGCGCCATGCCGCCGTACGTCACGAGCGTGCCGCCGCGGCCGAGCGCCTTGGCCAGGGCCTGCGCGCTCTTGCCGCCCACGCAGTTGAGGCCCAGCCTGATCCCGGAGCTGCCCGCGTCCGAAGTCCACTCCCGGACCTTGTCCCCGAAGTCCCGCGCCAGCAGCTCGTCCTCCGTGACGACGTGCGTAGCGCCGAGCGCGCGCAGCTCGTCGCGCAGCACCTCCGTCTCCCGCGGGGTGGGCCGCGCGCGCACGACGTTGATGCTGCGCAGGCCCCAGAGGCGGCCCAGCTGGATGGCGGCGCGGCCGACGCCGCGGTTGGCGCCGTTCTGGATGAACCAGTCGCCCTCCCTCAGCGGCGCGGGGTCGGTGACGTAGTCGCGCAGCATGCGGTACGCCGAGCACGGGTTGACCGACACCGTGGCGGCCTGCAGCGGGCTGATGCCCTCGCGCTCGACGCGGATCAGCTCGTCCGCGGCCGCCACGGCGTGCGTGCGCCAGGTGCCGAAGCCCGTCCGCGCCGGGATCGCCCAGTCGCCCCTCCCGAAGGCGGGCGAGGACGACTGCAGCACCTCGAAGGCGCCCTCGTTGCCCGGGATCGCCGACGGCTCCGTCGTTCCTATTAGCGGACTGAAGGAGGGCTTCACGCCGTACGTCCCCTGGATCGTGTTCACGTCCGCCGGGTTTATGGGCGCCGCGAGGGCGCGCAAGAGGACCGAGGACGAGGGCAGCGTCGGCGAGATCGAGTGCGTGTGTAGTCTAGCCGGCGGAGGCTGGTTAGCTAGCCAGCTACCTGGTAAGTTTCTTAGGTGGGGGTTGTGTGTTGTATATGCTATATGCTACGCTACCACGTCTCCTTCGCAGCAAGTAGGCGAATGTGGTGACGGATAGACCGATATGTAGACACAGACCGACTAGATAGACAAGATAGACGCACTTACTTGAGGACATCGCTCGGCTCGCCGAACTTACTGAACACCAACGCCTTGGCCTGCGTGTACCCGTACGGCCCGGACTTGTAGCGGACGGCCGTCAGCGGGGTTGAGACCCTCGCGCCGGCACCGGCCGCCGTCGCGAGGCATTGCGGCGTAATCGGTCGGCGGGCGGATCTCCTCAGCAGCGAAGCCGCGACAGTTCCTTGGGACCGGAGCGGCCGTGCTGCGAGCATGGTGGGGTTTTGTATTTTATCACTCACTCAATGGTTGGTTTAGTAATTGATTGATGTGTTTATACGATCCCGTGTGCGTTTTGTGTGATATACGTCGAAGTAACTTCGGACTCGGAGAGTGGGTAGGGAGTGTGCGTGCAGTGCGGTTTAACTTGGAGCTTTTTGCCGGTCGGACGGAGCTTTCCTCAATAGCTACAACTTAGAGAGCTTTCTTTCCCGTCAATTCAAGTCCACACCGGGCAAGCTACTAATGTATGACGTTATGGCTTAGGCCGTTTCCACCGTTCCACCGTTCCACCGGGGGCTCCGCTTTCACCCCTTGACCTTTCGGCAAATCAAACGGCCAGGAAGCTCCGCCGGCTCCCGTGATCTGGGTAAGTATGCGTGGGCTGCGTGGACCTTGTGGGCGCTGCGTGGTGGACACAGAGATGTCGACCTAATGCAAGCCCACTACCGGAAGATTTACGATTGGCTGAGGTTAGAACTCAGCACCTACACGGATGATGGATGACCTTGAGGGTTCAAAATTCTGTCGTCTATGGAATGCGAGGTCAGAAGGGAGTATAGCGGGTAGATACCAGAAGGAAAAGGAATGGCCTTGCTTCAAAGCCCGCGCATGGGTAGGGAGGAATACTGGGAATTGCGGATAAGACGTATGACATCGGCAAATATCGATATAAATAGGCTGCCCGGAGCTGGAGTGTATAGTAAGAAGCATGCCCAAGATTGCTTCCGGAACTGGTGCGAAACGGAGGAGATCAAGACGCCTATGCACTCAGGGCCGGCCAGTCAAATCCACAAAAACGTAAGGTAAATATCATTCAAGCAGAGAAGCGACGTAAGGGTCTTTTGCTCTCGTATCCCGTAAGCAACGTATCAGCGGATATTGATGACTAGTGGTGGTGATCGCTTCTCTCTTCTCTTCCCCCGCTGATGAATTCCCCCCAATCTGAATGCGATGAGACCGCGCTCGCTCTTCTGTTTCTCCCTCTCAAACGAAAAAGCCAGTATTTTGCAGACCAAACAAACAGCCACCGACTCAAGCATGCCAAGTTTCTCCGATCTTCTCCTTCGATGCCCCCAAAGAAGATGTGTACACATAAAGCTGAGATGCATAGCCGTACATGAAATAGCGGGCTTCAAACTGAAATTCTTTTTTTGCCGTATAAACACGCACGCGCGTAGACTAGTAATGTTGTGGTCGATTCTGTAGGATTAGTAACTTGAAGACGAATATGAATGAAGGAAAGTCGACCAAGTATGTCGGTGAATGAGCTCATGAAAGAGCTGGGTATCTAAGATCTCCCAATTTGCGACCATCTCCAAATAGCTCCCGCGTCGCCTCCTCTTGATGTGGAAGAAAGAAAAACAAAAAACAAATAATGAACACTGGTGGCGAAATAGGAGCGAGGCATCTTATGCAATAGTGGAGTATTTCCCCGATATGACATCCCCAACTCTCCGGACCGAACCGTAATATTATGTGCGGGGACTATATTCCCGGCCCAGATCTGAGATTATCGAATTCGATTTTTTTCCTCAACCCGAGGTCACTTGATTCCTTTAAATATGTCGTCGCCGATACTAGTATCGACTTTCGTCCCGAGTGCGCTGAGCTCCGGGATCATCGGCGGAGGTGGGCCGGCAGGCTTCGGTGGTGTTGCTTGTATGAATTGCTGGCTCATTCTCTTGTTTTCGCTACTATGGCTCGCGCCAAGACCCGAATGATCGTGACTCCGTAAACGGCGGAACCATCCGCTGCTGCGCTTCGCCCTTTTCTCCTCGGTCATGGTACTCGTCGTCGTCCGGCTCGGGGGCCTTGATCCGCTTTGTTCATGGGAAGAAGGAGGGGGTGCTTGTTCATCGTAAGTCTTGTTCAATAATGACATACTCAGCAGACGTCGGAGACTGCCTCGACTCGATCCAGTAGGCGATGCCGGGCCATCCTCCGCCGGGCGTTTTACGCCAGCATAGGTTAAGGGCGGTGTGGTAATCTCGGGCTTGGGGGATCTCTCACTACCATTGACGTGACCGTTGATCTTCTCGGTCTTCTCCTCCTGTACAGCTGGCTTCTGCGCCTGTACTGGTGTTTTCGGTGGTGTCGGGGCCTTTTCCACCGGCGAGGGTAACGGCGGTGGGATGTTCGTGCCCTCGGTCAGAGAACCGAACTTAAAGTCCAGGGCAGGTAGTTCAAAGCGCTTCGTGAATGAGGATTTGGCGGCCTCGCCACCGGCATTCGAGCTATTCGGTTTTGGCATATTGGCGGTTGACGCTGAGCAGTCGAGCTGAGTGAATCAGTGGCTTGGAGGATACGTCAGGTGGACCAAAGCGGACTTTAGATTGCGCGATGGGGCAATACGTGTATGTATGCCTTGATGGGGCCGCAATGTGTATGGAAGTTATCAGTCGGACTCGAGCCAAGTAAGTTCCAGGTCATGTAAAACGAAGGACAACACGGACTGATCCGGGGAACGGCCTAGTAGGGTGAAGGAGCTGACCCAAAAGAAATTGGCCTCGACTCAGGATGGTCGCTTGGGAGGCCAAAGAGATGATTTCGCGCTAGAAGACGATTCCCCCTTTTGACATGCGGCAGCGAATAGCGAATGAGGGACTTCGGGTTGGGTGGCAGTCTTTGGGGTCTTGGCTGAGCAAAATGTAACGAAGGTCGAACAACCCCTCATAAGCCAGCAAACAGTAGGTATCCGATGCTATTAGAGCTAGTAACTTGGACGTGCAGCAGCAGTTTCAGCAAACAACTGAAAGCAGCTAGTAATTAAGAACACGGAAAGGCAACGGGCAGTTTGGAGAGGGAGAAGACGGGGAAAAGGTGGCGCGTCGACTGTGCTTTGCTTTGCTTGGCTTGGTTTGGTGGAGAGAGGGAGAGCCAAAGTCCAAGCAAGGGTAGGGGTTCCAAAGGAGTGGCTGGGCTCACTCTCGGGCGGCACTACCCCCGTGATGCTTACACGTTTATAACCGAAGCGGTATGGATCATCTTGGCTAGCGTAGAGAAACGAAACAAAAAGCTTAAAGGGTCACATTCAGCAGTGGAAACATTGACTGTACGAAAGTAGAGACAAGGTGTGATTTCTATTTCCGTGTCAAACGACTTTTGGCTCGCATTGACTAGCGGCGCCGCCCTAGAATGTATTCTATAGGTCATGAGCATGTGGTAAGTCGCTTTATTCCTCTACAATAGAATCGATGCAGGACCCTGAAGAACGATGGAAAGTTCAAGCATGCTGGAGAAAGCCCCGAAGGTGGAGTTGCCCCGATTTGGAAGTTTTTCTATTTTAGGTAAGTATGGAAACCCCGCCAGCGTATCGGGATTCTGAACTGCAATTGCTCTTCTCCAGGAACAACTTCCTACTTAAGTACCTATACAACCCTCCTAATCACCATATGGACATATGCCTAGAGCAGCTAATCACAGGCTGCTATAAGGCGTATAGAACCTTAAAGGAAGAAGACTTCACCTGGCGTCTGTAATAATTGTATCCTTTCGGGCCGTTTTACCAGGGCTAGACAAAGAAGTCGGATTAAGGCGTAGATTGTTGTCCGTCAGATTAAGCTCTCACCTGCATTGCCGTCTAAACCTACGCGGATTTGGTAACATGTCCTAAGGCGAGACAATAGTTGCTACCGGTATATAAGGCTATACCAACGACATAACCCTCGGCTGGCTATGGAAATTCTTCCACGAGTTCCAGGTCATGGGTCACGTCCGGATTGCATTGCGATCGGCACTGCGGTCGGTACTCCTAGTACTAACATCTTAACTGTGTTTTATACGACAGTGCGAGGCCGATGAGACGCGAGCTTTTAAAGGGCTGGGAATATATTCTTATGATGCGCAATGCAACAGATGCAAACAGTTCGATTCAGTATAATCAGAGTATATTACGTACCTACATATCACGCTATTGGCCGGCATTTCTTTTCCTGTGACTCTTGCATAAGTACTTTAAGCACCTAGGCACGCCCGTCACTTTGGCAATGATCTGATGGTATTTGCGACCCCTACCTCATGCAGGAACGGGCCAGGCCGTGGTCAGAACATTACGAACCTACGGCCGGTACAAACAGTTTATGACTCAGCAAGCAGCCAACAATATAACGATCGATGCGTATTCATTTACAGTGATGCAGCAGGACCAAGCTCTTCACTTAACCTCCGAGACATAATAACAGCAATCAGTTTATCTCAAACGCAGGCACTCGTAATTGCGCATCCGTGACTTTTCGGTAACGTGCCCTCGCCACACTGTACACTTCCTTGTCCAAACAGACAGCAGTAGTTTAAACAACCCTGCGTCGTTTCCCGGGCCCCAGGTGCAAAATTCTTTCCCGCCAGTCTTAAAATCTATCAAGACCGGAGGTTGGAAGAGAATTAGCCGTTTACACGTCGCATGGATCTGTCATCATGCCAGGGCTGGCTTTTGACCCTCGGAGGGAAACCTTATTACAAAAGCCCCTTTCGATCGATGCGAAGTTGATTCGGGACGCTGGCCACGGCACCGGAACCCAAGCGACAGCCATGGCCTGGCCCGCACTATTTCGACTGACATTATCAGCAACCGCTGTTGTGAGAATGGAGAAGAGTAACACGTTTAGCTTAGAGGTCAGTCTTGCATAATGACTCCTGTGACTGATTCTATACCGAATATAGCCGCCTCCGCTTGCACCCTATAGTTAATTCGACCTTAAGTGGCTTCTAGATTTTAAGACGTGGCATGGATGGCCTCTGAGACCACGAGTATTAGCAGGACTGGCGTCTAATCGTGGTCCATCACTAGTCTAGGTTCAAAAATGGTATCATTCAACCATCGATGCTCTGGACATGTTTCTATACGCTGATGTAGCTATAATTACCCACAGCTCAAAACAAACTCCATAAATAATCATCAGCGGACTCTAGCCTAGTTCCTCCAAGCCTGCACAAAATCATGCAACCGGTCGATGACGACGGGGATGATACCGCTGAGGCTGTCCTCCAAGATGCCGTCGAGATGACGGATTGCGTCCTCCTCGCTGAGGTCGAGGTGGAAGCGCTCCTTGACCTTGAAGACGGCCTTATCGGGCTCGGCCTTGATGTCGGGGATGTTGGCGTGCACCATGAGGCTGAACAGGTTGAGAATCAGGTTCGACGACTTGCGCAGCGCCGTGAACGCCAGGAAGCAGTACTGCTTGAACTGCAGGTACGCCTCGCTCGGTGGGTTGGAGCCGCCCATCGCGTCCACCATCTCCTTGCTGAGCTTTACCGCCGGCGCGAAGGGCTTCGGGTCGCGCCCGAGGATGAACCCGAAGTCGGCGTGGAAGAAGTGCCCGTCGGGGGCGAGGAGCAGGTTGTCGAGATGACGGTCTCCGACGCCGAGGATGTATGTGATGACACAGTATCCCGCACAAGACTTAACGTATGTGTCAAGCGTTTCCTTGCGCACACCAAGGTATGCACGGTCATCGGGATTGTGCTGCCTTAGGTAGGCCAGGGCTGGGTTGTTCCTGTATTTCGACGAGATAGCCGCAAATGTCTGCGAAGGGATGAATTGTGATGCCCCGGCTGTTGTACTGGTCGCAAGAATCTTATAAGGCGAGAGCTTGAGATCTAGGTTCTCCTTCTGGAGCAATTGATCCATGAGTGTGATGATTTGGATCACAAGTTGATCCTGACGCAGATCGTCTCCAGTCTTGAAAATGATAGGGTACTTGCTTCCGGATATTGTCTTAAACGTCACCATAATGGGCGACAGAGAGGATTTGAAGACTCGTGTTTCTTCTGGAACGACCCCAGTAATCATCACTGACGGGTCTAGCGGCAAAGGGATTGGTGGGTCGATTGACAGGACTTCGTTCTTCGGATCCGCGAGGAAGGATTTGACCTTTTCGACCTTCTTCGATATCGTCAAATTGGAAGCTTGGATTTCGGCCGAAATCTTCGATAAAACCGTCACAAGCTCCGCCTGTCTTTCCAGAGTGACCCTTGTCTCCGTTCCACCGGGGCGTTTCTCCAGCTCTTGCATGAAATTGTACTGTACCTTTGCGTACATCTTGCTCACTTCCTCGCCCTGATCTTCGCTTCTATCATCGTATTCGACGCCAAGGTACCAGAAGAAATAGTTCCCAAGAATGAAATTCTCAACGGCCCTCGAAATGAGAAAGTTCGCCAAGGAGGATGTCTGTACGGTAGGCTGACCTGAGTCTGCTGATATGTGTTCGAATTTGAGGGCCTGGACGAGCTGGAGTAGATAGAGAAGCAGCTCATGGTCGTCTGCCTTTCTCAATCTCTCAACAGCATACGCTCTTACGGCCGGGTTGTCAAAGGTTGGGCCGAGGAGCTCTAGGGCGTCATCCACATCAATCTCTGTCCATTTCCCCAGCGCCTGAATGGCCTGCTTTGATTCGCTCTGGTCTTGCCAATTGACAGACTTCACAAACTTTGTCAGGGCGCGCTTATCCTTGGTTAGATGATATCGAAACTTCCACACGAGATCTTTCTCTTCAGGCAGCAAAGTGTGAGTTGGCGAGTAAGACATAATCTGGTTCAGCTCATCACGGACTTTAGCGTTAGGCCGGAGATCCTTATCAAGGATTCCATGGCGATGTTGGCTTCTGACGAGACGTCTATGCTTGCTTTCTGCAGGATTATCTTTTGCGCCAACTTCGGGATCATATAACCTGACGTAGCGATAACTATCGTCCTTGCCAGTGTCACCAGGGCCTCTGATACCGGGACCATAGGATACCTCCGGGTGAGGTTTTAGAGTGATATTCGACTGTGAAGCCGAAAGCTGTTGTAAGGATGATATGGGCGGAGCCGGGTACTCGTGATCTGCGAAAACAACGGGGAAGTCGAAGCGGGGAAGTTCAACATTCAATATGAATCTCGATATCGCAGGCTCCGGGAGCTCGCCATCCTCTTCATCTACTACCCCTTCTTGTCGCCCGTTTTCGGTCCCTTCATGGCCGTGGCCCGAGGGGCGCTGAGAGGACTTGATCGAGTTTCTCGCTGCTTTCAACCCCCTCTTTTCAGTATTTCGGTATACGAGTTGATCTAGCCATTCGACCCTGGGTATTTCATTCATCTCATGTTTCTTGAATAACTTGTCCAGCCTTTCCAGTTCCTCGGCTTCCTTATCCTCTAGCATCGCATCACCCTTCTTGGAACCGGCCGTTCTCTTAGAGATAGCGGACGGAGTGGTTGTGTTATCATTTCCATCGGCTTGTCTATTCCTGTGAACTAGGCATTTCTGCCTGCCCTTCTGCAGCTGATTATCTTTATCGAAGAGAGGGAGTGTTGTTCCTCCGAATGGGATGGCATGACCCTGAGCTTCTTTACCCCCGGTTGGCGACAGGTCCCATATGGTAATTGCCAGATATGAGTTCAAAGGAAGGGATTTGTAGGGCATCGGTAGGGTTAACCACTCATTCCACCTATGACGTGTGTTAGTGATAAAGGCTCGGCCGGCTAGGGTTCCGTGTCCAATATTCCCAGTGACCGGCAGGCGCACCTTCGTTCATTTCGGAAAGCCTTATACGATGTCTGAACCGGGACTGTAAGCGGCTTCGAACCAGCCCAAACTTGGACTGTCACGTAGAGATCCGAATGCTGGCTGGACATTACGCGCAGTTAGGATGATGTGCGTCCTGAAGATTCCAGCCGCATCCAACACGCACCTTAGGTTTGAGCCAATATGTCTGAGATCCGGCCTTTGTAATAAAGTAGAGTACAGATGCGGCGTCTCTTCACCTTCGAGGTTGATTCTGTATCAGGCGCTATGTCAGTCAACAACGCATCCTCATTCTCAGCCATCAACACGGGCTCAGACCTACATGCGAATGCTGACAGGATAGTCCAGAGATTCGGAGGTACCGAATGAAAAGGGCTCCATTTTGACACCAGTGGTCCATGACGGTTCCGTTTCGCTTTACAGGGACGACATGACAAAGACTCTACAAAATAGGTGAATGGGAGCTGGAGGTTTCTAGTGTCATACAGTGGAGGCGTGGAGCTGGAAAGTCACAAGCTGATGAATATGGGCCCCACTGGCTAACGTACTATGTAGGTACATACATAGTAGGTCATGCACCACGAGCTTAAACCACAGTTTAAGTAAATTCCTGGTTCCACTTGGACAGCCGCATCACCGCCACATTCTCTCGGCGTGCCCTCGGTACCAGTTGCTACAAGTCAGAATGGGGACAATAGTATCCTCCTAAAGCCTAGGGAGTCAGGCGATAACTCTTGTCCTCAAAACATTGTTACTCTCCGGGTGTGCGTCAAAGTTTTTAAATTATTTTTTTCGACGTTCTTTTTCCGAATTTTTATATTGCTAGGAGAATAAGTGGCATCAAGGTTACGCCAGTCCGTAGATGTAGGCACCACTTGTACCTTCGCAGTTCAGCCACAATCCAGTCAAGCCACAACCCAGGTATGCCAAGCCGCTGGGTACGTACCTCGACTCTAAACGCCAGGCAGGCGAGCCGCAGTCTAAGCCAGATTTGAGATCAATTAAACTGTTTGTCGCGTCTCCTTCATCTTCCGCGACTCGCGTGACAGTTCAACCAGAACCCCTCAGAAAAAGGACAATATAGCATTAAGGAAGAGCCTAGCTTCGACGTGTCATTTTGGGGGACACTTTGGTTCAGAAAGCGAAAAGCAAATTGATCCGTCTTTGCGACTTCACACTATCGACACATTGTCGGGCCATTAATACACAGCCTCGCCTTGTGGGCTTCCTAGCTTTCGTACGGAGTGGTCCAGCGATGTCATCACCACCGTCATCCCCGGAGCCCGATTCTCCGGGCTCCTCATCAAACAAAGAGAATCAGCACAGCAATTTGGTCATGAGAGACAAAGGCAAAGCGCCCGAGGGTGCGTCTAAGAGGAAACGAGCCTTGACTAGTGGGCCTACCCCATCCAGCTCTAGGCGCCGTACACATGAGCCCGAGATCCAGATTGATGATGATGAGTCCAATCAGTACGACCCGGATCAGTCCCTAGAGGAGAAGCGCCACGTGCAGCAGGGCCTACGGAATCTCCTCAGGGACCTCACAGAAAATAACGATGAGTATCTTCAGCCGGACTCCACCGGCCTACATGAGACGCTGCGGAAAGCCAATGAGCTGTCGGCGGGCATAAAACAGACTACTGAAGCCACCATCGACTCTAGACTCCTGGTGAACACTGTCGACGCGTCATACCGAAAGACAGTGCGCTTAACGTCGGGCAACGTTGCTCAAGGCGTTGACGTGGATGAGTTTGTCTCCAAGTGTATCACGTACATGAGGCTTGGCGCCGGCATAGTAGAGGATGATGCGCCAGAATTGACCTCTACTCAACAACAGCGGAGGAGACCCGATCGGGGGGCTGTCGGCGAGGACCACGAGGATGAGATTGGTGACGAGGGCGATATGTTCAATTGGGAACACCTGGGCCGCTTCGCGTGTCTTCCTAATATCCGACGCCCAGCAACATCGGGCTTTCTCCTTGGTCCCCTCTCCGTGGAAAAGAAAGTCCGCAAGGCGGTCAAGCGAAGTGCCCCATTCAGACCAGGGAACCTAACAGAGACGAGACCGCAGATTCTGAATGCCGAGGATGTTCAGCGGTCCGAAAACAACGACCTGACGGCCATTTGTTCCAAGATTCTCCAGCGACTAGAACAGGCCTGTGGTGAAGCCCAGGACAAGGTCGAAGCGGCCGTCGACAGGGGGGCCAGCGACGAGGAACAAGCGAGACTGATGAGCAAATATGGACTACGGTCCACTGGCGGGATGGACCTTCTGAAGTTCGTCGTAAATCCCCGGTCGTTCGGCCAGACCGTCGAGAACATGTTCTACGTCAGCTTCTTGATACGCGACGGCCGTATCCAAATTGAATTTGACGATAATGATCTACCAAGTTTGCGTAAGTTGTCCCCGGCGACTAATTCTCTGATAAGGCTCCTAATATTTCTAAACAGAACCGGTCAGCCAGGAGGGCAATACAGGCGGAGGCAAACACAGTGCTCAAAAGCAACAAGCGGTGTTGTCCATAGACATGCAGACATGGCGCGATATCATCGACGCATTCGATATCACGGAGTCCATTATAGAGCACCGCAAGGAGCAGAGTCACCAAGGACCCGGTGCCAGAGGTTGGTACAGCTAGCCGTGCTACATGTAGAGATGACTACGTTGATGTCTGGGAAACATTGTCAACGGGAGGCGGCGTTGAGGATCCGGTGGACTCGCCTGGGTTAAGAGTATTGTACAATACGTGTGGACACTAGAACGAGGGCTTGCATGACAGATACCCAGCTGACACCAATCACTTTAATTAAGAAAGGCTCAATTGATTACGGTGTATTCATACTCCCAACTTCGATTTGCGGCGAGTCTAACAGCATTGTCCATTGTGTTACGGCGCTCGTCGGTCGAGAGAGTCCCAGCAGCAGTGGGCATAAGCATATAAAGCCACATAGAGTCCAGATTATCGGTCTCGAATTCAGTATCCCTTCTAGGAACATGGGAACCTGGTGTGCTGGCCTAGGTGCATGATGCATGCCCTGACACATTGGCCTTAATATGCGTACTGACATTCTCCTCAAACAGTAGGTTGAAAAGGTATGGTAACAGCTTGTAGGAGCCACCGAGAAGTCGCATTCAGTGCCTACAGCCGGACTTGCATTTACAAGCTGGTTAGAACAGCTTCTGTCTGACCGGATACTTCTCGGCCTGCCTTGGCAGCACGTCTCCTGGGTCGTATCGATCCCCATTACCCACCGTCTTGCTACCTGTTTTCAGCAACACTTTTCCGGACTCGTGTCCTCGCCCTCTCGCCATGTGAAAGAGAAGAGGCCAGTCCTTTGGTGATATGTGAAAGAGTCGCCGAGGGCCATTATAGCTCGGAGATAACAAAGGGGGCACAAAGGGGGGTTCCGGACGCAGATATCGCGACTCGGCTCTTTTGTACGACAGGGGGAACAAAGTCTCTTCTGCTATTCGGGCGTTGGCTCTCCCTAAACGTAGTATCCCCCCAACCTCGAGATACTTAATACGTTATACTCGACCCATTTGTTGTATATGCAGTTTCAAGTGAAAGCGCTGCGAAGCGATAACCCCCGACTACCATAGACGACGCCTTGAGCGGGGGCAACATGGCGGGCATGGGCGAAGATACAAAGACGGAGACGGAGATAGCTGAGAGGGAGGAGAGGAGACAGGATGTTTTGAAGAGAAACCAGGCGTTCATTGAGACGGCCATCCAGGAGCTCGATCTGACGAAAGACAGAATCGACGCCAGCGACGATGCCCAGTTCAAGGAATGGCTCACTAGGAAGTTTAAAGGTATCACGGAGAGACTCGCAAGAATAGAGAACGAGAAGGACGACTTTAAGAAAGATGCCAACGATAACGCGGATAATGCGAAGAGGCTCAAGCGGCAGATAGCCGACTTGAAGAATAGGAAAGGAGATTTGTTCGACGAGGTTTTGGGAGCCATGAAGGAGGACCACGAACGAGACAGAAAAAAATGGGACGAGAATGAGGAGATGCTACGGGTGGCGCTCCAGGAGAAAGAAAAAGAAGCCAAAGCCCGCGAGGACGCCTTCAAGGCGGAGAAGGCGGAGCTGCGGAGGGAAGTCAAGGACCAGGAGAAGAGGGCTGAAAAAGCGGAAGCTGCTTTCAGTGAAAGGGAAGAGTCTATCAAGGAACTTGAGAAGACGAAAAGGGAACTCGAGAAGACGAAACAGGAGGTGGACAATATCAACGGACAATACGACAGATTGCAGGGGGAGAAGGGCGCGGTCGAGCGGCAACTCGCTGAAGCTCGGGCGGTTGGGGAGAGGGCAACCAAGGTAGCCAGGGACATCGAGGCGGAAAACAAGAACCTCGAGGAGAACAACGAGACTCTCCGGACGCAGCTCGAGAACCTGACACGAGAGAAGAACGACCTGGAAAAGAGCTCGCGTGATGAGATTAGCAGCTTCCAGGAGAAGATCCAAGAGATCGAGAGGGAGAGTGCGTTCTTCGGCTCCCGACGAGGCTCGAACGACGATCGCGCGTCCACCAGAGCGGGAGGGAACGAGCTTGAGGGCCTCGAGTTCAGCGGCAACACCAGCCAGCCCAGCCAACAATCAGACGAGGAGAACGAAGGCAGCCAAGGCGGGCGCAGCGAGGGCGGGGCCTCGAGGAAGTCGGACGGCGAGGCGACGAGGCGGCTCGAGGAACAGCTCAGGGAGAAGAACGAGGAGCTAGCCACAGTGGAAGCGACCGCTGCTGCATTGGAACAGCAACTGGAGCAGCTCCGGGAAATGGAAGGGGAGCTAGCCCGGACGAAAGAGAACGTCACTATACTAGAGAACCAGCTAAAGCAGCTCAGGGAGAAGGAGGGAGAGTTAGCTAAGGCGAAGGATAACAACACCGCCGCTCTGGAAAACCAAGCGCGGCAGCTCCAGGAAAAGGAGCAGGAGCTAACCAATGCAAAAGTGGGCATCGCTTCACTAGAAAAACAACTGGAGCAGCTCCAGGCAAAGGAAGAGGAGCTAACCCAGGCAAAAACGAAAATCGCTGTACTGGAGAATCAGTTACAGCAGCTCAAGGAAAAGGACGGAGAGTTAGCCAAAGCGAAGGATGGAGAAATCGCCGGTCTGAAAGACCAAGTGCGGCAGCTTAAGAGAAAGGACGAAGAGCTGGACAGGGTGAAAGAGGACATTGCCGCACTGAAAGACGAGCTTAAGGAAAAGAACGACGAACTAATCAAGGCACAACAAAATGTGGCTTCACTGGAAGAGGAAGTGCGGGAGCTTAAGGAAGAGGAGGAAGAGCTAGATGGGGTGAAAGAGGAAATTGCCGCATTGCGAGGACGTCTACAAGAGCTCCCGGGAAAGGAACAGGAGCTAGCCAAGGCGCAAGAGAACGTCGCCGCACTGAAAGACGAGCTTAAGGAAAAGAACGAGGAACTAATCAAGGCACAACAAAACGTGGCCTCACTGGAAGACGAGCTACGACGGCTCAAGGAAGAGCAAGAGGAACTAACCAAGGCGCAACAGAACGTCCATTCGCTGGAAGGCCAATTGCGGCAGCTCAAGGGTAAGGACAAGGAACTAGGAAAGGCGAAAAGTGAACTCGCCGCCCTGCAAGAACAACTGCGCCAGCTCCGGGAATCGGCGGCGGAGGGCGACAAGAACACCGAGCAGAAGGACGCGGAGATCGCCGGGCTAAACCTGGACATCGCCCGGCTGAAACAGGAGCTCGAGAAGTGTCAAAAAGAAAGGGATGACCTGAAGGAGCAAGTAGACGCCCTTACTAAAGAGGTCCTCGGAGCCAACAACGCACGTGAGAGCCTAGAAAATCTACAGAAGGACCTAGAAAGCCGAAGACACGACCTGGAAAGCCAAGTAAAGGCCAACAAGGAGCAAGACGCAGCAAAACAGGTCGAGATCGACAGGCTGCAAGGAGAGGTCGAAAAGCTTCAAGAGGAGGTCGACCAGCTCAAGGAATCGGTCGACACAGAGCGGGAGCGGGCCAACACAAACAACACCGAGGTCCGGACGCGCAGGGACGAAATCGCGCAGCTGCAAACGGACCTCCGACAAGCGAATGAGGATGTTGAGAAGCTACAAGCGGACCTCCAGGAAGCTAGGGAGAGAGCGGCCTCAGGAGCCGGGAACACGGACACGGGGGCCAGGGGGCAGGACGTGGCGGCGGCCGAGGCCTTCTTCAACGCCAAGATGGCGGACTTCGCCAGCCAGCTCGACCGGCTGCGCGAGAGCTACGAGGGGGACCGGGACATCCAGGACCTGCGCGACGTGGTCGCGGCGAGCGGTGCGCGGGCCGAGGCCATGTTCCCGGAGATGGCGCAGCGGCTCGACGGCTTCGTACGCAGCACGCGCGACCACCTCAACGACATGTTCCACGACGTGCGTGGGAACGGCGCCCAAGCCCTCCGCGAACGGCTCCAGGAGATGCGGGAGCGCCTCGGCCGCGCCGAGCACTTCCACGACGCCTACCGGGCCCAGCTGGACGGCGAGGATGCCGGGGCTGACGCGGAGCAGCTCCAGGACCGCGTGCAGGCGCTCACGGCGAGCGCAGCGACGCTCCGCGAGCAGATCCAGAAGCTCGAGGAGCTCCTGCAGGCACTGGAGGCGAAACAGCGTGAATGGCCCGGCGTCGAGGACGATAGCTCGCGCAGCTTCCAGAACACGCTGGAGCAAATCGAACTGGCCCGCCAGGCGGAGGAGATCCAGGTCGCGGGGCTGCAGGCCGGAATCCGGGTGCTGGAAGACGAGCTGGCAAGCAAGGCCGCGCAAGTGCCACCGTCCCCGCCGCAGGACGAGCTGCTACGACTGCAAGGACAGCTCGACCAAGCGCGCTCCGACTTCCAGGCGGTGCAGGATGAGGCCGGGCAGTTCGTGGGCGACTTCGTCGCCAGGCTCACCGACCTGTCCACCCTGGCTAGGGAGCAGATTACCGGCCGGCTCGACGACCAGATCGACGAGTTCCAAAACGAAAACCAGAACCAGCCTTCGGCCGAAGCCACGTCGGGAGACCGTCTCAAGTCCCGGGCCCTCGCCGAATTGCTCCACGACCAAAGGCAGTGGACGCAGGACGTCATGGAGGCCGTCGACGCGATGCGGACGCGGGCCGCCGACCGGCAGTTCGCGCACCAGGGCACGCAGACCGACCTTTCCGGGGACGCCGGCGGGTTCCGGTTCGGGGCGGGCGGCGAGACCTGGTACTCCCGGCACAATGTGCGTGTCGGCCGGTGCTGTGAGGGCGACTGGTTCTTGCGCGCCCTCAACAGCCTCGCCTTCCTCTTCATGATCGCGACCGTCATCGCCGAGATCCGCCAGTACAACGTGTGGCGCAACGGCAACGCCGTCACCAGGGCTCTCTACATGGCGGCCGATGACAACACGTACTGCCTCAGGACGCCGAACTACGACTGGTTCTTCGAGTGGCTCACCATGTTGCTTGGTCGCCGTTAAGTAGTATTGACAGATTTCCACAGTCCGTGCTCGTACGGGATTTTCAAACCGTGGATCGTGGTTCCGAATCTTCCTCGACGCCTAGGAATGGGTTCCGGTGTCATCGGGCGTTTAGAAGCCTGTAGACTATAGAGTGAAGGGGCTGTGGGTCCGGAGTTCCAGGAGTTGAGGGATACATGTTAGCACAGGGACACATGACTATACAACTTTTCATTTGTACGATTTCTATGTCGATAGGTTCGAATATCCGCTGGTGTAGTTCATCTAAATGTCAACTCCTTTTCAGCGAGAAAACTCCATGGTTGTTCTTGTTCAATATGACAGTTTTCCTCCTGCGGACATACGGCAAAGTCCGATGAGAGATACAGGAGGGAAGCCGAGGTGCCGAGGTTCTGCTACTCCTGATCGCGCTTTCGTATGCACGTACCATGATGACTAATAGGTCTTCATCTTCCGAGGCGCTCAAGGGAATTCATGTCCCGAAGTGATAGTTCCTTGTAGGATTTTTGTGGAATGTTAAATTCCCATTTACAGACAATGAAAGAAAAATATCGTGTAGTTGGTGAATAGTGTGGGATCATCAATTGCTTGTAATTGGTCGTCGTCATTACTTCTAGGCTTCCCCACTATATTTAGCGGCTAATAAGCACTACCGGGTATACGTTCTCGCATTCTTATTTATCGAATTCGTTCTAGAACTGTATGACGTTTGGTCGATTGGAACAAGCACCATGACCTGATGATCCTTATTGAGGGCTGGTAATGCTTCTAGCCTCGGGTCCCAACGACATTCCGCACGTGTAATAAATGTACCTAGCGAAATATTATTGACTATTGTTTTGTTGCATCAAGTTTACATCTCTCTTACGACTAGGTTTCTAGTATGAATAAATATCCCTCTTTATCTCGGGCCATACACTCAAGTTCAAGCTTCAAACAGTCTCAGCTAACAAAACTCCCGTGTTCATTTGCCTCATCGGCCCCAAGGAATATTGCCTATTATAATACTTCTGGGATCACAAATATAGCCCAGCGAACGTTCGGTCAAGGAACATATCTGCAAAGTAGGCGCACTTTAGCGACAATGTCCTCGAAGCTCATCCCATCAAGCCCGGCGGATGTGATGGTCATCCGCAACATCACACCTAACATCCTAACGCTCTCCGTGCCATTCTCACGCTTCGGTATATTCAAAGTCGGTGGCCGCGCAACCATAAGTGAGTTAATCATGCGAGACAGGGTGATATGGGGCGTCGGTTTACTGACATCGACCGGCGAAGTACGCCTTACATCTGGAACTCTGGCCGTCTTCTCACCAGTAGCATTGACCCCAGATGTGAAAGCAAGGGTCGCTAAGATGGGCGGCAAGGTCGCCTACCTGATCGCACCGGACATTGAGCACCACATCTTCCTATCGGAGTGGGCGAAGGAGTACCCCGACGCCAAGCTTATTGGCCCCGAAGGACTGCCCGAGAAGCGGGCGGGCCAAAAAGACGAAAGGATCCGCAACGACGACCATTTCGCGTTCGTCTTCAGCCCAAAAAACAAAGACCCCCACGGCATCAGCGAGGAGTTCGCAGCGGACTTCGAGGCCGAGTACGTGGGCGCCCATCCCAACAGGGAGATCGTGCTGTTCTACAAGCCCGAGAAGGTGCTCATCGAGGCTGATCTGCTGTTTAACATGCCGCCCACCGAACAGTACTCCAGGGTTTGGGAAGAGGAGAGGAAGAGCCATGGCCTGATAAACAGGTTGTGGAACGCCCTCCTCAAAACAAGCGGCGAGGCGAAAGCCCACAAGCGGGTTCAGTGGTATCTGTTCAGCAATGCTAACAAGGACCGCTCCGGCTATAATGCTAGCATCCAGAAGATTGACTCGTGGGATTTCGAGACCATCATCCCTTGCCATGGCGATGTCATCGGGGTTAATGCTAAGCTGGTGTTTAGAAACATATTTGAGTGGCACTTGCAGAGTCACAAGTGAATATTCCCCTGCGTTATCTTGAATTATGCACAAAAGCTGGAGCTACTATCTAATTAGTTGTATATATTTACATGGGGCCATGAGGCGGTGGGGAGAGGTATGGTTAGGTTAGGGTGCGTTGGCAGTTGTTTTGAGATACCAACATTCGCTTCTTATTAATGCTAGCCTACCATATTCCTACCAGGACACAGAGATTGAACACAATTTAGCTTGCAACCTTAAATAAGATTTTAAGGCCCAACATTGCCAACAAAACCCAGGAGGTGCAGTGGTAGCATGCAGTCATGCTGGGCAGCTTGATGCATAGGATCAGTTATAGGACCGTAGGGAATCGTGGAGGTGCTCGGTTTGGGTCCGGGGCGGGGTGTTGCCTTCTTATTGTCTTCTCGTATGCTTTTCTACTCATAGTAAACTGTACGTGTTTGAAGGCTATTGAACGAGCTCTACCTTGGTCGATGCCTTAGCTGAGATATGCACAGACAATGTACACACTATAATAGGTATGTCACTCTCCGTCACTTCCCCCGATTATACCTGTTGTTGTGTTGTAGTCAGCTTGGTTACAACATCCAACAGGTTATATGATCGACCTAGAAAGGGTGCTCCTTAGTCTCACAGCAGCCGCAGTAGTCGAGCTGCATGGGCTCTCCAGACCCGCAAAGATTCTTCAACGCATATATTGCAAATCAAACAAGGTATGGCAGCCCGAGGGGCGATGACCCCTTATATCAAACAATGAGGAGCCGCCCGATATCGAAAGACTAAGAACTGCCACCGCCTGCCGGCATCGAACTTCCATATGCATATATTCTCCAAGGGAACGTAGCCGTTTTGATTGATCATTAGTATTAGCATTACGCTCTTTCGTGGTAGGAGCGTATTTCGTCAAGTCGTATTACCCACCGAGCCTCGAACGTCTTCCCAAACAGAACCCCTTGTCTGAACGCCAAGTGTTACCAATTCATCCTAAAACTTCCAATTCCGCCTTATCCCGATTTGACTCCCTGTTTCACGTTGTACGAGCGATATTGAGGAGCCTTTGCTTCAATGACCGCCTCTCACTTCTTCACTTGCCGAGCTAGGAAGTCTTTCTCCATGACCCCTTCATCACTGCTCTCGCCACGACTCACGCCGCTCGAGTCGTCCGTCACTGCTCCGCTATCGGGCTTCCGTTCCTCGTATGTGTAGACGAACTTGTATCTGAAGGATCTACCTTCATTCAGGGCCTGGTAGTCTTTAAGTAAGCAACCAACGTGCACGCAAAGCTGATCCTTCCAGGAGGTCGCAGTCACGACCATACCTTGCACAGCTTGCACCGGTCGCCGAATCGGCCGACTTTGTTCTGGCAGTTCACAGCACACTGTCATGGTTCCGTTAGAATCACATACGCAAGTCGAATCCGGTTTCGAGGAGTCTCTCACGTAGAAGTTCGCACAGTAGCAATACATATTTCAAGAACCTCTTGATGCCGTCGAGGTCGAACAGGAGAAGATACTTGATGACGAGGATGATGTTTCGCAAGGCCGCAAACGGCAAGTCTAGTGTTACAGGTGTTTGCTTTGGGTCACACTGATGGTGAAGAAGACGAAGGAGAGAGATAACTCTTGGGAATCTCTGAATAACCCTGACGTTCGAATTCGGGCCCCCAGACCTAGAAACCCGGCCTGATATATACGTCCGGGCTATGCCATCGGCCCGATATCCACCCTGATGTCTAAACCCAATTACTTATCGAGGCAATACAAGGTTCAGGCTAGCCTTCGGTGCTCCTAGTTTTCTGGGGAACTTTATGTCTGGCTGGCGTGCTGACGGCTCCCGTACAGCCTAGATTCCTAGTGCTGGTCGTAGTCGCTGGTGCGGGGGAAGGTATATATTTCTAACTATTAGGTAAGGGCTGTCAGTGTTCCCGCTACTAGTATGTCCGGTCGTCGGCAGATTTCTCCGAATCTGTAGGCTTCCAAGTTCGGAATAGTAACTCGCCTTAACTCTACCGTCTTATTGGGACATGGCACGGCCCGAAAATTATGGAATACTGATACATACTGATCGGGATGAGTCTCCTACACACCATCTTCTCTCGAAGTTTCTTGGGGGGCAGCTAATACTGACGTGATATGAGGAGCACTGGAGTTTACCTTGCCTTACGATTTCCAGTCAGACGTCAGATGCACGACACCAAACGAATGGTCCCAGTCGAAAGAGTGCTGCCGTTCTCGTCACAGCATACTTGCTCACTGTAGCCTCGAGTATATCTTTTCCGCTAAATACCAGAGACATGAAGCTGTCCGAGTTCGACCCCGATGAATCTCCATAGGGTTATCTGATTGGCGTCGAAGCGGCACATCCATACCCATCCAGCTGTTCCTGGGGACTGGGTACTGGGTACTGGGTGTCCGGCCGACTATTAATATCCCTGTCGGGTATTCTCTAGCGGCCGGCCTAAGGGCTTCGATATCAGATGCCTGATTCATTTCCTCTTGAACAGATGACCAGAAGAGGTTAGACTTGATGGAGAGTACCCATTTTAGATATTAAACATACCCCTAATACGTAGTACGAGCTGATCACTACAGTAGTTCAGGTTCGCCGTACCCCTAGGAAACTCAGAAAAGCGGTGCCTCGGTAAATCTCTCTATATGCAGGCTAGCAGGCCCCTGAAAAGGCTGCATGAGATGTAATGTATGCCACTCCTTCCCGGCAGTCCAATACTATCAACAGATTACCGGCGACCCTTCAGATTGCCGTCTCAACCGTGTGACGAACGGAACACTATCTGCGTCTAGCATGAACACGTTAAACCTAAATTATCCCTTGATAGCAGGAGACATAACTGTGAGCACAGTCGTCAAGGTTTGACCTGATATTAATGGATAAGTTGGGAACCCCATACGAGGAAGCGAATACAGATTCAATGCAGCAGGAGCGACACGCAACGTGCTTTAAATAATTGGCCAACAACGTATTGTTTTACCTAGATCTTGGAATAGGCTCAAGACGAGTGCACCTCAGGGTGAAGTCACCTAGTGACGTTATCAGATAGCAAGAACAGCTGCCCCTTCTAGTCATCAAAAATCTCATAGAAACGCCGATGCTCAGCACTTGGCAGCACTCCTTGAAATATGAATACCGAATATTATGAGCCTCGGCGAACGTTGGACGAGGACGCGTACGAACCCCCCTTTATTCTCGGCTCCATTCCAAAGCTTATTATCAGCTAAGTGTCCCGCGTCTAACGCTGTATCCGACTAGATTTCGATGGCTTCTGCCACTGGTTTATATCCGACCAGACGGATCGATGATTAATCCTCGGAATGAGAACCGGATAGGAGTTTGGAGATATTACCCGAAATGAGTTCTACATGAATCAACTTAATGATCTTTCAATCGCCCATTTATATTATTCTTTTTTTAAAGGCGTTCATGTTCCAGTTTCTAAATCTCTCCTGTTCTCCATAGTTGCACGCGATGTTCGCCTAACCTAAAATATACAACATGTCCTCAACGGGACATAAAGGCTTCAGGCACCTCAGCTAGGATATTTTGCTGCCATTAGACTATTCTGCCTTGTTGGATCCCTAAGGTGCTAATTATACGAATAGTTACGATAGGTAAACACAAGCAAGTTTAACCTCATTCCATACAATGGAGCGAGCTTATACCCCTGAGGTAGAAGTCACTTACCCTTAGATGGATTGCAGTTATGTTTATGCTCCCATAAGAGATATTCATGTTGCTCAATATTACCTAAAATTCATGTACCTCAACCGCCCTATCTCGATCTATTCGGTTATTCTGACTCTGGGATACGGAATAGCACAAGTTCATTATGAGACTTAACCAGGCTTTGGAAATAGTATATATGAACACATGAGCAAAAACTTACAGCAATAGAGGATATGGTAGGATATGGTATTTATAAGCATTGACGACCTTCCAGTACATGGATATAACAAGGGATAGTACAGCACAAGATCCTACACGTTCCAATAGTACTAGAGTAACGTTGAAGCCCTCTGGAGGAGCTATTTGGGTTTCTTGAGGTTAGTACGCTAAAAGATACATGGATAATATAAACCAAAAGGAGAAAAAAGGCCATGTTGTGTAATATTGGTCCCTCCAGAATAAAATAGGAAGAACGAGTAATGATTCCACAATAATGAATCATGTACTGTCTGTTCTCCCTGGAGTTAAGTGTGCGATCACTAAATCAGAGGCAGACCAGATGGGTAGGATGTTTGTAGTCATGTCAGTTTCCAGGGCTATCTCAACAACTTCTATGGTATGTAGATTTGAATAGCCTGAGCGACCAAGGATATTAGTATACTATTACAGCATTTTTGTCTTGAAAGCCTTCGTCTTATCAGTTGCTTCAACTATAAGTTCCTATTTATATTTCCTTCTTTTTGACTGTCGATCAGTATTCTCAACGGTATTTCTGATTGACAGCAATCTCCTGACATGGTGTATCCCTTTGTTTGTACGAGATATGCATCAAGATCATGAGTATGTTAGCTTCATGGCGGCACTTCGCAATAGAACTCCAGGGCATTGAAATCCGTGGACCTCCAATCTATCAGGCCCCCCAAGACTCTCCCAAACCACTAAACATCAACGTCATAATCAGTACCGAGGACATTTCCGGACAAGGCAACAGCAAAAATGCATGAGTTTAGGCCTCGTCGGCCAAAAAATAGAAAAGGAGCAGAGACCTAGGGTTCATTACACCTTAAGGCACACTATCCTACCCCTGGTCCCGAGCCCTCCCGTCCTCCCGCCGACGCGGCCCGCCCTTCGGCTTTTTTGCCTTTTTAAAAAAAATTCCAGCTCTCGAAATGCCGCGAAAACTAACCTATTAAAAATAAGCACGGTTGAATGGAAAGGGTCGGGCCGGAACTCGAAAAGAGGGTCCGGATCCATCACTCCCAAGCACAAGTACCTCTGATCCTAACCCACTCCGTCCTCCCGATGCTGTGCTGAACCCTAACCTAATATTTATTCCCAGGGAACCTGGCGACGCTGATCGATAAGCGGGGAATACAATGCGGACTTCAGATATTCGAAACTCTGTAGATACCCCCTGATCCCGATCCGTCCCGTCCTTCCGACGGACAGCATGGCCCCGCCCGCAAAATATTTCCATTTCAGCTTTCGACGTCGTGAATGATCGGGGCGGTTACATAATCAGTCATGTGACTAATTCAGAAAATGCACTAGAAAATGCACTATTAGAGGTAGCTACTGGAGAAGCTGACTTCTTCATGATCACCTATCAATGCAACACGCTTGGCTTCATCAAATCATCGATCTTTGTGTGAACACTAACCTAACAGTAGTCTCCGGGGGTAGAAATGGGGCTAACGGCGCTAGACTGATATCATCAACTTTCAGGATGGCGGGAGTTCCATTTTTCTCTTGTACCATTCGGCCCCTGGAGGGCCGCCTGATTATGGTAAAGCTTCCGCGACCCCGTAGTCTGGAATCTAATAATAATACCCGGGACCGCGAAGAATGGGCTAGCGGTAAGACAGTACCGTCTCGGCTACCGGGGACTCGGATCTTCTCCCCTTTTAAGTTCGGCAAGGGCGGCCGCCTGGTTGTATTTAAATTTCTGCAACGCGGCAAACCTTTGGACCCCAACTTAACAAAAGGAGTTAGTGGATTTAACGAGCGACGGGTATCGTCCCGACCGTCTGGATCTCGGTAGATTCCTTTTTAAAGGGAATGATGCGAAGGAGAGTACAAGTAGCCTCCTGCAACAATAAGCGGCTGAGTGACAATTGATTAACCCCACACTGCCTGAATGATCTACAATGATCTACGCCGGTCGGGCCCTGGTCCTTGCACGATGCCTAAATATAGACCCCGGCAGGTTGTGGTTGGCATGACGTCTGAATTCTAGACCTTTCGGCCCCCAACGCCCGTTTTATACACTATTGATACTAGCCCCCCAGCCGTCCCAGGTTGCAGGGTTGTGGCCTTCTCGTAAAGGGTTGAATCTTGATGGGAAGTGGCAGCAGAATACAATGACGAACTCCGTGTCTATGGCCCTTCAACTGTCAATATTAGGACTGGCATTATGCAATTCAACGAACTCAGTCAAAAGTGTTGCACGACGCAGATGCGGTGGTCTATTTTGATCGGGTCGCAGTCAGAAGACGTGTATGCCTCCGTGAACTGTCAGGCTCGCTCACGTGCACGTCTCAGCCTGGGAGGGCTGAACATGCCGAGAAGTTACTAACGTGTCTAGTGGATAGCTGTCAACCTATCCTGCATCCATGGGCTGAGGATCTGCCGCTCGTACCATACTATCCTTTGAAACAGTTGCGCCACGAGATGATATTACTGGAGGGGTTCCGAATTCGGTTACTTCCTCCTTACAGGACCGGGTCCTTGACTCTCCTTTACAGTGCCATAAAAGATGGAGGAGCCCCCAAGGAGGAGTTGGTGGCCGCATCGATGATCCACTTTCTTTGCACTGCTAGTTATAGTTGCGACGACGCGGCGGATTAAACATTCATCTCATGTCGCATATCCCGATAGCGCCGAGTAAGGGGAGAGCCACGTTTGATGCTCTTCCTCAGACCCACTCATCTGACGTTGGCTACTCCGGGGAATACGACCAAGGACAGTATCGAGACGAACGAGAAGGCTTCACCCACGGATACGACCAAGGACAGTATCGAAGCGCAGGAGAAGACATCGTCCACGGTTACGGCCATGGACAGTATCGAGACGTAGGAGAAGGCTTCGCCCGGGTATACGATCGAGGACAATATCGAAGCGCAGGAGAAGACATCGTCCACGGTTACGGCCATGGACAATATCGAGACGTAGGAGAAGGATTCTCCCAGGAATACGATCGAGGACAATATCGAAGCGCAGGAGAAGCCTTCGCCCACGGATACGATCGACGGTCTCGCCAAGTTTCATATGGCGACGTCAGTCCACTCTACGATGGGAGAGAATATGCGGGCCTAGCACAGTTCGAGAGCGGAAATGCTCCGTCATCCGACCACGCTCCTTACAGGCAGCAAAGCCATTCAAGAATAGCGCCCTTACATCAAGCAGCTGCACAGTCCCCGCAACCGATGTATCATCAGTATGGTAGCCCACCTCCTTGTGCTGGAGCACCCTTACCAAATCAACAACGGCCCAACTATAAACCGTCCGCGTTGAGATGGCCGTTCCTGAGCTTGCTATTCATCGCGTTGGTTGCTTTCATGGGGCTACTCGCTTATGCCATGTACGCACTGCCACAACGGGACATCTTGTCGGAACTCATCAACTCGACTTCAAAGCCGGATACAGTCAGGAGGCAGGTTGGTGATGCCGTCGAGATCGTTGACGGGACAGCAAAGTCTTCGAGCCCCGGCGCCCCCGAGGAGCCTGATTATAGCGAGGTTAGTGGCATAATGGTGACTCACTCTGTCACCATGATGCAAGTCCACCGCTCTAGTCATGATGGCTCTGTAGGTAAAAGGGCCAATTCGGTCTCCGTTTCAAACCAGACGACACCCGAGATAACCCCAACCAGACCGACGGACGATTCCGGCGATACATCTATTACAGGAGGACCTGTAATAATAACGACTGTACCATCGGAAAGCTACGGAGATATTTCCGTTACCATGACCCTCCCGCTTGAAAAGTCCAACTCGGTATCGGTTTTAACCCAGACAACGCCCGAAACAGTTCCAACCAAGCCGACGGATGTTTCCAGCGATATATCTACTACGGACACTCCTGTAGTAGTAATTGCACCACCGGGAAGCTACGGAGATATTTCCGTTACTATGACCAAATCTATCTATTATACTAGACCATCGGAAAGCTACGGAGATATTTCCGTTACCATCCTCCCGCTTGAAAAGTCCAACTCGGTACCGGTTTCAACCCAGACGACGTCCGAGACAGTTCCAGCCAGACCGACGGATGATTCCGACGATATATTTACTACGGGTCCTCCTATAATAACGACTATACCATCGGAAACCGACGCAACTGTAGCACCGGAAAGCTACGGAGATATTTCCGCTACTGTGACCGAATCTTTTGTTTGGACTAGGCCACTGGATAACTTCGGAGATGTTTCTGTTACCGTAAGCCTCCCGCTTGAAAAGTCCAACTCGGTATCGGTTTTAACCCAGACGACGCCTGAGACAGTTCCGACCAGACCAACGGACGATTCCGGCGATATATCTATTATAGGTCCTCCTGTAATAATAACGACTGTACCATCAGAAAGCTACGGAGATATTTTCGCTATTGTGACCGAGACTAGACCACGGGATAGTTTCGGAGATGTTTCCGTTACCGTGACCTTCCCGCTTGAAGAGTCCAACTCGGTATCGGTTTCGACCCAGACGACGCCCGAGACAGTTCCAACCAGACCGACGGATAATTCCGACGATATATCTACTACGGGTCCTCCTATAATAATAACGACTGTACCATCGGAAAGCTACAGAGATATTTCCGCTACTGTAACCGAGTCAGTCTATTGGACTAGACCACTGGATAGTTTCGGAGATGTTTCCGTTACCGTAACCTTCCCGCTTGAAGAGTCCAACTCGGTATCGGTTTCAACCCAGACGACGCCCGAGACAGTTCCAGCCAGACCGACAAATGATTCCGACGATGTATCTACTACGGGTCCTCCTATAATAATAACGACTATGCCATCGGAAAGCTACGCAACTGTAGTACCGGAAAGCCACGGAGATGTTTCCGCTACCGTGACCTTCCTGTTTGGAAAGTCCAACTCGGTATCGGTTTCAACCCAGACGATACCCGACATATTTCCAACGAGATCGACGGACGATTCCGGCAATATATCTACTACGGGTCTTCCTATAGGAGCAACGACTGTACCACCACCGGGAAACCACGGAAATACTTTCAGTACTGTGACCGTGAATAGACCATGGGATAGTTTCGGAGGTATTTCCGTTACCGTGACCTTCCCGCCTAAAAAGTCCAACTTGGTTTCGGTTTCAACCCAGACGATACCCGACATATTTCCAACGATGCCGACTGTAACACCGGGAAACTACGGGACTCTTTCCGGTTCTGTGACCGAGTCTCCGCCCCCATCAACAAGATCACCGAGTAATTTCGGAGGTGTTACCGTTACCTTGACTTTCCCGCCTATAAAGTCCAATTCGGTTTCGGGTTCAACCCAGACGACACCCAAGATAGTCCCAACCAGGCCGACGGATGACTACGGAGATATCTCTAGTACGAATCCTCCTGGCACTAGACCACCGGATGATTCTGGAGATGTTTCCGTCACCGAGACCTTCCCGCCTGTTGAGACTAGACTGCCCGATGATTCTGGCCGTGTAGATCCCGTTATCACCACCCTCACCGTAAATCCTACAGACAATCGCGATGTAGAAGTGGTCCAGACATTGGTTCTAACACCGACCTTGGCGGTTGAAACCGACGCTAACGGAATCCCAACCGCCACGCTGACAAAGTATCCCTCCTTCACAAGCGTCATCCCGACTTCTCATACTACCGTCCTCACCAACTCGCTAGGGCAGCCGACGGGCACGGTTGTTACCGATGCCCTCCTCACGCCGTCCATCACCGTCGAGACAGACCCCAACGGTATCCCGACGGCAACAAGAACGAGCTATGACATTATCCCGACGAAAGAACCAGATTCTACGGTCGTGAGAGTCTGGCACATGACCTACGGAGAATACTTCATCGGCATGTTCCTTCCGACCATCCTAGCCATGGCCATCTCGATCCCTATCCGCATCCTTGACCTCAACGTCAAACTCCTCCAGCCGTGGCACGAGCTCACAAAGCCCGGCGGCGCTTCCGGGCGCCGGTCGCTGTGCCTCGAGACGGGCGGGTGGTGGGGCCTGATCAACGCCGTGCGCTGGGTCTTTGGCGGCCACGTCTTGATCGTGCTGACGACCTCTCTCGTCTTAGCGTCCGCGCTCCTTGTGCCGTTGTCCTCGGAGGCGATCGCGTTCGATCTACAGGGTACGTGTGTTAAGGGGAGCGGCAATGCGAAGGGCTGCGTGTATGTGGTCAGCGTCTTCCGCGAGGCCGCCGGCGGCACGCTCGCGTTGTTGGCGCTGATGGCTATGATGGTGTTTACCATCTTATGCTACCTGGTGAAGTGGCAGACAGGCGTATGGGCTAACCCGTGGAGTATCTGCGGCATCTCGTCCTTATCCTTAAATGAGGACGTTCGGAAATTATTTCCTAGCCATGCCGATGGCGGCGCCGCGGGAAAGACGCCCGATGAACTCATGAGGTCCATTCTCAAGGATCACTGCTTTTCGCTCGGCTATTTCAAAAATTCGGAAGGGGGACTCGAGTACGGTATCATGCTCCAGAAAAACGATGTAGTCGAACCTTACCTCGAAGGAGTGCGGGATGAGAATACACCACCACTAGACAGAACGCACTGGTACAATGGCCAGACGCGTACTGGGAAGAAACATCATCAGCCCTTTTTCATGCTTAAATACTCCGGCCGGGCGCTACTGCTTATACTACTCTGCGGGATATTGGCTTTGATACTGTACTACAACAATACGGGAGGCGAGACGCCATTCGAGTACTTCATGATGAGCGAGTCGTTCGGCGTGCGCTTCCTCTTCTCAGGGGTCGGTTTCATCATCACGTTATGCTGGTCATCCTTCTTCGACAGTAAGTTTATGTCCCCACCGACTTACACGGACATTCATTGGAAAGGCTAACACATGAATCACCAAGGCGTGGCGGTGCTCAGCCCCTACCACCTCCTAGCGCAAGCCCCGCAGTCCGCCCAGCGGTCCATCCTCCTGGCGCCGCCAACGAACGCGTTCTCGGGACTCTGGTCGGCCGTCCGCCGGCGTGACGGCTTCCTCGCCGTCGTGGCGTTCACCTCGGTCCTGTCCGAGCTCCTGCCGGTGCTCCTAGCGGAGATCCCGTTCCGCGTCTCGCAGACCTACCTCGTCCACCTCATCACCACGTGGAGCGCCGTCGGCATCTTGTGCATCATGCTGCTGGTGCTCGTCTCCTCGTTCTTCGTCAAGTGGCCCCACATGCCCCTTGACCCCACCACCGTGGCCGGCGCCATGTACTACGTAGCCGACTCCTGGATGCTCGGCCTGTTCGAGGGGCTAGGCACCCTCGGGCCCAAGGATAGGGATCGCAGGGTCGTCGGATTGGGTCTGAAGTACAGGTTTGGACCGATGACGGGCGTTAGTTGGGAGACGAGGGTCGGGGTCGATGTCGCGGGGGATCTTAGTAGTATTGCAGGTTGGTGAGGTTGTTAGTTGGGTTCTTGTGCGTGACTGGGGAGCTGGGTTAATTCTACGCGTTGTTAATGGGCGCCACACTATTGGTAGCTATAACCACAGTAATATTCATCGAATATTGAACCCGATATTCAAGAATGAACGTAATGACGCTCGGCCATTTCCTGAAACTGAGACAGGCAATAAAATAGACCAAGGGGTACTCAGGAGACCCTCTCTAATGCCGCGTTTTTGAGAGTCCTTGTCGTTTTAAATAGAATGTGTAGCATTCAAGATGCAGCGCCTTTCCCTTCCGAGTACCCAAGGTTAAGGTGACCTCCCCTACCACGCGGGGGGCCAATAGTACTCCATGTCATACGCCGCAAGATATAAGACGGCAAGTTTAATTGTCCCGGTTACCGGCTCCCGGTCCCAAAAAGGCGATTACAGCAGAGACTAGGTCTCTTTATTGAAAAGGAGAGAGAGAGAAGGGCGTCGGTCTACGCGCGGCGTTTCCGGAGAGAGGGCACGCCTCCTTGCTTACTTCACAAAGGACAATCTTGCAGAAGTTACTGATTACGTAGGCCCCGGATAGCTGTTTTAAAGCATCAAAATACAAGTGAATAATAAGCACTACTTTATCGGCCTTCGGCTGGGGCACCCTTGACAGCAAGGGGTTGTCTGGAGGGATGTAGCTCCTTTTTGGCATCTTATTAAAAAGGGGGATCTGTTTTATATTAACGGAATATCCAAGGTAAGAACTTAGCTTACCGTTGCCCTAGGCAACCCCTAACAGAAAATCCCCTCAGCCACTACGTATATTCCAAAACGTTACCTAAAATCCATGTAACAGGCGGGAAAAAGAGAAAGCCAAATTCTTTAAAGCCCCAAGATTTTACAAGACCATGCACCTTTGAGAAGCGTATATATCCCACAGACCCTGTTCAGCCGCATGCAAAACTCCTGTAACCGGGAGGCCGGCGCAAAACCATTCTGCGCGGCAAAGGGGTCCCGTGGCCCGAACCGTAGCCCGCCACCCGACGAGGCTCCGAGTCAGGTCAGGGGCACGCGATCTTTCCACTCCAGATCCATCCGCGCTCGAAACAGCGGGAAGGACACCACATGCACGCAAGAGCGTAGTAGCAACCGGGTGAAAGAAAGAAAAGAAAGAAGGGGGGGGGGAAGAAGCAAAAAAGAAAACGCAGCCCCATTCAAAATCTCCAAACCCATTGCTTTTAGGCCCTCCGGTCGGTCAGTCGTATAGCATGATATGGATTGATTACGTGTAATTATGTTGACATACTTCCTACACAACGTTCTACTCTCACTATCGATAGATAGACAACTCCCACGCCCCCTTCCTCTCCTTCCTCTTCTCTAATTTCCTCCTCCGCACACAGACGAGACGGCATAGAGACGGACAAGAGGACACAAACAAGCCCTCCCATCTGCCCAACCCCCCTTCCTCCTGTGCGCGATAATTAGCGATAGTTCACCGCACCAAACCCGTCTTGTATGTTACGTTATGTTATGTAAATATGTGTATGTAACTTCCCCTATCTTTCTCCCCCATCTTCCGTCTTCTGCCTTCTGTTTGCTACCTAGCTAACATGTCCGCAAACCTCAACTCAACTCATTACACCCACGGTGCCACCCTTTCCCTTCAACTTCTTCCCCCTTCCCCCTTCCCCCTTCACCACACCTCCCTATCCTCGGCAAAAGCCCCCGGCGTCGCGGCGCTCTCCACCCGTCTCGCATCTCCCGGACCCAAAGCAGGCAGGCAGGCAGACAGAGAGGCAGACGAGGGCGGAGCGCCGGGCGCCATCCGGCTCAGCCGGATCGAGCGGTCGACTGCCCTTCCGGCCCCCCCCCAGGAGGTCACAGGCGGCTGTAAACTCCGAAAGAGGTGCAAATTCGAATATAGGTATCCTCGCCATGGCTATGAAAGAAATGAGATGAAATAGAAAGGCTCCCCGATGGAACTTGCGGGCGAGCGCGCTCAAAAGCATAGCCCTATGGAAATAAAAAGTGGAAATGCCCGATACAAAAACATAGACGAACAAACTTAGAAACGTACACCTGACTTGCAACCCTGTACGCTTTATCCAGTATCCCCTTTCTGGTCCTACATATAAATTAAAGGAAGGGCCGCCGAAGGGAACCCCTGAGTATTATTAGACAAGGCCAAAGGACAGCTATAACCCGCGTCCTGGTTGTGCCTGCCGGAACTGTGTGATAACCTTGACTAGATGGACCCCTGAGTTTTCTCCTGCATAGGTAATTCAGACTTCCGGTTGTTCTTCCAGAAGTCGATGGCTGCGATGACATCCCCTCCCGCTTCATCCTCGTACGCGAAGAGAATCTGTAGCCTGTTAGTTACCCGATTTAGGTAATTCGGGAGCTGAAGTCACTGGCTTACCTCATGCGAGCTACTATGCAACATCCTGATATTCTTATGCGGTACAATATGGACCGCGCCGCTCTCGATATTCCGAAGTTCGATAAAGCTAGGCTCGAATGCGAGGATCCAGGGGTATGACAGCGCGAAAGCCTGAGGCGTGCCTTCCCAGTCGATACGCCATTCTGGTCGTGCCCTCCAGCCGTTTCTGTTGACGAAGAAGGAGAAGTCCGTATAGTTCAGGAGGAACTCGCCGTTTAGGCGTTCTATGTGTATCGGCTTGACGCCCTCCTTCCTCGCGACGAAATCGAGCGACGTATCCGCCTGATCAAGTAGTGACTGCGTCTCCAGCGTCTCGAGCGACACGACTTCAAAACCTCTTGCACACGCAACGCACAGCTTGCTCTTAAGGAAGTGGACGGATGTGGATTCGGTCGGGATGTAGAACTCCTTGAACGCTCTAAGCTCGTCTTGGCCTGTTGTAAACATCTTGCCGAAGCCTTTCTGCTTCTTGCCCTTGCTCATCGAGTCATTGGGCTCATACACCTTGATCGTCGTCGAAAGCGCACTAGACTTGACGCAGCACACCAGGTGCCTACCCAAGCAAATGCCCGTCTTGAAAAAGTTGCAGTGACTCTGGATCTTCTTCGGCCGTTTCGACAGCGCTGGCTCGTTAGGATCGAGGGCTGCCATTGGGTACGACATGAGGGACTTGTTGGAAAGAATAAGCAGAAGACCATATTCTTCGAGGACATCGACTTGTGTCACGCTCTGTGCCTCGATCACACGCTTGGGAGGTTGATCCTTATTCTTACGGGATGAGACGTAGACACCATTGTCCGTCCCATAGATTAGCTTGCGGCCACCGTCTGTGATATACCGTCAGTACGACCGATCAACCAAGGGTGGACGAGATACACACCAAATGGCGTAACAGCGTTGACCTGGTTGCCTGTCTGGAAAAACCCGGTCGACACAGTAGTTATGTTGAAGAAATCGGCCCTTGCCCGGAGACGCTGTTGGGCAGCGTCGATATACTCGAGCCATTTCTTCCGTGCTGCCTGGTTCGATGCGTACAGGACCTGTTCGTAAAAGTTCCTGCCCAAATGACGGAAAGTTATCGGCCAACCTTCGCCGGCTTTCTTATCATTGGCCCTCCCGCCCAAAGAAGGCAAGCTCGAAGATGTGCGCTTGAACCCTTGGGGAGGTATCACCTCATCCATTTCCCTGATGGAGAGTAGCTCCAACGGAATGGGCTTTGTGGATGGTAGTCAGTTTCAACTGCAGTAAAAATTATGTTCGATGCCACGACTTACCCGTCTATAAGCTTTTACTTCTTCCTGTCCCTTGCCGACCTGTTTAATTCGCACGAGAAGGACAGCATGGTCGAACAAGAAGGCGGTTATGTCGGTGGGATCGGTCGGCGACTTCTTGAACTGGGTCTTGAATACCAAATCGCGACCTTCTTCAGTGAGCTTGAGGTCGACCCGATCTTGAGGCCGGAATCGCAGCTGCTCGTTGAGCCGCCTGAGGTTGAACCGGTTTTCTGCTTTGCCAGACTCCGCGTTCACACGGGTGAGCAGGTCACGGATCATTGTCAAAACCTTAGGGATATCGTCCTTGTCAGGGTTCCCGTCTTCGGTATACTTGAGCACGTTCTCCAGGAGCAGCGGATAGCGGGCCAGTCTCGTCGTGGGTTTAGTCAGATAGCCGTTCAGCTCCAACTTCCTCGACTCCTTCCTCCGTTCAATCTCTTCAACATACTTGGCAAAGTTTGGATTAGCCGACCGTTCGTTCTCGAAGGCGAATTTAGCTTCCATCTGTTTCGATCCGTACAAAATGAACGGCTCAAACTGGGGAACAATCTCGAGGAAGATATCGCCAATGCTCTTCACTACGGGGTTCTTCTGCTGTCGTTCTGTCAAGGCCCTAGCAAACCTGGAACTGACCGAGTGGATGCTGGGATGATCGATGACATTGCTGAAAATTTGGCGCACGATACGTTCTCTCCTCTGGGCGGGAATAGGCGACCCGTTCGACCGCAGTGGTAATATCCAGAAGTCTCTGAGGTATTCCAAGTCCTTGACGAAATCCCTCTCGGTATAACATATCTCGGATATGACTTCTTGTCTCTTCTTTTCTCTATCGCCCACGCTCTCGGCGACTTCCTTTGGCACTGTGTTGATCCAGAGCTTCTGCTCGTCCGTCTGATCTGCGTCATCGTTGAGGAGGGTGTCTTGCTCTTTCTTCAATCCCACCTGTGGTTTGAGATTGAGTCGAGACACCTGTTCCAGTCTTCGAGGACACGCGATAGAGTAGCAGAGCTGGTCCCTCGTACAGGTCGGCGAATAACACTCAGAGAGCAGCACGAATACACCGTTCACAGAGGGCTTCTCCTCCGGCTCGTCCATCATGCTCTCCCTGAACTGGTACATCTCGGATGTAGAGTCGCGCAGCCTGTGTTCGTAGGTGACATCGTGGAAGAACTTCTGAGCGTCAAGGGCTCGGCCCAGTAGGAGAGCCAGATTTCGGTCCGTGGTTCGGATAATGTATGATAGAACGTCGACAGCCTCAGAGCCGCTGAAGGCGTTCTTGTACGTTAGCCCGTTCTTGGTTCGATCTCCCGTGATTATCTTCTGCCGGAAGCATTCGGCGACTCTGGAGAGAAGTGCCGGATAGACGAGGGGGGCCCGTATCCTGGCCGTCGGGGGCCGTTCGCCGTCACCGGATCTTGTAGACGATCCTACCGAAGGTCGGTGTGCTGCGTCTAGTAACTGGTACTCAGATGGCGGCACGATGGTACTAGCCATTGACATGCTGCGGCTATGGTCACTACTAGCAGCCGTCGAGGACATAGTCGACGAGGCCATACTCATAGTCCTCGTTGCCGTACCTGGCGCCGGTGTATAGGCGTTGAACCCGGCATATCCGCTCATGTTCGGGTCGTCGGTCGAAGGGGCTTTCGCCCGGTTCGGGATAACCCTGCCACTCATGGTCTGGTGCGGATCGCGGTCTGGTGGCGGATAGCCCGTCAACGACATGGACCGGTCGTCGTGACGCTCGGGAACGACCCGACCTTGCGCCGTGGTCCTCGAAGAGGCCGCGTGGGGCGGCGTATGCCTGAAGTTGTTCTGCGGCGACTGATACGAGCCAGGCGGGGGATGATACATCGGCTGCCGCGGCATAGTGGCTAACGACTGGGAACGGTAGGGGTCATCGCGAAGAGCAGGCCCGGGGCCGGGGCCGGGGCCGGGCCCCCCTTGATAGTTTCGCGGAGGCGGATTACGCGGCGGATATCCAGGAGGGGGAGCTCCTGAAGGGCCCCTCGAATCGAATCGAGGTGGCGCGGGGCCGGGCTGAGGGCGGCGGTCCGGCACGGGACTCGGTCTTCCATATCCCTGAGGTTGAGGCGGATATCCCCCGGATGGGTTCCGCTGGTTCTGGTAGTACCCGTTGGCCATACTCGAGTCCATCGTCCGCGTCCGACCCGGTTCATCGTAAGCACCTCTTTGAGGTCGAGGAGGGGGCATGCGTTGCATGTCGGGAGACGCACCCGACATGGTGTTCGTCCTCCCGGAGTACGGCATCATATTTGGCGGTTGCATGTTGCCAGACGAGGATGTCATGGTGGTCGAACGGCCGGGAGGGGGGTGGGCGCCGAAAATGTTGGAGAAGGCGGCATCCCGTTGGTTGTTGGGTGGCGGGCCGTATCGGCGTTGATCATATTGGTAATCGGCCATAATGTTGTCCTGCAGAGGGAATCGCGATGCTATCAGTACCAGTTGTAGATAGAGATTGTAACCATCATAACGAGGTCACCACTAGACAAGGCAGGTACCCTTGACAAGTCTAGATGTATGCTACACGTGAATGTGGTTCCGTATTTAGGAGAGGAATGGAGACGCCGAGCGACTCACTCATGGAGAAGCTAGGCGGCCGCGAGCCTAGACGATCGACAAGACGTCGTGTTGATGGACGGGGGGCGGGGACGAAAGGGGGTGGTTGCCGACACTTGACGACGGAGTTACCGTCGCTGGTTGTCGACCGCCGAGGAACCGAGCGATGTATATGCCTCTGTCCACCTATCAATATTTTCCCCCTTTATTTTTCAACCTTAGATAGAGTTTTAGGCTGTTGCAATTCTCCCGAAATACCGTCGACGACGTGAAATGACTGTAAATTTGGGTCGAGAAGGATCGTCGCCGAGAAAAGGCAGCGGTCAAATTTGTACGGATTACATACGACACACGGAGGGATTGAGGAACAGTCGGGTATGTACGAAGCAGGTACGTTATGTAAGTAGACAATAATAATATGTAGCCGCTTTTAGACACCGAATGTGTCGTAGATAGAAGGACTAACTTAATGATAGGATATCAAATGTTATGTACTAAGTATGGAGATAGCGGTTGCAGAGATAGAGATTCCTTTACTCGCGGTTAACCTCCCGTCAACCCCATGTCTGCATGTCAAAACTCTAATAAGTGCAAATGCAAGTACACACATACAAATATGCAAGGACGATGGATAAAGATTGATTAAGCATTGTCCAGGTGGGGGGAGGGACCTGCGCTGCTGTACGGTACCGGAACTGCCCAAGTCCAGTATTCTAGATAACTCGGCGTATTCGTGCAAGGCATGTATACAGTCTAGAGAGTCTAGACAGCCTAGAAAGTCTAGTACATACACATACTGATACCTACTATGTCCATACCACAACCCGACTACCCTGCCACATGGGGTAATTGAATTTGGTGGGATTGGACCCTACTGTATAGGTAAGCATACGAAGTACGTACCAAATATATCATCGGGGGCTCTGTTGCCCAACTGGATGGTTCATGTTAAGCTGTACGTACATACAATGTATCGTATCTGGCATACCTATCTATCAATACCTGGGTAGTCGGAGCTTCCGACAAAGGTATCTGGCGCCCACGAGTACCTGGGATATGGTGTCATGCGTTACATATCTGGCAACGCGCAGGCGATACGGAGCCACCTACTCGTTACTGTAAGATGGGCTGTCTGGTCGTACCTACTATTGATTGCACAGAAAAGCAAGGGAGCGTCAAGTTTGGCGTAGTGTAGTACCTAGAGTAATAACGCAGTTCGGGTAGTTCCAGCTTCCAACATGATCTTCCGTATCAGCAGCTCAGTTGTATGTATTTACCAAGTATAGTAACTACTTGAGGCATGCCTACGCTGGGAAGTGTTTCTGCACAACATACAGTAATTCACCTAGAGGCATGTGCACAGCGCGAGATTGGCGAAAGACAGGATAAAGCATATCAGATGATCGAGCCAGGCACTCGACCCCTTCTTCCTTAGATCAGCACCAGACTGCCTAGGCTTTCCAATCTACTATGTATAGCATTCCAAGGCTTGCATGTGATGCCATAACGGCTTGCAGGCGTTAAGGTTAGAAGCAAAAAGTTACCGACTAATGCGGTGGTGATATGACCACCCGCACCCTGCTGGCCGCCATCCCAGGAAGTGACATTTTTGCTTATAAGGACATGCAAAGGTTGGCATCTCTTAAGCAGGTAGATGCGAATACCTTAGTCTCTATTCCTTACGTATCCATATAATAGTGCCTGAGTACGGATGCGAACACAAGCATCGCTATAGGAATTCGCTTGGTCTGATTGGCTGTTCAACATCAAGTACAGTACTGTAGCGCACTTATGTAAATTCCTGATCTTGTCACGTGATAGCTTCCCTCAGACTAGACTAGGTACCTCCTTAGGTTGACGCAGTCAGTACCAGCCCAGGCTACTGCAATCATACGCCCGGGACTCAAGAGCATAACGAAAGCCATTCAGAGGCTCAACCACACACCGCGACAAACCACTCCTCTTATCCCCAGTGATTAAACCGTCCGCCCTACCAACTCGACCCCGACTCCTTCACGATGAACGACTCTGAAGCCGCTCCGAAATTCGCCCCCTTTATCGGCATGGTAAGCTCCCAGCCGCAGCGTCTCTTCCGAGGACAGCTATCTAGCTAGCTACCATCGATTCCCGTTCTAACAGAGCCACGAATGCAGGCCGGTATCGCGAGCGCTATGATCTTGGGCTGTACGCACCCCTACCTACCACTAGAATACCAACGTGCGGTGATGCTAAGAGACGAACTACACAGGCGTGGGCGCAGCGTATGGCACAGCAAAGTCAGGAATCGGTATCGCGGGCGTCGGTACCTTCAGGCCCGACCTGATCATGAAGGTTTGCATCCCTTACATACAGATCCGTACGCGCGGACGGAGTCTAATCATCTGGCCCTCTACTCGTAGTGTCTGATCCCCGTCATCATGTCCGGTATCCTCGCGGTCTACTCGCTCGTCGTCGCCGTCTTGATCGCCGAGGACATGGCGCCACCGACGACACAGAGCTACAGTTTGTTCAAGTACGCCGGCCACCTCCTTCCCTTTCCCGAAAACGTTTCCCCATCGACGGTGGATGTATTGCGTATAGGAGCAAGATCCAGCTAACGATCGACACAGCGGCTTCATGCACCTCGCTTGCGGCCTGGCGGTTGGGATGACGGGACTCGCGGCGGGCTACTGCATCGGCATCGTAGGCGACAAGGGCGTGCGGGCCTACATGGAGCAGTCGCGCGTCTTCGTCGGCATGGTTCTGATCCTGATCTTCGGCGAGGTCCTGGGTCTCTACGGGTACGTTCCTTTCGACAGGGGCTCAATATCAGGGTCCAACAAACAAGCGCCTCCGCGGGATGGGCCGTTCTTTGTGTTAGGTGCTAACGTCTTCGTCCTTTATAAATATATAGTCTCATCGTCGCGCTCATCCTCAACACCAAGAGCAGGGCCTGATATCGTTGTCACCAGAGTCGCTACGAGAACGATACTACATACAACACCGTGAAACGGATGAACAGGAGGGACAGAGAGAAAGAGAAAAAAAGTTGGCACGGCGCCACCTATGTGTAGAAGAAGCGCAACACTGTAATACCTGCTGTATAATCGGATGGCGTTCCATGGGGGTATGTAGACAATAACGGATCAACTTTATAAAGTCCTCGACGAGTCTTTAGTTTGTTTGTGGGAGACGAGGCTTCTCCGCAAGATAGCATTGCCCACTGTCGTTGTACGGTCAGTATAACGTTGTTATGCAATGTGCCCTATAAAGGTCATCGATGGCCTCGGTTGGTGGTATACGCCATTCTCAGAACTTTTCATTAGTAGCCAGCCAACCCAATGACGCCCTCGATGGGTCGAGAATACTCAGAAACATCCTTCATTCAATGCTATAGATCCTAGCGACACACGCTCGGAGCCCAAAGGAATGACAAGAAAATCCGAATTCCACATGCGGCAACCTTGTCTCATATGCCCATCCATCCACCCATCCATCATCCATCCAAGTATCTTCGTTCAGGGTCCCTGGGTGCTGGCACACAAAAGGGGCTCGGTGGCCTTTCCATGCCGAAAAAAGTCCCTTCGCAGTCTATTCGAATGATTCCCCCCCTCCATCCCTTCCGGTCCCTTGCCTGCCCAACGCCGAAGAAATAAGCAAGGTAATGCCAAGTAATGCATCCCTCCCAGTCTGTACATATCTATCGACAAAACCCAAGTCGAGCGTAATAAGCCGTCGATCACTCTCACAGGGGGAAGGGGCCGAAAGAGACATTAGAAAACAACATATTATGATGATGATGATTCGTTGCCGAAACGCATCCGAGAAACTCCCGCCTTCCTACGCGCAAATGCGAGACGGGTTTCAGGCGATGCGTCTGAATCAAGAGACGACGCCGCGAGGTTAGCGGCGGCGGCCGATGTAGCGCGCGAGCTTCTTGCGAGCGGTGCCGCTCTCCATCTCCCTCCGGAAGTTAGCCCAGCTGCGGTCGCGCTCCTCCCAATCCTTCATCTGGGCTGTCGTACGACGGCACCGAACGCGGTTAGCAACGCTTCGACTTTATCCCGTTCATTCTATATTGCTTTCACCTGCACGCGACCATATCTCTCGAACGAGCCAGCCGGAGGGAGCTGCCCGATCGAACAGGAAAAGGCATGACAAGACAAGAAGACGGTGCGGATAGATAGCAGACTTAACACTTACCGAGGAAAAAGTCCCAGCGCTGGTCCTCGCGCAGCAGGATATCGTCGCCGTTCTCGCGCGTCAGTCTCGCGCGCCGTGCCCTCGCGGCTGCGTCCTCGCCGACGAGGTGGGGGTCCTCAAGGGGGGGGACCCTATTGGAGCTGGAGCTGGAGCTGGAGGCCCCCGAGCTACCGGCGGCCGGAGGGGTACTGACCCTATCCAGCACGTTGCGCAGCGCGTTCTCGACGGACGCCGAGGAGCTGCTGCTCGACGCGGCGACGGCCCGCCGATGGGCCACGCGGGCGTACGTGGGGTTGCTGCTGGTCGTCGACCAAGTGGGTATGCGGAAGATGTTGAGGTCAGGCAGGTTGTTCTGGCTGCGGGCTGAGGGGATCGGCGGCAGGCCGGTCGTTCTCGGCGTGAACGAAGTCGACGGCGGCACTAGGGGAGCCGGTCGGCCGTTCGGCGTTGGGGTGTAGGCGGGCGTTGTCGAGCTCTCGTAGGGCGGCAGCATTGAGCGGTAGGAGGGCGCATCCGAGACTTCGGAGGGGGCAGCTCGTGTTAGTGTGCTAAGCCTTCTCCCTCTGGGACTGCCTATAGGTAGCTATCTTACTATAAGACGGGGCGGCCGAGCGAATCGAAGCTGTCTCGAAGTCCTCTGCGCTTAGACGTTCGAATCGGGAAGGCCCGACCTGGGCAATAGTTTCGGTTGCCATCGTTCCTTGCGAATTGGTAGGAAGATAAGAAGTTTATAGAAGTAAGCCGGAGAAGAGAAGAGGAGAAGGGTTATTGGGGAGTAGGAAGGCGAGAGAGAGACAGCTCGCACATCAGATCTACTACGCTAGCGACTGTCCTCTATGTTATTCAGGTAGGTAGAGAGATAATTCGTGTAGTTGGAGGCAGAGGGAATAGGGGTCCTCTCTCTCAGGTGAATCACAAGATGTGAAGCAGCCCTACTTCAAAAGCAAGCAGGGTATCGGGTAGACCACGTTTGGGTATTTATTTGGAGAGCCCGGGGCAGGAATGTACGTAGGGTTCACGACAACACCACGGGCTAGAAACTTTAGAGCGTTAACGTAAACCCAATCAATGGCAAGGTTGAAGCCGCACGTGAGGTCCCAGAGTTACAAGTTTATGTATCCGGGGGAGGGACGACAGCGGGAGGAGAAGAGATGTGTGACAATGAATAATAAACCACCAACCGCGGCTTATGGCGTTTGTATATGGGTGATTCCTTGACCCGGAGAGCGTCACTTTCGACCGACTTGTCTCCGCTTGTGCCTTAGATGGTCTCACGGCATAGTTCCCGAGTTGTCAATTCAGGGCAGCCTTGAGTTGTTGTGTTCCCCATACACTTGTACTGGTACGATTCTGTGCATCTTAAACACAGCCCCCTGGGGCTCCGGTAAGGGGTTGGGTACTGAGGTACTAGAGGGACTCACGAAGAGGAGGCGATGCACAGTACGAAAGTAGGTGGGTGTAAGCTAAAGTGCATGTGGGAGCAATGGAATATCAGGTATAACAGATACGAAGTACTCAGTGCCAGTACAGACTCGGGAGACCACGCGGCTGGCTGATATGTAGGTACTTGTACATAGGAAGCTTCAAGTGGGAGAATCAGCGGGGTTAACCAATCGCCCGTTATCGCTGTATAGCGGGGTGCCAATGCCAGAGAGCGGCTTTTCTGGGTCCCGGCCGACAGGCGGACCAATGGCCTCAACCAACGGAAACACTGTGTTTTCTTGAAGCTCCTGTACATAGACGGCATCAGGAAAACAATACGCTGGTGTATTTCTGGTAGAGATAGAGATATCGATGAGTCTAGACGTTGTTGGACACATGACAACGGAGTGCCACTGGGCAATTATACCGAGCCATCCACACCTCAAACCGGACGTCCTAAAGCCACCCAATTGGTCCCTGAACTTGCTCAAGTGCTGCAGAAGTGAGCATTGGCGATCGGTGGTGATCAGGCACTGTAATTACAGAGCTGCCTTTGGATGAAACAGGCGAAACAAAGAAACGAAGCCCCCAAAGATTCAAGATCTCGATGATCTCACATTGCGTAAGTTTGGTCCCGCGCTACCTACACCGACCAAACTTCCAAGTTGTGGCGCTGGGGGCTTTGTGGGGCAACAGCGATCCCACTTCTAGATCGTGAATTAGACTTCCTAGATACTTCGAGGGGATTCCCCATCAGCCTTTGAGGAGCGGTCGTACTGAAATCAGACAAAGAAAGAAGCACAGCGGATACAGTGTGAATATGCAGCCCAAGTTCCAAGAGACCGCCCCCCGAGAAAATTCCAGCACCTAAAGTACTGGTTGAGCCTTGCTGTGTGCCGTTACATCTGTCTTGCTCGGCTTCAAGGCACGCTTTAACGCCCGTTTGGAATGGCCAAGCAAGACCTTGCACGGCGGAAAACTGGGGATCACGGTGCCTGTGGAAGATCATCCAGGAAGATAAAAAGCCGCAATGCTGTTGTTTACAGGCTATGAAGCTAGCCTGTTAGGTATCTGGAGCTTTTCGCATGTGAGATTCGTGATTCGCTCTGGGTATTCGGATCGGGAAATCGATCACCTGCGCCCCGCATGTTAAGATGCCCCTTTGGCCTTCGAGAACGTTGGCAAGGATGGATATAATTCTAGATCGACAGGTGGCTGTCGATCTGTTTTTGTTCTTATTTGTTTATTATTATCCCCCGAGTCTCTAATACCTTAATAATTCGCCGTGGCTATTTGAATTCACCATCGAATCGGATAAGGCTCCCGGCCCCCGCCCTCAAGATCCTCGAAGTTTAACCCTAACTTTATCTTGAGAAAATGACCACCCTGAAATGTTCATGGACGCGCCGTCCCGGCACGGAGCAAGCTTACAGCGATATGCTTAAGTGGACTGCCACCCAACTTACATTCCTAACGTCACCGACGGTGTACTAAGTCGCCAAGAAATTGTCGGCCGGATACAGGTATCCTAGCACATCGTAAGCGATCTCCGTCTTGCCGGCCGCGGAACCAAGCCGATCTAGTCGTGGATAGTTCGGGTATGACCCTCAGACTTTGCTTGGTAAGCTGAGGCAGTAGCGGGCAAGTGCTCCACTCTTATTGAGATGCTCCCTAGAGATAGCCGCCGGTGATTCTGACGAACCTCTTCCACCTACCACTGAAGGACCCTGCAAGCCCGGCTGAAGTTGTCAGCTTAGGCCGCAGTAAAGATTTACTAACATTGTCGTCGGATGTTCTGGGACAAAGCAGGTATCCTCGTCGCCGCTACCGCCTTGACATGCTACAGCTTTTAGATGACGTTCCATTGGGAAAGAGGCGCATACTTATGAGAAGACGCCCTACAGAATCCTAAAGGAAGATATCAAAGCCAGCATATCCGTTCCGAGTAACTTGGTTAAGGACAGCGGTTGCCGTGCTGTTGCATGCGGTCCCGTCATTTTTGATTATTATAAAGGGGACAAGTTGTCTCTGTGTCGGCGGCCTCCTTGTACCTAACAGAGAGCAAGCTCGGCGCAGATGTTGCGCTCTGCTATGGGTGATACCACCTTAACCAATTCCAGGGTTTTGCCGGCTGGCTTTAAGGCAAGTTGGAAATGTCCCGGAACATGCGGCGGCGCGGGCGCGGGGCGAAACGGTCACAGCATGATTCCCCCGGGGCCATTCCTCGCTCAATGGTTGATTCCTGATATCATATCGCACCCTCGGAAGCTCTTCATCCTTCTCGAATGCCTCATCCCCAGGTCCTTGCGCGTTCTCGAGGGGTAATGAGTCTCCGTGGCTGGGTGCGTTGGCTGCGAATATCCCCTGTGGCCGGCCTTGTTGAGCACGGCCCTGTGGTATCAGACGATGCACGAGGGTTGTGGTTGAGGCTTAAGCGGCGGATCATAAGAGAGAATATCAATGCTAATTGTTAAGTGAGGACGACAACCAGTTGTTCAGAAGTATGCGCTGCGAAGCTACGTATTGGACAGTGGAATATTGAAATAGCGGACATATTTATTGACGTTTCTCGAAGACCCCTTATATTACTTTTTCCCGTTTGCTCCAGTACTCGATTCTGTCACTTGTTAACACAAATTGCCTCATAGTTTCCGCAGTCCATCCGGTTCACCTCAGATACTACCTTCCCAGACTCGTGCAAGGGGCTGGAGACTGGCAGGGGAGCTCAGATAGGCATTAAAACTTAAACCTAATGAGTAATAATAATAATAATCTACGCGTGTCACACCTACTAGAAAGCAGCTGCGCAGCTCTTGAGGGATATATTAATGATTGACGATGATGCCTAGAGAACCAAACTACGGTGATCCCAAATGGTGTAAGTTATCCACTGATACAGGGCTCCGGAAAGATCATCAGTGCTCCGAATGATCTCTGACTCCTAAAGCCCTAAAGGGGTCCTCTTCTCTACGACAACCTAATTATATTATATTATTGGTAATTTATATAAATTGTAGGAAAATATCGTATATATACATGACACCCATATTAACTGGCTCGGCGTTATTCGTACCGGCTCACTTGGCTCACTCGTACCGCCCCGATGAGCCCCTATATCCGGGTGAGCAGGTTACGTGATCTGCTCGGCAGTGGTCGGGACTTGTTAGCATTAACTGCCCGATCCTCTGGCATGAGCCAAACCTGTTGGCTCATAACATTAAGACCCAACGTAGCCACCGATATCGCAGGCGCCGTTGTAAATTGTGGCCGCAACAGTAGTTCTAAGACCGACGCTTTCACACCCTGGGAAGTCGGCAGGATAATCCGAATAGGTGTAGTAGAACAGCTGGTACCAGGGCCCGTTTTCCAGGTCGATGTCTGCCTCGCAAATCAGAAACCCGTTGGTGAGACCCTCGTCCACGTCATGAAAGAGGCCATAGGTGCCGGTGGGACTGCCGGCCGCGAGCGTCCACGCCGTATCCACCTTACCCGGCCACTGGGTGGCGTTCGCGAAGGCGAAAGAGAACCTGGTTGTGCCGTTGTTTTCGTCCCGCTGATTCAGGTAGCCTGTAGGGCCGAGGTCGTACAGCTGGTTGAACTGATTGCGCGCCTGACTATAGAAGCCACCCTCGCGGAAGTTGGCTAAGAGGACCGGGGATTGAGCATCGATGCCACAGAAGAAGCCGCCTTCGAAGAATGGATTGGGACGTAACTGAACGGCCCGGTTGTTTATGACGGGGTTGTTCGAGGCGATAGTAAAGATCAGGCCATTGCCGCTCTCGGTGTTGTTCAGTTCGGAAGGATAATTGAACGGGCATAGAGAGCTGGCTGCAAGAACATTCGTGGCAAAGGCGATAGATGCCATTACGAAGGACCTGGCGAACGCCATTATATGTTATGACAGCGATTAGGAGATCCGAAATAGAAGTCGAGGTTGAGGAAGAGCTGCAACTTGAGACTTCTGTCTGTGATTTAGCGAAAAATCGAACATGGGACATATGTTTCAACGATAGGTTATTATAGTTGATGGTAAATATATATATGCTCGAATGAAGCTGGCGAGGTCAACTCTGCTGGCGTCATCAAGAAACGATTTTCATGGTCCCTTTTAGATTTGATGTTACCTTATTGGCCTAACAAGCTCGTATCTGCACGGCCTTACTGAGGTTGGCATCTAGAGGCCTTTTTGAAAAGCTCACTGTAACACAATGCCCCTCCTGAACACGAGGGGTTTTTCTAGTTATACAACATACATGACATGCCTGAGGAGTAGGCATAAACTCTCTGGTTTATGTCATTGGCGACAGGCCACCGTGCTTATCACGGAGTTTCATCCATCGTACAAACACTACAAGCCAATAACCCAAGCCGTACCCATATACTGCTATACTTGTCCATCACGAACCTTTGTTAAAAATGGTACCTGTAGCTTTCGGAATTCGGACTTGAGCGGCCGGGCGGACCTAAGACATAGAGGACAATTAGACAAGCAACACAGTCTGTCGTCTAATAATCAGTGTCAATGGCGGTCCCCACACCGATGCCGCTCAGACCGACGCCTCGCCTGTCGAGGCGGCCACAGTGGTGGCCATCGTCTACACCACCGTGTGTCCCCACCGATCCGGCAACTCTAGTTACCACTGAGCTCTGCACGACAGTAACCTACAGGTGCTGCGGATTCTGCACCGAGGACGACACCATGGCGGCCGTCGTCGTGGGGATGACGGAAACGGGTAAGCCGTCGGGTCAATGCAATAACTGCTGCGGCAGGTAACTAAGGGGCGCCACACCTATCTTATTTTTCATAGTAGTTTCGCTGTTATCTTTGCAGTTACGCTGGTATGTCTAATTACTCTAATGATGTCAGAGGAGGTCGAGGGTTAAGTGGCCGCGTTGAATTGGTTGATACGGCGATACTGGTTGTCTTATGAGGTGAAATTTAAAATGTATTTGACGAAGAGTCTTAAACACTCGGACGTGATGAATATTTGTTAGTGTTTGTGATAGTAATAACATGAGCCAAGAAATATATACTTGCGTTCAACTCTGCTCGCCGTGGTGGGATAGCGTACGGTAGACCTCTCCCAGCCCTTCGTATGTACCGTTCAAAGAACAGCATTGTCATCCCAGCCAGCAAGCATCAATGGCTTTGGTACCCGGTAACACAGGGTTAAGGGTACATGCATATAGAAAGAAGTAGGAAGGTCTAGAGCCTTGTGAATGTGTATATAAGGAGACTTCAGGTCCCAGGACTCAACAGAGTCTCCCAGACTCCCACAACAGGGAGGAACAATAAACTTCTCGGAAATCATACGGGCTCGAAACAGGAGAAGTATATAGAGAGGGGGACTCGAAGGAGGACGACTCTAGGGTAGAAGGCTTCTAATCTGATTACCTCGATGATACTGGCCCTAGTACTATAGTGTATGGATGCGTGCATGAAAAGCTCTGGGATATGGTGATTTGTCTATATAAGGAGGCTTCAGGTCTCAGCGCCTTAGGATAGCTCTTCTCCCAGCTTCAACACACCCATTTCACCCCCTAGACACCTTCACTCCTTTTCACTAGTTGCCAAGAATCAGAGCCTCAAAAACAGCCGCTAGATTAAGGAAAGGGGAAGACCACCACGCCCTAGCCGGCCAGCTATCGCTTAGCCCAGGCCGCAAAAGAGGGACGGAGTCTACAGCAAAGAGCGGTCATCGATGACCCGAAATACGGGATAATGAGCATGCATGGATGCTCAGTCTAGGTGTCTATCTAGGTGGCAGAGGCCTGCTATATATGCACAGCGCTGGCAGGGAGACATGTCACTGTACTTCGTAGCGGGGCCTTGACCCTTACTTCAACACTCGAGACCGCAGGCATGGCCCAGACTTTCTCCCCCTAAGAGTCTTAGGAGGTCTAAAGCAGAAGAAGATGGTATGGAGATGTATAGAAGGAAGAACAGACAACACACGCAACTGCTTTTCGATTTTATAGCTGTTACACCACCTCGCGAATGAACTCAGGCGGCCATTATCTAATATTGATAAATGTTAAGCTACTTCCCGTTATTCTCTGCGTCGCAGTTATAATTACTGGAAGATGATGGACATAGACACCTGAGAGCCTTACAAGGCAGTACTATCACGGGAGGGGATCTAGACTAGAGCAATATATGACATCTATGGGCCGCACCGTCCTTTAGAACTTTCCAAACACATATTAAGCATGGGGAAACCTACCTAATTTTATAGGCTCATCAACTGTATAATCTGAATGTGAGTATAGATGTGCGCCATGGAGTTCATGCTGGGTTTATTACGCAGGGAGGAATGTGCGTTGTCAGATCTCCGTCAGGAGGCTGTATCGTTGCGAGAGGAATATGGTCGGTGGTGCGAGGAATGGGCTGACCACGTCATTGAAGATGCTTGAGAGAGTTGGGGTCAAGGTCCATGGTTTCACGTGGATAGGCATTCGAACGCGACCAGGTTGATCTGCCTTGGGAGTATCTCCGTCATTGAGAGTTGTAGATAACTGCCTACTCCCCTCTGGCTCAATATCCCCGATTCAAGCCACTCGAGAGGCCCGAACATAGTCGCAAGCGTTCCACTATCACAGTAGAAGTACGTGGTGGTACCACGCGGTCGGTTCTTGTCGCACCATCCCTTTCATGTTACCATATGCCGTACCTACGTAATATACCAACCCGTCATAAATGCCAGACCCACGTTACATGATAATTCCCATCCATAACCAACCGAATGCCGTCCGTACATCGTTTCCCGTCCGATATCCCAACCAAAAATCATATTCCGGAACTCCGCTCAAAATTCCAGAGAACCCAGCCGTCCAAGACCATATACAAAATACGAAGAGGCCGCGACTCTTCCGAGTTCCCGAAAAAGCCACGCAAGCCATACAAGCAATTGATGGAACTACCACAGCCGGCGCTGGTAGTACACGGGCTCGTCGCCCTGCGACAGCCGTTGGATCTCCTCCTTGATGCGACGTCTCCTCTCCGCCCTGCTGAGCGGCTTCTCCATCTCCTCCACCACATCGTCATAACCAGCAGCAGCAGCAGCAGGCCTCGATTTCTGCGGTCCGTCGCTCTCCCCGTCTTCACGCTTCTCTTCGTCCGCGTCCTCCCGCGCCATGGTGGGGCGCACTTCCACGACGACGCCGCCCTTGTCGCCCTCGCGCTTCCCGCCGTTCAGGACATCGTCGAGATCGAGATCGGGGGCCGGCACGACGTCGACGACGCTGCCGTCCTCGAGCTCCGTGGTCGACTGCTGAAACCGGTCGGGCAGGTAGAAGTTGATCTTGGGGCTGGGGCGGGGCGCCATCTGCTGGCTGACGGCGGCGCGCAGCTTGCTGAGGGTCTTCTGCTGGACGACGTAGCCGCTGAGGAAGAGGGCGCCGGTAAAGAGGACGACTAAAATGTTTTTTTCGCCTGTTAGTTTCGGCCGGTCCATCATAATGTGTCATACCGTTATTGAACGGCTCCTCCGAGCGGACTCTTCTCCTGAGGAAACTCGTTACATACCGATACACGATGATATCACCACCGACACTTGCGACGGCGTCAACAGCATATTCTTGCTGCGATGAAGAGGTGCGGTAATAAAATAGTCGATAAAGACAGCAAGATAAACTATATAGTATATATAAATATATGAAATAGCCACAAGCTCAGATATATACTTCGGCGTTAGGAAATGTTTGAAGCAGCAGCGAAGGTTAGTTATCGAGGAATGGCCCGCAAAGTGTGCAGAAGACATGTGACGAGACAAGTGCGCGTATACCGAAGGTTTTGGATGTAACGGGCCCGTTCACCGGGCAACCGCGTGCCAAGTCCGAACCATCTCCGTTTCTTGGCCCGGTTACGGAACCCGCAATGTACCGTCATGATCCACCGCCCATTGACAGATTCCAGGTTTGCTGCCGTTTCCTAAAAGCAGTTGGAAGTCTTGGAACCCAAACTAGGTAATTATGCTTCCGTGATTGAGGATGCCAACCGGCAACGAATCCTCTGAGCACAGGACAGAGTTTACTGTTGCAGCAGCTTGTCATTGTTCGATGTCAGTTCTAAATTGAATCTACATGCCGCATCATGATGTAAACAAGTTCCGTCAGCGCATGGGCGACAAGAGAGGCTGATGTCGCAACGGCCAATCGCAAAGAACAGGTTACTTCTATCCGTACAGATTTTGTCTTTCCTATATTTAAAAAAAATTACAATTCAATCAACTGAGTATATTCTCTAATCACGCCATTTAATTATCTTCATGTTAGATAACCTTTCCTGTGATCGTGTTGACTTGGCCCATTATTAATGAACGATGGGCCCAAGAGGGCAATGCAACGTATATAGACGTTTCAATCTGTGGAGTTTTTTTCGCTGTCCCATTTTGTACCTTACTTGTAAAGGAGTGTCGGTGTGCTTCAAACACCAATCCCTTTCCCAAAGATCTAACTAAGAACCTATCATGGACGCCCATATTCCGTCATCAAGCATAGTGTACAACCCACCTCACAGCTCGCCGACCCACTCGGGCTCAGCAAAGGGCTGCAGTCGCTCGATGAGCTCGTCAACCTCGATCTCGCCGTCTTCCTCCTTCCAGAACCCCTTGCGCTCGTGGGGCGGGATGAGGACGCTGTTCAGGATCTGGACGACACCATCCTTGGCAACGGCATCCTGGACGGACACCTTCGTATAGCCGTTGATCTTCATCGTGATCATGCCGTAGAAGCGAGCGATGTCGATGCTCAGGTGCTTGCCCTCGAGGAGCGTCGGCAGGTCGACGTGGTATTGGGCGTTCTCGGCATCGACCTCGTCACCTTCGTCGGGCCTTCCGTAGTACTCATCCGAGTATAGGGTCTCGTTGACGACGCAGTGGTACTTCAACAGGGCCTTTAGGTACTTGAGGCCCTTTTCCGTGTTGAAGAGGAAGGCATTGGCGCCGGGTCCCAGCTTCTGGAAGGCCCAGTTAGTTGGGGCGAAGATAGTGAGACCCTTGGTGACGTGATCCTCCTTCCTGTGCAGACCCGTCTTCTCGGCTGCGAGGAGCAGCGTCGAGAATTTGGATGGGAAGAGCGAGATCAGTCGATCAGCCGGAGGCGGCGGCACCAGGATGCTGTCGACGCAGTGGATGACGCCGTTCTTTGTGAACTGACGGGAGCTGGTGTCAGTAGAGGGATTCGAATGCTTTCGAAAACGGTGGATGGGAGAGGAAGAGACGTACCAGATTCGCACCCACAACTTTACTGTAGAAGTTCAACCGCGCGCTGAAGAGTCCAACGCTAACACGGAGTCGCTGGGGTCTGTCGCCTAGCTCCTCTTCCTTCAAGAGCGTCGGCAGGGTGTGGTGTGCCAACACGCGGCCTGCGGGATAGTGACCAGGGATAACATGATACTCGAGGATCCTTTCGATAAACTCCTTCGATGGCTTCTTGTCGTGATCCGGGATCTTCTCGAAGGCCTTGTCGATAGGTACGAATGCCGTAACGTTCGCATCCGTGCTGTTCAGAGTCTTGACGATTTCGGGGTACTCGTCAACTAGGGCAGCGAACTTCTTGGTGAAATTAGTCGCATGAATCACCTGGTAGACGGTCAGGTTCTCTCCCCTGTGATGACCGTGGTGCCCGTGACCTCCATGGCCCGGCTTCTCATAATCGGAAGGCGACACAAAGTCGGACAACTCGGACTCGATCTCAATTGCCGGGAGGTCGGAAGTCAGCTTGCTGGCCTGACGCTCGAAGGCGTCATATGCGTCATCCAATGTCTCCTCGGCATACGAGCGTATATCCTCTACGCTTGGCACCCTGTCCCACCAGGAAGACAAGGTCTCCTCAGCCTTCTGCTCGGTTTCGACGAAGAGCTCTTTGGCAGTAGCCTCGTCGGGGATGACGAAGGCCGTAGCTGCCGCGGCGAGCGGCAATAATGCGGTATACCTCATTCTGTCGACGGGGGATTCAAGTGACCGTTTTTCTACGAGGAAGAAGAAATAGAGTGGTCACAATTGAAAGTCGCTCCAGTGACCTTGCAGAAGAGCTTCTGTCGCACTACAAGGCTGCTGACGTCACTGCGAATGGCGTAGCACGCGGCACGTGCCAAGACCACTAGCCCCTTTATATATAGGTATGTAGGCCGCGGGTACGGAGTGTCGTGGTTTACGAGAGGGGAATAGACCACTTGCTTATTTGAAGTAAGAGTAATGGCAATGCGAAGTGGAAGTGGAGAAAAGTGTATTCGGAGCTGAAGCATTTGTGCCTGTTTTAAGTAAACCAATTCCATAGGACTTTTTGGTTTACTGTACCTGTCTTCGCGTCATGGTTGCCTTCGGGCTCGGCACATCCACGTTCCATCGAATAAGACGAGATTATCACCGGGATTCTGGCATGTTTTAGCACCCTCCACCGGAGACATAAGGGTCCGCGACTCCGAGCGGCCCGAGATTCAAGCCTAATTATTAGTAATCCATATTCATGGTTTCCTCAAACAGCATCGTCATATGTCCTTGTCTGTTCTGCCGTTCACTCGACCTGATTTTCCTTGACTAGAGATCTTAATTAACATGCAAAACATAGTGACATATAGCCCACTGAAGCAATGGCTTGCGTAAATGAAATGCATCGCCCCTGACCAGCATGCAATTCATCCCCCTTTTCCGGCTTGGTACTCCACTTTGTCTGGCTCAACTTCCCCAACTGTCATTGCTCGACCGTAGCCACTATGGAGCAATGACGCGGCTTACCGACTATCAGTAACTCTGCCTTTAGACATTCTTCCTGCACACAGCCCGCCTCTGTCCTCGGATTCGTCGTGTGCATCGGACAAAGGCCACCCCGAATCACTTCAGCTGAGAAAGGAAAGTTTGCGACCTCTGCTCCTTGCGAATTCATGGAACAAGTACATAACTTTATCATCAGGCACAAAGCAGACCGTGGCGCATAAGATGCTATCTACCACCCTGTTGGCAACAAAAAGAAACATGTGAGTGCCGGGATCAACCCTTGCGCTAAGTCTGACGGACACCAATTGTGGCGCAGCATTGATTGTGCAAGGGCGTAATATGCATTAACCTGAACCTATGTGCTCATAGAATGAGAAGACGGCTATAGGTCCCAAGATGGTATGGATCGAAGAGGATGCTCCTCGTAACCGAGTAACCACCGACTCAGCAACATACATGCTTAGGTAGACGCATAATTAATGTACCTGTTGCCTACATGAAGCTGTATACATCCCATATTCAATATATACTAGTATCCCATTACAGACACAAAGGGCGGCTATGCTTGTGGAACGTTCTTCACAGCTCCTACCCTTCCTTTCACATCTCAAACTATCACTAGAGTGGACCTCGGGACATTTAAGAGGACAATTTACCACCTCGAAGTCTCAAATCATCTGTGGAAGCTGATTGCATACATATTTACATACCAGGGACTGCTTTAATATCAAATTTCCTAGTTAATATTCCGAGAAGTTGAATATAGTCTTGCATACTCCTGACTTCTGACAAGTAGAAACATTTCAGACCATCGACTCCTGGGCTCCTCCGTCAGATGCCGGTGGGTGGTCCGGAAAACGGAGTGACGTTTATCTCCAAGGACTGATATACCTCAATTACAGGTGGGATAACCCCGAAAGGAGTTGTTCCCATCCAGAGTAGGCTAGCAAAGCTGGCTAACAAGGCCATGCACCTATAGATGAATTGTGGGTTATCTTTCATACGGTAGGTATACCTTTCAGTTGGATTATTCGACAACATGCCATTGGCTCACTTCTTGAGCTCATATAATCGGCAATCCCAGTAAGGAACAGGGGCAAAGAGCTGACATATCTACCATGGGAAGAGACGGCTTCCTCCGGGTCCTGATCACCATACCCCCGTCTGGCACTCATATGTCGAGAATGAATGGTTTAGGTCCTTCTTCCCCAAGCCTTCTGAGACTTATAATATAGTCTTCCACTTTAGTGTCCTGCGTATGGCTCTCATCGATCCTTCCCCTCCGTACCTGTGTATAATGCTATATATAACACCGTGTAAACAGCAGTAGTTTGGTAGCCAAAACCGGAGAGATGAGCTAAAACCGTGTCCTGCTCCCCAGATCCCGTTTCACGGGAAGATCCGGATCGACCGAGGCCTTAACAGTGGACATCGTCTGGGTGGTTTCGCAATTCCCATTCCCGGGGTAGCTAACCTGGTCAATCTAGTATCCATCAGATATGTCTAGACGCTGGAGACTCAAGACATCCATCCCACTTAAAGCGAGATATGCCGAGGCCTGCCGGTGCGTCGTATCACGGTTAGATAGGGCGGACGCACCGTTCAGTCACACCATTAGAACAACAATATGTGATCAGCCCCTTAACTCACGCTCAAAATAAGACGTCGCTTGCCCAACGCCCTTGACCGTCTAGACCCGGCTCCGGGCGCCCTACCAGACACCTGCTTCTTTTACTGTCACTATTCATACACCCCTCAACTTGTCAACATCCCTCGCCCCTCAACCCGCGGGAAACGCATCCACGATCTTCACGCCAGCCCTAACATCCACAGCGCCCCACCTCTGCTCCCTACTCCTTCTCCGCCATTCCCTATCCCTCCCCTGATCCCTCCCCTTATCCCTATACCTGTTCGCCATCTCCCTATCCTCCCGAACTCCTTCGCCCTTCTCCTCACCACCACCACCGCCACTCCCCCGATTCCCGTCTACCTCGTCCCGCCACACCCAGACACCCACCTCATCGAGCAGCACCTCGACGACCCAGGTATACCGCACCACCGCGCCGGTGGCGCCCCCAGTGACACTGGGAGGAACATGAAGGAACAGGGCCTCGACGTCGGCGCGCGTCCGCGGCACCCGCGTGCACAGGAGGTGCAGGTCGAGCAGCTGGGCGAAGGTGGCGCCGTAGGCGGGCTTGTCGGTGCGTGGGCTCGGCGCGTAGCCCGCATATCCCGTGTATCCAGCAGCAGCTGCCGTCGTCGTCGCGGCCGGGCTAAATATGGAGCGGAGGGTCTGGTCGAGGGGGCGGCGGTCCTGGTTTGTTGCTGCGGCTGTTGTTGTGGTTGTACTTGATGGATTGGTGTTGTTGGGGTTGGTGTTGTGAGAGGAGGCGGTGGTGGTGGTAGAAGAGGACGCCGATAGCGACGACGTCGAGTTCAGTAGCATGATCAGCGGGCCCGCGGACCGCGCCAGGTACCGCAGGTGCGCTGACAAGAGCTGCAGGGCGGCGTGGGCGCCAGTCTTGTCGCGCTGCGTGAAGAGCGTCGTCAGGAGGCTCGAGAAGTGCGTCACGAGTATTATGTCCGGGACGTGCGCGTGTGGGTCCCCTTCTTTGTTGGACTTAGCTGCTCGCTTCTCCTGCTTCCGTTGGGAAAGAGAAGGTGATTCAGCAGGCGGATCTGAAGATGCGGCCGGGACTTTGACCTCTGCGGACTCTGCCGTCGTTGTCTGAGGAGGAGAAGAGGGCGTTGGCGATAGGCCTTCTTCCTCCTCGTCCTCGCTGTCCTGTATCTCCTCCCTCTCGTTTCTCATGTCTCTCACCGGCGGATGTGGCGGCGCCTCCGGGGACTCCGGTGGTATATCATTTGCCGAGGCTTCAGCCTTCCCCTCTCCAGCGGTCCCTGCACCACCAACGCTATCTCCACCGGTCCCTCCATCTTCATCTCCCTTCCCATCCCTATGACCTTCCGCTGACGGCGGCGGCGTCTCCAACTCGCCGAGGACCTCCCAAAGACCATCGATGTCGAACACCTGGGAGACGGAGATGCGCTCGAGACACGCTCTGACCTGCGGGCCCACTGGTGCGTGGTGCGCGGAGGAACACCCCAGCTTCGCCTGCACTTGCGCCCTGACGACGTCGCGCAGCAGCGGCAGGAGCGCCGTGGCCGCCAAGGTAGTTACGATGGCGGCACGCGGTGGGCGTTGGGCGGTTGTGCTGTTGTTGTTGCTTCCGGCCCCTGTGCCGACACTGGCGCCGGTGCTAGTGGCTGTATTGAAAGCGAGGGCGCGCGCGATGGTTTGGAGACCGAGCTACGGCGAGAGAATCTGTCAGTCAGCTATTCCCGTCGGCAACCCGTCCGTCTACGACTTTTTCGAAATTTCATCTGCCGCATATCGAATAGGCAGCCTCTATATTCCCCCTTTGGTTTTGTCTCCCACAGACCCCCACAAAATCCTCTCCGACCCAACACAGCCCGAAAACAACACAACACAAAAGAAAACAGCACCCACTCACCAAGACCCCGAAATCAACCTCCGCAGCACTAACACCGACGACGACCCCGCGTTCGAAGCCGCCGGCGAGGAGCACGCGGTCGTCGACCTCGGCGCACCCCGTGGCGAGGGCGGCCCTCCCGTTCCCGTTTCCGCGTCCGAGCTGCCGGAGCCGGCGCCGGGAGACCTCGAGGTCGTAGAGCGCGGCGCCCGATACGGGGTGCAGGTCCAGATCCATGTCGCCGGCATCAGCGCCGCCGCCGTCCGCGGCTTCCATCCTAGCGTGCTGCGTGATAGCAAGCTTGGATTAGGTAGGTAAGGACCTCTCGGCGGCGTCCTGATCCGTAGGTAGGAAAAGATTTATCACCGCTACGGTGTATACCGGTTAAAGTGAAAACCAAGCCAGCCTACGGGGCTCGTATATTAATCGTCATTCGTATAAGGACCTCCGTATGTAGGTACATGCCTGTGACCAACTGACGGGCGACTGCGCGCAATTGGCGGAGTTTTGCGTTCGGGCTAGATGATAGTGAGCACCACCACGTAACGTCCAGCATACCTAGGTAGGTACTAGGTTGATACCAGCAACCGATGCTGCGCTGAGGTAATCGAATACATACGAATCTGCTTAGGCCCGATAAGAGGCATGTAGTATGGAGAAACCAGTGTCAGTTATCAAGTTACCGACTTCCCGGAAGGCGGCCTTATTACTGGTGTCGCGAGCAAAATCGGGACCCCAAAATGTTCGAACTCAAAAACATAGCTCACCTGACAATGTTCGGCATCTTTGTCACCTATTTCCACGGACAAATATTCTATCTTTTTGCCAATATCTAAAAGTACACTATTTTTTCAAATTCGCAAGTTTTCAGTTCATCAGGCTTTCTCAATCTGAAGGGATTCTTGTAAAATACAATTTGTAGCCACTTGTGTGGGAGGGGCGTGTCGTATGCCGAAGCTCTCCCCCATTGTCGTAATTATATTGCGCGAGGGCATATCGCAGAAACCATAGCGACGGACTGCATTTCGTCTTACAGCACAGAAATGTATCCTAACAAAAACAGGTTCGGCGCCGGTTGGCAACGTCCGAGAAGTTCCCTTGACCTTGTATTTCCTATCATGTTCATTGCAGGCCCCCCCGCGTTCGAGACGGCTCAGCCCATCTTGGCGGCTGAGAGTCGTGGAAGAACTCAATGCCTTGAGTGTAGATGCTGGGACAGCCCCAATCGCACGGTAAAGTCTGAGGCTGTCTATAAACGGAACCTGTGTGTAGATTCGGGATGCTTCATTCCGGACGTTGCCAGTTGGCCGAATATTCATATGGTTGCATCAATCACCATTCCCGAACAGCCCTCACTTGGCGACGCCCGGACCAGGAATACTGGGTTTGGGCTGCGGCTGACCTTGATCAGATCGCTGGCGTCGCCCGCCCTTCAAACTTTTGACGCGCGAAATGAAACCGCCGCCCTGTGGCCGACCAGCGCTATCAAGCGAGGCAGATGCATCCGAAGTGTTTCGACGTTCCAGGGTTGGTGGATATTCGCTGGGGCTTGATGGCGCATTCGAGTTTTTCCTCTTTATTGTGATCGTTTCGTCGGTCGTATCAAACTCGTTGAAGAAAGGATTTCTTTCACTGGCACCACTTCCGGAGGGTAGGTCACCCGACCGTGGCGAGTAATAGGCAGCATCTGGACTAGTCAGCCGCCCGGTAGCATGGGGGCCGCGTTTGGTGCCCCGAATTCGCTGCGCCAGTGACTTCTTCCTTTGAAGTCCCAGTTCCATGTTCTCCTGTGCCGTCTCGGCCTCCCGGCGTTGGATGACAGTACGAGCCGCGGGTGTTCCTTCCAAGAAGGTCGATGTCCCCAGTCCCAACGACTCATCACCATGGAGGATAGTTCCCTGGGATTTAGCGTCAAAAACGGTAGCCTCGGTCTTGCCGCTGCGTGGTTCAGAATACCCGTTCCGTCCTCTCCCGGTCGAATAATCCTTGAAAGCCTCGTCATCATGATAACCCATAATGGTAGAATGGTCGGGCCGCACGTTGACCGGACCAGAGCCACCGATCGAGTTATTTGCCGAGTCCTTGGCGAACGCCAGCATGGGCGCACGGCGACTACCCTTACGGTTCCGGTTCGGATTGCAGGCGTCGAATGGACCGTCGTGATGGAACACTTAGAAGGCTTCAGCGACTGTCAAGGTCTGAGGTGGTCAGGGTGGTACGACTTACATCCGCCGCCATAGATACCGGGGGCATCCAGCTTGTCAATGATATCAACTTTTCGGTTTGGTCGAGCCTTCTGCTCGCGGAGGCGCCTCTCACGCTCCTTTCGCTTCCGCTTCTCTTCCTCCGTCAACGGCTTTTCAATTTCAAGGATCGAGGTATCACTGTTGCGTCGCGGACGAGGCACAGACCGCCTCGGCGGAGAGTCGAGCAGGCTCTGTTCCTTGGGCGCACCCTGCGGTTTACGAGCCCTCAATGCCTCCTCTTGAGAGCGCGTCGGCCGATGCGATCTAGAAGGTCCCAGACTGTCTCTCGGAGAAATGTTCTCCCCGCGACGCGGTCCGGGTCCGCCAGGAGGGCGGTTCATTGGCGGTCGAGGGCCTGAGTCGCTGGGTCGACTCGTTGGCTTCTTGCCGTTTCCATCGTCGATAAGGATATTGTCCTGGATAAGAACGTTAGCGACCAATTACAGGTTCGCATATTCCATGGCGGTGCGAGGAGGGGCTTACAAATAGCTCTTCAATAGTAGCCGAATTCTGACTTTTCGTAGACGCCATGGTGTTGGTTGAAGTTCGTTGTTCGGTAGAAGGTTGGTTGAAAGGATCAAGAAAAGGATTTCTCGAGACAGGACGGGCGGGAGGGTCGTCAAAAGGGGAATGCGGCAGGGGAGGAGAGAAGCTGTTAGGTGACGCAGCACGGTTGCGGAATGGGTTGTTTGAGGAGAGGTTAAGGGTCAACCCTGGGCCAGACGACGACGGGCGCTGGTGATTGTCGGGTTGGCCTAGGCCTATTGTAGAAACAAACAGGACATGTTAGCAGGCAATTTTTCCTTGGAAATATTGATTCAAAAAGGTATGGTTGGTTGCCGAACCCGGTTGAGAAGTGGTGATAGGCAATGTGAAACAGCAATCTCTTGAAATGACACAGTTCAAGTGGATCTGTTTCCAACCAAACGAAACCCCCTTTATCCAGAGTATCCACAAAGGAACAGATCCAGGGAGAGGAAATGGAAAGGGGGCACAAGAATGGGATAAGATCAAGGATTGATCAGGGATGGTAATGAGAATACCCATTGTGACGCATTAATTGCCGGGTTGCAGTTGGGGAATCGACAGATAACAAAACGATATACGGCACAGCACATACCTAAGAGATCGGCCGACATTGTTTGTCCGGCGAAAAGAATCTTACTAGTGGTACGAATGACGAGTAATTGGTGTTTCGCTACGGAGGGCGGGGACCAGGATTGAGACTCAGGACTGAGACTGACACCAAGCCCTGCCGCTTCTTATAGAATGTAATAAATAGCACGATGATGGCGCGCCTTCGTTGAGACCGGTCGATGCACCTGTTTGTACTGGATAGAACAATGTTCGTTGGATATTCCCTCTTGGGCCAAGGTATGTTGGGGATAAAAAGTAACGAGTTGGCGGCTAGAACTCGGAAGTTGCTCTGCACTGATGCTGAATTCGGATCCGATGCGGGTTGTTAGATGTCGGCTGCTCCAAGCTGTTCGGTGCGTGTCTGTGCTTGAGAAGGATTCTTTGGACGAGACAAACTGAGCAGGGGCAAAACACAGATGCAGTGATAGTCGAAGGTGAACAATAATGCATAGAAAGGGAAAATGATCTTCGGGGAATGTTCTGGTCTGAGCGGATGATTCCCCTCTTAGGAGTGATGCATATGGTTACCTTCAGCCACGCGCAGGGAATATGCCTATGACGTGAGATGCCGTCTGTGTGATCCTACTGTATGTACGAACTTTCGAAGGAGAGACCTATGTGTGTAAGTACGTATGTATGCGTGTACGTATTACGCCGTAAACGGAGTTGCCGCGTTCTCGAGGTCTTGGTCGTGAGCAAGACCGGCAATCCGGTCAAGTACCGATTAGTATGATGTCTGCGATTATGGTTCCTGGGCAGAGCTAATCGAAGAGTGAAGAGCAGGAACGAAGTCGATCTTCCATAAAGAGTCGCGCGCCTCGTCGGTAATCGGCAGGATGTTGTCGTCGTGGCTTTTCTTTATGCCTTCCTCTCGATTGTTGTTCGTGTTCGGGTCCTTTCTTGACGCGAACGGGGTTAAATAAGAAGGTTGAAAGCGTCAGATTCAAATTCAAATTTGTGAAAGCCCAGAAGGAATGGGGTATCGGTAAAATGACGCTTTATTTAATTATTAAGGGTCCCGATTGACGATTGTAATGGAGTCGCGAGGTGTTGTTTTTGGTGATTCCCAGAGCTATGACCGCCCCTCAAAAGCACCTACAGACTGAAGCTGGGTTGAACGAGCGCGTTGTCGCTCTCGTCGGATGAAAGGATTAAGTGGTTGCCAATATTAAATAGAAGTTTGAGAGGACAAATAGCGATTTTATCAATCCGCGGTTGCTGGCGACGTCTAGAACCTTTGGAGCCGTCCAGGTTTCGCTGTCCTCGAACCCTTGGTGGTGCTAGTGCGGTTGGCGTGGGAAAAGCAGGTACCTCGCTTCGTGGATTCGTCAATTGGTGCGTCGCTTCGGTTTTAGGAGAGAGATTGTATCAATCGGCAGTTGGAGCACCAGCCGTGACGCAGGATCGTCACAGTTGCAAAGAACCTGAGAATTGAAGGTGAAAATAGACGAGGAAGACTTATATACTCTCGGCCGCATGAAGATAACTATTCAGCCGACGGATGTAGGTCTGAAGTTTGAATGTCGCAGTCTGTCCGTGTGCAGGGGTCCGGAAAGATGGGGAAACGGGGGAGAATATGTAAGGACAGAAAGGGGTAAATGCAAAGAGAAAGCGCCACTGGTCGATACTTATTACCCCCTACCTTGTTCCGTTCGCTAAGCCTGCTAGTCCAAGGTAGGCACAACGGAAGGGGGAATGAATGCATAGCACCCGCATCTAAAGCTGGTTCTAGTCTCGAGTTAGATACGGTTACATGCCTATCTGCATAGTAGATGGTTGATTGGGGAGAACGTTATACTATATATGGCTAGGGCCAGTATACTACGTACGGCTTGCAATTTCGATACCGGCCGGATTACAGTACCTATACCCTAGTCTACACTAGGTGTTGCGTTACCCATCTCTTCTTTGGTAACGGATCTCGAAAGTAATTCGTGCCGTTCATAGAGCCTATGCTCAAGATGCCACATGAGTAACTCTAGGTGCGAACTATATAGCGGACCACATGGATTAGACTACCTACCTACTTACCTAATAAGTACTTATCATTTAGGTTATGCCACCCTACAAGCCGAAGACTTGCAGACAATTGCGGGGGCGTCATGTGCCAAATACATGGATATCCCCCAAAAAGGATCATGAGGCCCAACTGAACAGCAGAAGGAGATGATTGGCTTGATCAACCCGACTTCATGTCAGGTGGGCAGGCTGAGTGGCTGTCAATCAGCCGTTTGTGAAGGGCAGCGGATATCTGTCTAAAAGCTCCAGAAGTTCATCTGCACCTAGGGAGGAGGCCTCGCCTCTAGTTCCAGGCATTATTGGTGTACTTTGACACGGCTCCTTCATATTCAACTTCCGCAACGGTAACCGAACTCCGTTCCAGGTAATAATCCCCTTTGTGAGATGTTGGGCTGCCTTGGGTTCAATACCCCTAATAGTGCTGTATGTGTATGCTGCTATGTATCTTAGCATCCGAGTTAAAAGCCGCTATACCGTTTGCGATCAGCTATGGCTAGATCGCCAGCTACAGTAATATCCCTTATTTAGTGGGTGTGGATCTACATAGTAAATATGCAGAAAGCTGCGGGACAAAGACCCCTGAGGGGCACGAGCATGACTGCTTCACGATCGCATCATCAGAATATGCCCGAGAAAACGAGCAAGATATAATTATCCTTTTCATGCTTGACTCGTATCGCTGCGAGATCTCGTTTTGGTTTACCGGAGATTCACCTGGAAACTTAGACCATGTACGTCGAAATGACGGAATCTAAAAGATACGAACGCGTGGGTCTAATTAACTGAAGACCCTGCGCCGCATTAGTAGTAAGCTTGGGTACGGAATGGATTTCTTCGATATCAGACCTTTCTCCTCCGCCATCTCGCTAACACAATATCTACATACGAGGGCCGTTTATTCGACGCCTTCTCTCCCATACGATCATATAAAATATAGCTATGAGCTTCCTTACCCCGCGTCTCTGTTAAACCCCATCTCGCGATTTTCGTAGACGCTATTGGGATGTTGGTGAAGACCGACACCCAAATCTGCTACCCCAGCGCCAAGGCATGCCGGCATCCTGACCGTCCCACTCCGCCCCGGTGCCAGTCATTTGCTCACACCGCCTGACAATCTAAGAGAATAATTATTTCGTACGAGGGACCTGTAAAGCGACGATTTAAGATTGGCTCGGGAAGATAATGACTAAGTTAACGTTGGCAAAGTTCCCTCGAACCCCCACTGCGATATCCTTTCACGGAGTGGGCATTCGGGGAATTTACTAACATTGTGCGACCAGCAACATGACATCGCATTGACTTTTGTCCAGCATGCCAGGCAGCCAGGGTAGCTGGTCACTGACAGTTTATCTAGGGGTATGTGCTCCGTTCCAGAGGCGATCACTATCCGCCTAGGACCTTGACGCCCAGCTGAGCCCGCCCGAATCCATCGTGGCGCGCAGAGAAACAGTCCATATGAGGCATTGAGGTATCTGTCGAACTCGAAAGGAAACGTCGATCTCGTGGTCAGCCATCCTCAAACAGACGCCCTAATAATGGAGCCCGTGGGACGATTAGATCTTCCGGTGTTGATCAGCCACAAGCCATTCTGGGTACAAGAGTGATTCCGCTTCTTCCCCGGGCGCCAGACGCCACATGACGTTAGCTTCGTATGGTAGAGCTAAAAGGGCAGGAAAACAGCCTTACGCAAATCAAGCCACAGGACTTGAACTTGGGTTCAGCTTCGGCATGACGGAGGATCCCGGCCACCAACTTCACTCCTAGCAAACTTCTTGCGCAAACGCGAGGGGCTACCAACAGAAGTGACGATGAGGTTGTGCTCCCAGACACCCGAATCGACGACATGGCTGCAGGGCAATTGCTGTTGTTAACGTGTGATGTCTTAGGCATCGCGAACACTCATTTCTTCAGGCTTGTAGTTTGTGGAGTACTGAACCTGCCAGCGGCCTCAGAAAGCTTCCAAGGTCCTTCTTATCTTAGGTCTTGTGATCGTGATGATGAAGGTGGGTGGGCACCCGGAATGAACGTAGGGCTGGGCTTGCTCGACGCGGCATTCACGCGCGACACCCGTCTTGTCCATGCAGGTACCCGGATGTGCCCCATGGTGCTGGCGTTGGAGGGTATAGGTAGGGGTGTTCTCTCCCGATCCTACCCTGACGTTCTTCTTGAATCTATGTCCGACCCGTCCGCCTTCTGATCGGTATGTGACGTAGGCGGATAAGCACAGTTCATATATCTCATCATCGGGACGGTTGATCGGTTAACCGCAAACAAATCTCTCCATGACGAGGAACACCCGGGAGTCTGGGAATAGCACGGCATGAGCCAAAATACAGCAAGCAAGCTTCCATGCTTTTTGAAATAAGATTACCCTGCTCCTTTTGACCTAAGCCACCTGTCAGCATGAAGTTAGAACATAATGGGCGTAACCATGGCCCGACACACAGATTCATAAGGAGAACATAAATACCTCTGGGCTATCACGATATTAAATCGTAGCTGGCCCGGCAGTCGAACAAATTTCCCTTTGTATCTGCCATACTAGATTTGAGGGTTCTAAACTTTAACCCAAACTCATAGGGGTCATCTACACCTTAGAGGAGGGCCCGACCTGTTGATTTAGAGACAGCTCGATGTGCGGTAGTACGCAGCTCCGTGCGACACCACTCATCGCTCCGGATGATGGGAAGCGGGGACCTGACCGAGGAGAGTCAGTACAGGGGATAAAAACCTTAGAAGCAGGCGACTTCACAGAGCCGCTATAAAAGTGCTCTTAGAGAATAGGAAAGTTCCCATCAGAGCAATACTATGACTATATTAGCATAAGCAAGCTCTTCGATTGATAGCGGGTGGTGCTGCCATAATACCGCACCGAGCATGCGGTGCTCCGCGCCGGTAGCTCACGGCCCCAGGAGACGTCGTCGAGCAGTCTCCACCAGGCCCCTAATTGTGCTTAGCCATGGACCGCAGACGCCGGCGCCTATGACTGAGCAGTCCCTGGAAGGGAACCAATTCATAGGCATCTATATCTACAGCATATGTATCGCATTCAAGACGTCAGCGCTCGAAGGTCAATATGTAGGTAGATAGGTAGCCCCTGAGGAGGGCGATACCGGGGACGACGGACAGATAATATCCGCTAATATGAAACTTGAATCATGTGAAGTAACTCCAAGTATTGTTCTTTTTTCTCGGATATCAGATAAGGGCTATTTTCGCAGATTGACAGGGCCGAGCAAATATTGACTAGGTACCGTAGGCCTCCTGGCCTAGCATCACGGATTCCATTTTTTTTTGCAGCAATCTCACCTCACACAAGTACATCCAATAACACGCCGAAAGGATTAACTTTGAGTCCTCGCGCTCAGAAGCAGGTTATATGGAAAGCGGCACTGCTTTTAGGCTTTGTACAGCCTCCGGAAAGTATCGACAAGCTCGATACTCCCCTTGTAGGTGTTCCCGTCGTTGTCGTAGTGGTGGAAATCCTTTGTTATAAGGCCACCAGGCAAGGTAGCCACAGTCATCTCGGCGAGTTCCGCCGCCATGGGTGCGGGAACCTGCTCGGAAAAGAAAGCAACCAGGTCGTCCTTCGCAATGGTGATGAGGTCGATCTTTTTCCCGGTCACCTCTTCCGCGGCGGCTTTCACGTCGAGCGAGCTGTAGTTCCGGGGACCCGTGATATAGAACACATAAGGACGGGCGGGCAGCTGCTGGCCGGTCTCGAGCAGCTTCTGTGCGCAGACGTTGCCGATGTCTGTAAGGCTCACCTAGAAGTACAGTTAGTATTATCAATGCCTGAAACCTCAGAGAGGACTGGACCGAACATACCATTGGAACCTGATGGTCGGCAGGCGAATAGACTGAGTGGAAGGCGGGAGGGTCGGCTTTGATTTCCTCGAACACATGAGCCAAGCCCTCCTGGAAGTAGCCGGGCCTTGCAATGAGCACCTCTGGCGCGCTCTCCTTCAGAACGTCGTCAGAGATGTGGTTGATCTTTAGAATACCCTGTCCAGATATAATTAACAGCTGGGTTCCCCCAAATTGGGAATACGGGACTAACGATGCCACTGCTGTGCTTCGCGCCCATGGCGGAGAGCACCAGCAGCCTCCTGGGAGAGGGCTTAGCCGCCTCGAGAGCGGCCTTCACATTGACTGCGTTCTGGCGCGCCACTTCGCCGTTCTCCCTGCCGTCGTAGGTGGGGGGCGGGACGTAGAAGACGGCGTCGGAGCCGCTAAAGTCGAGTGTGGTACCGTCGGACACGTCGGCCTTGACGGCCTCAAAGTTAGGATGGCTCGTGAAATCGGCCGGCGCTTTTGCGGGGTCCCGGTAGTAACCACGGACGACCGGCGCCGTTTCGGACGCGAGCAAGACCCTGATAACTGCGGTGCCGACTTGCGTCGAGGCAGGAACAACAGTGATCTGGAGTGGCATCTTAACAAAGTAAATGGAAGTTTGCGCGTGGACCAGTTAAGTCGTAAACCGGCTTTTTGAGGAGAAGGTGACTAAAGTCGGAACTCAGGGACAATGTGCGTCAGTCTGTGTCAGGGTGATGATCATAAGAGTATTCAAAGGCCGGCTCCGAGACTTCCACTGGGGCCCTACATTCTTCTATACTGTATTTCCCTGCATACGTCCATGTCATGCATGCCGAGACTCAGCTTACAAATTCGAGTAGAGGTGGCCGGAATTGACAAGTAATCAGCCTCAAGGGCGCGGAACACAAAATTCAGCAATTCTAGAACAGCCCATGATCCAGCCAACGCCATTACTCGGTATTATGGTTGTGCCCTAATAGGCAAGATGTCCCCATTGGACTGAAACATGCTTGGTGCGGCTCTAAGGAGGTTTATACGCGCGTTATAGGGCGCCGGGGAGCCCGGCGTAGTGAGCGAGGAAGCATCGCTCGGCGGCCGTGCTCTTCGTTTCCTCTACGCCTTGGGTTGTCTTCCTTGGGAGCCGCAACCTCAGAAACACCGTTGCCGTCGCCATCGCTGTCCTCCAGATACCACTCATTAACCGGGACACGAAAGGAAGGCTAAAGATAGTGTCAAACAGCCTGAACTCACGATACTCGAGTCTTCTTAAAGGCGTCGATAACGATATAAGCGTTATTTTATTAAAATATATCGTTCGTTTTATTAATCATTAAAAAGCTTAACTTAAGAACGTTATAATAACTTTTAAAAATAATTAACCTTTAAAAAATTAAGATTTTTATTAAGTAAGATAAAAAAGGCTTAAATCGGCTTTACTTTTATATAATCATAGTATATTAAGGGTTAAAAGCCTAGTAAAGAAATTAAGCTTACGTTAATCTCGACGATTTCCATTATATATATATAAACCTAACGGGTTTTAAATATTATGTATTATTTTAACAGCTTTATATACTTTTTAAGAAATTTATATAATATATATTCTTAACTTTTATAAATATAGGTTTTAATATACTTAAAGATTAATAATTTTACGAACGGTTTATTATCGCAGAAAATATATTAATATTTGTCGGCAGTTGTGGTGATTTGTTGTATGGAGGTTGAAAGGATTGCAAGGGCTTTGATATGTGGCCCTAGGTTTGCAAGGACAAAGGGGTCTAGGCTATATTAGCCAAGGAGATTCCACCCATCTAGCTAGTCAGAGAAATCAAGCAACCAAGTTCCCCCCAGCTTGAAGAATTACAACACTTTGCCGACAATATTAAGTATTTATTTTTCTATGGCGATAGGCGTTGCCTGCACTATTATAAGGTGGATATAAGTGTTTAAACCCTTATTAACGTCTGGGATTGCTGATCTTTTGATTTTATAGTTCGCGTTGTACCCTTGCTAATCTTACATTTTCGTACGTAACTTATTCCCTATAAAAAGAAGTTATCCATTAAATTTTACGAAGTATTATAGTTTATAAAACTGAAGAATTAAAATATTAAAAACTTAAAATAAATATAACGTTACTCGATTATAATTAGGTAATTAAAAGTATTTAAGTATAATTATTTTATATTTTAAAAAAACTTTTAATCGATGATATTAAAAACCACGTTTTATTATATATAATTATGTATATATATTAATATTTTTAAAAACTTTAAAAACAAGTTAATATTTAAATAAAAGTTAGTCATCTAGGTTCAAACGGCATTCGAAGTTTTTTTTCGATATTAAAAAAATATTTTTAGTTATTTTAAACATATAAAAAAGTTAAATAAGGTTAAGATGGTCTTATTAATGTTAAGTTTTAATATAAAAGAAATTAATATATTATAAAAAGGTATATATTACATAAAGTAAATATGCTTAATTCGTATTACGTTAAAAATTCTCGATTTTAAAAGCGTTTACGTTAACGTATTTACGTATAAATACGTTTTAATTTAAAGATAACGCTATAAAAAATAAGTGCGGTTATAAAATAATTATATAAACTATATAAATAAATAAGGAATCTTTATATAACGTAAAAAGAAAGAGGTGATTTTAAAAGAAATTATCATTAAATTATAACGAACCTGTTATACATCTACTTGGAGGTATAAGTAGTATCCGAAATGGGGTCTTAATTTAAAAGTAATAATAGTATGATAAATAATTCGAGAATATATCCGTTAAAGAATTTTGCGAACTTTCTCCGTAATTAAAAAAAAACACCTTTTATTAAAAGCTTAAATTAATAATTAAAACGCGAAATTAACTAAGTATTATTTATATATAAAAAATGGCTCGATATATATATCTTCCTCGTTTCCCTTAATTTCTAGAAATTTTCGGCTATTTTTTAAAAACTAATAAAAACTGTCTCCTTTAATTTATAGAAGTTAATAAAGATATTCGCAATACCGAAATTTAACCGAGGAAATAAAGGCCTTAACATTCTTAATTTATTAAACTGTTTATTTAAGTTTAATAAAAATTTTACGGATATAACATTATTCCTTTTTTTTTAAATCTTTATCCTAAAAATTAAAACATAAATTTTTATTCCTTTCTTTTTAATTACTGTAATATATTTAACCATATTAAATAAGCCTTAAAAACGTTTTAAAACTTAAACCGAAAATTACTAGAAAATTACCGAATCGATTTTTTAACTTAAATTTAAAGTTATACTATATATACGTTATTTAGATTTTTTAAATTAAATATTAAAAGGTCGGAAAAGTTATAAAAATATTTATCGGTTAACGTTTAATTTTACGACGGAAATTATATTTTACTTTCGTTTCTTAAAAATATTCAGGTTAAAATTTTTTAAATAAACCAAAAAACCGTTTCACGGTTTAATAAATATTAGAAATTATTTCATCGCATTATTCGGTTAAACCGTTAATTTAAATAATTACATTTTTAAAAAATATTGTTTATTTAAAAAAGGCGTTAAAATATAAATAAATTATAAAAGAAAATTAACGAATTAAACGCAAAAAAACACCGCTAAAAAAAAGAAACGAATATAATTCGTTTTAAAACTTGACATAATAATGCAAGGTTGATTTTAATTCAAGCCTTATTTTCCAGGCTGAGCTAAATATACAGAAAATCATTATATATATAATCCATACGATAGATATTATACCCAGTATTTTCGAACACGATAACTGATTAATAATTTTTACGGTTAAGATAGATTATATACCTTAATCCCATAAAACCTCATTCTGAAGCAGAATCTTACTTTAAAGCATACTGATGCGTGGTTTCCTATAAGCTTCGACCTTGATGAACTTTATACCCGCTGGCTGCAGTAAACCTCAAGAATAAACCTTAAGAATAATACGTAAGTATATATAATTATTAATAAAGAATTCTTATAAAGAAATTATACTTTTTTAAAAAGTGTATTATTAATAAATTAATTAAAACTTTATTATATAAATCTTTTAACTATTTTAAAAAATATTTAAAATTAATAAATATTATAAAGATCTTAAATAAATAAAAATTAATTAATTAAAAGATTTTAACTACTGGAAAAAGTGAGATAAATAATTATAACTTTAAAAACTAATAAAACATAATTATTAATACCGTAAATACTTTAAACCGTTCAAAGGATATATTAGTTAGTTAAAAGGTACGGAATATTTTTTATATATAATAAGATAAGCTTTTATTAAATATATATATATTCTGTAATTCAGCTCCTTAAAGTTATACGCCTTTAATAATATACGTAACTAGCTAAATATAATTATATAACTAATATTCTTTATATTTAACATATATAGCCCGGCTAATTAATTAATCCATGCTATATATATATTTTAAAAAAATTCTTTTATCGGACGTAACTTCGAAAAGAATTATTACTTATATTATTAATTATACCTTTTAACATGTTTTTAAAAATCGCTTTTAATAACGTTAATATATTTTTTATTAACTTTATTATCTTATTAACTTTAAGACTAATTATAATAGTTATAACGAATTTTAATTAATTATTATAAACTTATCCCGTTTTAGTATAAAATATTTATAATTTAATTTTTTAAAAAGTTTATATATTGTTAATTTATTTACTTTTAATCGTAAAATAACTTTATTAACCGTTTTTTATAAAACAAGTTTTTAATAATATTATATTTACTATTATAATCGACTATTAATTTTGTTATAAAAATTTAAGTCGTTTTATTAAGCTTCTTATTACTAGATTTATTTGTGGTTATAATACGGGCACAACCCTTTAATCAGACGTATATGTTACATCCATAAGGATTCCATTAAACCCAGAGGAGGAGCCAGGTGAGTTAAGGCAGTTGAGGCCTTCACCCCGCCGGCTAAATCTCGGTTTTCGGCTTATCTCTGTTAATCTCTAAAGGCAGAGGGAAACCGTCTTTATCCGTTTCCAGAAATTTCTAGAAATTTTTAAAGACCAAAAGAAATAAGGAGCATATATATATCAAACGATTTTTTATATGAATAGCATCTTTTTAGCTTCGGTTTTTAGCTATTAATTTAAAATTTTAATTAAAAATATCGTTTTTTAGTTAAAAGAAAAATTTATAAATGTTTTTAACAAATAATTTATTTATTATATTATTATTATTTATAAATTATAACCTTTTTAAAATATATTACTTATACTTTTAAATAAATATATAATAAGTTCGTTATATTTTGTTATTTTTTATTTAATAATTAACGAATAATTTAAGGCTTAATTAAATATAAGCTTTTTTAAATTTAATAAAAACGATATTATAAAATAACATTTAAAAGATAAATAATATGTTAAATTTGCATTATTAATTAATAAAGGATTAATAACTAGATTAAATAATTTATCGTTTATTAAAAAAGTTTTTTTAATTAATTAATAATATAATACCTCTTTTTATTAAAGCTAAAGGTCTAACCCCCCCCCCCCCCCTTTTTTTTTTTAATAATAACTTATTTTTACCCTTAAGAAATTTATTAAAGTTCTGTTTAAAAAATCCGATTAAAAAGAAAAAATTAAAGAAAAATATAACGCGAAAATCAGAAAGGAAAAAAAAGAACTTATAACCGAAAAGCGATTAAATCTTTTGGCCGAAAAAATTATAAGATTAAGAAAAAGTAACGCCAAATTCGTATGATAAATAAATATTTTTACGTCTTTTTTAAAAATTTCTGTTTCCCGTACGAAAACCCTAATTTCTTTTTATTCGGTTACGACCAAACTTTTTAAAAAAAAACTATATCTTTTTCCGCTTGTTACGGAATATCTGAAATTAAAGGTTATAAATTAATTCCCCTTAAGTTTTCTAATGGATTTACGGATATAAAAGGATTTTTAATTAAAACCAGATTTTATTTTAAGTAATACGAAAATACCTCAATAAAGGATTACGAAAAAAATGATAGCTATTTCGTAATTATTTGCTAAAAAAAGTTCGATTAATTCGAATCCATGTTTAAAAATTACCTAATAAATTACCCTGATAATCTTTTAAATATTACTAATTATATTTTTAATAATTACGAATATTTAAAAAAAAACAAATATAAGCTTTATTTAAAAAAACGGAAAAATAATAATATGTAATTAAAAAATATGACTTAAAGCGAATTACGTTACTAGCTAAATATACCATTAAATTTAACCATTTAGCGGTAATTTCCAAATTACCGTAAAACGTATTATTTTTTCTTTTTTATAACGGCCTGAAATTATAAGTTAAAAACGAAATATTTAAGGTACTTAAGATTAAATCTTTTAGAAATTATATTAATAAGGTTATTATCAGCGACCGACGTATTTTAATCGGTACCTTAAAAAAAGAAAACCGGTAAACGAAATAACGATAAAGGTTTTGATAGCAAAAAGAAAAAAAACAGATTTCAAAAGGAAACTAGTACCGTTTTAAAAAAGTTTAAAAAAAATAAATCCAAAGTTAAATATTTTAATTATAGTAAAAAGTGCCATTATAAAAGCGAATGTTATTTTTTATTTAAGAATTTTATAAAAAAAACTTTTTAACTTAAAAAAAATTTCCGTACGGCCGAACGAAAAACTGATAACGAAAAAAAGGAAAAAAAAAATAAGCTTTATTTTTACTAATTAGAAATTTATTATCATTACGATTAGCAAGGTTAAAAACAACAACCTGAAATATAAAAATTATATTATTTGTAAAAATATTACGGTTAAAGCTTATAAATACCATTTAGAACAAATAACTTTAAAATAATTATTACGTTAAAATGTACTTATTACTTCGATACATAAAAAAATAAGATAAAAGACTAAAACGGTTAATTACGAAAAGATTTCGATAGTTATAAATAGTTATCCTTAAAATATTACATTTTTTTAAAAATATATAATATATCTAAAATCTTTAACAGATAATTATAGGCTTTTATATGTTATTACTTATTATAATTATAACTGTTTTATTTATTTACGCGTTAAGAAAAAATAATAACTTTTAGCTAAGGTATAATAAAAAGATACTTATAAAACGAAATAATAAATGTAGATATATAAAGATCTCTTAATAGCTAAATTATCCTAGGTTTTGTTACTTATATCCTAAGTTAAAATAAAACTGGAAGGTTATAACGTAAGGATTTTTATATTATTTGCTGATATTTTATGATAAATACGAACTTTTAGCTATGAAAATACTCTTTTTAAAGGGTGATTTTTCTGACTTTATGATTTATAAAACATAAAACCTAAAGACAAGTTAAAAGAAAATGGTTACCTTTAAATACTAGTTCGGTAATAAAAAATAATATAAATGTATAAATAATTATTATACCAAATATGAAATTAAAAAGGTAGGTAAATAAAAACGTTTTTTAATTACTAAAGTATATTAGTTAAAAAATTATAAAGGCCTTCGAAAATAAGGTACCGAAAAGTTTTTATATATAAGATTTAATATATAAAGAAAGGAATACCGAACTAGATCGAGATCTTTATTTATTATGAAAAAAAATGTTTAACGTTATAACTAATTCCGGAATAAAAAGAAATTTTATTTTTCTTTAGATAATTACAACGTACCAAATTTTTAAAAAATATAAGTAATAATATACAAATTACAGACGGTGAATAAAAGCCTATTTATTTATATTAACGGTCGAGTTTTTAAAAACCTTGATAAATTCGTAATTTAAATATAAAAATATTTAAAAAAGGTTATTTTTGATATCGCCGATATCTTAAGATACGATATTATTCTGGAAATATACGGTTTCGTTTTAATAATCTACGTATTAACTGGAAAAACCAAACGTTTTTATAAAATAATTTCGAGGAAAATTTTTATAAAATTTATTATATAATTAAAAAGTTAAAACTTTTAATCTAATAGTAACGGTATCCCTTAAATATTGATATTTTAAAAGATTTTTTAAGAAACGAACCCGAAAAAAATTACCTAATTATAATTAATAGGATTATAAAATTCTTATAAAAAAAGAATATTATTTAAAACCTTACTAAATTTACTATATAAACTTTAAAAAGGTTTTTAACGAAACTTTAAAAAAAGTTATATTTAAAATTCGGATTATTTATAAGGTACTTAATTATATTAATATTAAAAATAAAAAATAACAAAATTAAGATTAGTAAAAATAAAAATTTAATATACTAACAAATTTATAACTATGTACAATTAAGTAATATTACCGTAAAAAATAAATATTTTTTAACGTTAATAAATATTATAAAGGAAAATATTAATATAATCAAATAATTTATAACTTTAAATTTACCAAACGGTTATTATTTAATTCGTATAATTAAAGGCGAAAAATAAAAAATCGCTTTTAAAATAATTTATAAATATTACAAATGTAAGGTTATATTATAAAGGTTAACTAATATTCTAACCAGCTTTTAACAAATACTTATTATTATTTTTAGAAAACTTTTAAATAAATTTATATTCGTTTATATAAACGATATCTTTATTTATTTAAAAACTGAAATTTTTAAAAAAAAATACGTTAACTAAATATTAAAAACGTTTAAAAAGAGTAATTTATTAATAAATGCTAAAAATTGTTTAACATATCCAAAAGCTAAATTTCTTAAAATTTATTATTATCCCTGGATAAATTTAAATTTAAAACTTTAAATTAAAAGCTATTAAAAATTAGTAAATTCTAAATAAAACCATTATTACCGACATTCGTTAATTTTTAAGAGTTACCGATTACATACGACCTTTAATTAATGATTATAACAAACTTATTAATCCTTTAATTAAGCTTATTATTAAAAAATATGTCGAAAAGAAATTCGAACTTTTAAAAAAAATAAAAAAAGCTTTTTAAAAAATTAAAATTAAAATTATTAACGCTTTAATAATAAAGTTACCAAATTATAATAATAAAATAACTTAAAATAAATATATTAAATTACGTTTTTAAAGTAATTTTAAAGCAGTTAAAAAATAACGAAAAATAGTACCTAATGGCTTATTTTTTTTAAAACCCTTAAAGATATAAAACTTAAATCTCCTATTTATAAGAAAGAATTATTAGCGATTATTTTAATATTTAAGGAATAAAAACTTCTCTTTAACGGCATTAAAAAATAATTTAATATTTACTTAAATTAGAATAATTTTATTCGATTTATAATAAGCTAGAAATTAAATAAACGTTATAAGAATTAAATAATTTTCCTATCCAAATTTAATTTCAAGATTTATTATATTAAAAGTAAAAAAAATATTTAAACGGATATTTTAAGCGCAAAAGAAAATTACGATACGAAAATTTGCAAGCGTTATATATAACTTTAAAACAACTTATTTTTAAAAATTAACCCAGTTTAAAAGTTCTTACGACTTAAAGGAATAAAAGAAAATTAAATAATTAAAAAGAAATGATAAGAACTAATCATTATTTCACGGCAAAATTTACACTTTTTATTAATAATAAAAGGAATTTAAAAAGAAATTCTGTAAAAGCCCTTTATATAGATATTAAAAATTATTAAAAATTATTAAACGATTTTTAAAAAAAGACTTTTTAAAATTCTGCTAAACGGTTAAATAAGTAATTAAAGATTACAATATTTATAATAAGGCTAAGGTTTATCCTTAAGGTTTACTGCGTAAGCTTAACATCTCCTAAGTCATATTGTCTAACCATGCGGAACCCTGGCATAAGGTTCATCAGAGTCGAAGCTTATCGGCAATCACGCATTCTGCTTCAGAGTGAGGTTCTGCTTCAGAGTGAGGTTTTGCTTCAGAATGAGGTTCTATAGGACTAAGGTATACAATCTATCTTAACCGTAAAAACCATTAATTAATTATCGTATTCGAAGATATTAGGTATAATATTTATCGTATGGATTATATATGTAATAATTTTTTATGTATTTGGCTCAGTCTGGAAAATAAGGCTTAAACCTAGATCAACCTTGTATTTATAATAAGGCTAAAGTAACCCGTTATAAACCGTATAAATTATTATAACTTATAAATATACCTAATCAAATATAGAATATTATAGCTTGGGATTTTATTACTGGTTTTCTTATATCGAAAAACCTAGTTATTAAAATAAAATATAATAAAGTATGGGTAATTATTAATAAATTTATTAAATATAAGTACTTTTTACCTTTTAAAGGAATTATAACGGCAGAATAATTAACTTACGTTTTTATTCGGCATTATTTTAACAAATATAAAATGCTAGAAAATTTTTTTTAAATCGAACTACACTTTTTATATCTAAATTTAATACTAGTTTTTTTTTAAATAAATTAATATTAAATTCAAAATTTTAATAACTTATTACCCCTGGATAAATAGTTAAATAAAACGATTAAATTAAGCTTTAAATTAATATATCCGAAATTACGTTAATTATTAATAAAATAATTAGGTTAAATATTTGTTACTTATATAAATAACTTATAATACGTCTGTTAACGAAAATATAAATATATTACTTTATACGGCCGTATATAGTTATAAAGTAATAATTTAATAACTAAAATAATTAATACGTAAGATACCGGTTATTATTACTATAACTTTAATAATAATAATAATAATAATAAAAATTAAGATAATATAAGATCGATCTCGGATTAAGTTATAATTTTTGCAGCAAAAATGGCCTAATATTATAATAAGAAAAAAAAATAAGGTATTAATTTTAACGAAGTAATATAAAATTTATTTATTACGTTAAAATATAATACGATATTAAAGATCTTACAAATTAAAACGAAAAGGTTTAACGATAAATTTAAATTTAAAAAGTTTAACTTATTTAAATATTAATTATAAATTGTTATACTTAAAACCAAAAAAATATACCTTATATTATATATTTTTTTATTAGAACCAGCCTTAAAACACGCCCCGTTTAAAAAGAACTTCGAAATCGAAAAAAACGATAACAAATAAGAAATCGAAAAGATATTAAATTTTAAAATAATTAAAGACAAAATTTAATATCTAATTACATAGATAGATTACTTACCTGAAAATAATATATGAGAATTACTTAAGTACCTGACGAATATGATAAACCTGGTTAAGGATTTTTACCGGCAGAATTCTAACCGACCGTTTCCAGTACGGCTAAAGTTGCAGGCGATAACGATTTAACCGAATAATACGGTTAAATAATTTTTAAAATTATTAATCCGTCAAACGTTTTTCTTTATTTATTCGAAGTTTTTTAGCCCGAATATTTTCAAAAAACGATAACAAGATATAATTCTTATTATAGGACTGGACGTTCGCCGATAAATAATTTTGATTATTTTCCCGATCTTTTAATATTTTATAAAATCTTTTCGTTAAAATAACGTATATACGGTATAACTTTAAAATTAAATTAAAAGATCGACTTTATAAGTTCGCAACGATTTTCGGTTAAAGTTTTAGAACGATTTTAAGGTCTGTTTAATATAATTAAAATATATTATAATAATTAAAAAAAGAAAGAAATACCGTTTACTTTTTAATTTTTAAGATAAAGATTTTAAAAAACGAAAAATAATATTATATTTATGAGAATCTTATTAAACTTAAAGAAGAAGTTAAATAAATTAAAGTAATTAAGGTTTTTATTTATTTTTAAAAAATTTCAAAAATTAAAGAAGATAAAAAAGATATATATATTAAACGATTTTTTATGTAGATAATATCTTTTTAATTTCGTTCATTAGTTATTAATTTAAGTTTTTAATTAAAGGTATCGTTTTCCGATTAAGGGAAAAATCTGTAAACCTTTTTAACGAATAATTTATTTATTGTGCTATTATTACCTATAAATCAAGACCCCCATTTCGGATACTGCTTATACCTCCAGGTGGATGTATGACAGGTTCGTTACAGTAGATTCATAAGAATACAAGTTTTAGAAATAATAGTGTGGTAAGAAGGTTGGGTAGAAATCTGTTGTAAGCGGGGTAGTTGGAAGCACACTTTTATCATGTCAGTGTAGCCTAATAGAACACCACAACTGAAATCCCTTATATCTGACAGAAGGTGGCTTTTCCTTAATTCGTATGTTATAGCATACCTGGCCAGCTGACACATGGCGACCCCTCAGAGAGAACGTCGCTTAAGTGTGTAATTAACGCCACGGCCCTTGGCACCTGACATTAGCCCAGTGGCTAGCGATATGGAGTCATGAATACCCTCTGCTATCGAACCCCTCGCACCACAACCACTCGAACGAGAGACACCTCCAACCGCGCATCCGGGGTTTGCACACGCATATTGGCCAATCTCAGCCGGTCGCTTCCCGCTTTACAGGAGCGCGACGGTACTCGACAGCGAGCGCGACACCTTGGACTCTGCCTACTTGCGCTTGAGCCCGCTTGCGACCGCCCCGTCTGTCATCGCGTCACAGAACAGGGCAGTGAACGCAGGGGTGGATCTACACATGACCGAACAGGCGTCCATCGTAGACGCGAGTATGTGACTGGTCTTTCCGATGCGGTTAAAAATCGAGTTGGCGACCTTGATCTTATCCTGTGGGGGGGGGCGTCGGGTCAGAGATCTCGACGCCCGTCGCGGAAGGCCCGAGCGAGGCAGCAATGTTTGGTAATGCTCAAACGACCCTGGCTCTGTCCGTGGCGTTCTCTTCGGTGGCGGAATCACCGTATGGGATCGTCTCTATTTGATGCCGTGTGACCCCGGCTGGTATGCTGATGACGATTTTCTGCTGCACTGCTTCTCGCATGTCACTCTCGCTCAAGACCGTCTTGATCGCGCCCAGTGGGCAGGCGAGGATGATAGCATCCGACTGCTCTGCAACTCGGACACTGCGTCGGTTAACTGCTTGGAAATTGTCCTTTAAATCCGGCAAAATTGTTTCGTGGGGACTGTGCCGTCTCTTCTGACTGACCGCTCGCCATGTACTGAGAAGATTCCGTCCAGGCGTATGATGTCTCTCTAGTGAGGCCATTGCTTATTGCTTTGCCCAAGTCACTTATGAATCCTTAGTACCATGCCTCATGTATGGGAAGGGCTTCCCTGCTTTACCGCAGCCAACGAACCCGATTTCTACGGGCGTAGTTACGGCAGTAGATTTCGAGGTGGCCATTGTGCGTATTTGCGAATATGCTGACGTGGGCCGCGGGATGAGGTGAAAGCTCGCAAACAGGACGGCATTGCATTTCATCGACTAGGGTTCGTGTAGGGGGCACTGACACTCTGTCGCTCTAAGGAGCTTACACTGCTAACGGCAGAGAAGAAGCAGTGTTAACTTCCAATAAACCCTAATTCACCTGTATACATGTGTCAAGTAACCAAGTGATTCAGTCCGGCTTGGTTACGAAAACCCAGTACAATTTTGCTATGGAAGTATTTCTTGTGTTTTAGTCTCAGTTCGGCTGAAACTAAACTCCCTGGGTATCCTTCAAGACCATCGCTACTGGCTGCATCTTGGTTGCTTTTATTATGCAGATACAGTTCGTACTGACACCGACCATCCCAGCCATAGAATAACCTTTGACGACGAGAATCCATTCCACTGGCATATAAAATTTTGGGGGGTTTGTAGGTGGAAAGACCATTTAACCCCTGGTTACAACGTCAGATTGTATGAATGCCAACCCAGGAATCAATCATCAATATAGTGGGGACTTTATCACAAAAATGTTTGTTTTTGAGAGCCGTACGGCTAGGCTTCTAAATCGCAATGTCGCATGCTTCCATAGTAGCTAAAAGACAGAAGTCTATGCACAACTATATGACAAGCCCCTATTATCACTGCAAATATGCTAACAACGACTTTGCCCCTCTACAATATCATGAAGGACATTACATACCCCCACCGCGAATGCGGTATCACCCTATTCTGCGATCCCCATCGCATACACTAACAGAGTTCCTACTTAAACACCTCTCCTCTATCCACAACAGCCTCACCCCCTAAACAGCCTACTAGCCTCAGCAAACCCCATGCCCTTCTTGATCTCGACCGCCATGCAGTCGTCGGCATCGACCTGCTTCCGCATGAGCGGCAGCGCCCGCTCGGCCAGCTCGGCCGGCAGCACGACGACGCCGTTGAGGTCCGCCACGACGTAGTCGCCGGGCCGCACCACCGTGCCGTCTTTCTCATCCTGTCTCGATTGCACTCGCAGCGGCACGTCCACTCCGGCCACCTTGAGCAGCGGCGCCGGCGGCGCCGTGCCCACGCCGCGTGCGAAGATCTGTTTGCGTGGGGCGCGGGGGTTCTGTGATCAGTCGTCTCCTCTGTGCACGCGATGTAAGAGGGGTAGTGGTTAGGGTAGATGTCCGTTAAGGGAAAGAGACTGGGAGTTTGGTTGGGAAGGGGTGCAGATAGGCAAAAGGGGTAAAAGGGCGCAGAGGGAAGCGGCGGGAGGAGGAAAGGGGGAAGGGTGGAGCGAAAACCACTGGACATAGCGTACCGGATACCCCAGCTCCCGCTGCTCCTGCAGGTCGCGGAACCGGCCGTCGATGACGGACCCGACAGCTCCTCTGACCTGCGCCCGCATGGACATGAGGCCGCCGTACACGGCGTTGGGCGTCCCGAACGGGCACGAGACGAAGACGACAGCGCCCTTAGGGACGGAGTCGATCTACGTAGACCGCATTACACGAGAATTAGCTAAGTCAAGGCGAGGAAACGGTGACTGAACCAGTTACTTCGTTGGTGACTACCAAAGGAGCTAGACATTACATTCCGCATCCGGACGGCGACCGGGGAAAGGAGAAAGGGGAAGGGGGGTCACCAACATAGTGCGTCGGATGCTTCGGCGCCGGGTTGTCGAGCGGCACGTACTTAACGGTGTAGGCGGGGCCGACGATCTTGGTCGGCCCGTCCTGCCGCTGCGGCGACCACATTGTGAGGCCCGGCAGGAAGCCGCCGTGGGGTTGGCCGAGTTTGCACAGGGCGTCAGAGACGTCGCATCTGTTTTTTGTCGCCTCTGTAAGCACCCATTGCGTTCTCGGCCATACTGTAGAACTAGCTTCTTTTTTCGAGCTTCGGGCAGGCAACCTTACGTGGTGAATTCTTGCAGTGCTTTGACGATTGGGTCTTTGTGTGGTGGTGATTCGGCGGCCATGTTGCGGAGTTGCGAGGCTCGTTTGGTGTTAGCGCTAATGGGACGACTCGGTGGGCAAGGGTACCGCAGTAGCTGCCTCGATGGTATATGCTTTGTTATAGTTCGACGAAATACAATACGGGGCTACGCTCTGAGATATCGGCGTTGCTATGTGCATCGAAGACTCGAGTGTCTCAAAGGACAATACTGGTACTGGTGTTTCACGAGCTTGGAGATACTAGCTATTCGGAGCCGGGCTAAAGGAAGGGTGGGGCCGGTAAGGTACAGGAAGTATGATGAAAGCCGAGATACCCCGGTTAGGTTCCCCAATAGGTAAACTTCGGCCCTAGACATTCTACACATAGACGGGCGAGACATGGATAACCACCTCCGATACCCCATAGTGGATGTATATCTTCTTGTATTAGATCGCTATCATCTACGTGGGCTAAATTAGGCAACATGTGGTCCTCATTCCCTCTTCCGGATCTTGGGAAAAGACAGCCAGAGTCCCATAAGTACAGCGAGCAATGCGAGGATGATCGGCTGTAACACCCCGACGCCTTTGCTGGCCGCTATCGCACCAATTGCAAAGGGGAATACGGTGCCTCCGATACCACCCACTGCCATTGCGAATCCGATCGCACTGACATGAATATGCTTTGGGAGCGATTTGGTCGCGGCGATAACTCCCGCTGGAAACATCGGTCCCAGGAAAAATCCGACGCTAGACGTCTGGTGTCAGTAATCACTCATCACTCGCCTATCATTGGAGAGCTGTAAGGCATATCTAAGGAATTATGAATCCCCAGATCCTTCGTTAAGGCAAATTGGGCTCGTCGGGTAGGGGGAAAAGGGGCAACAGATAACTCGAGAGATTACTTACAAGGCCACAGCGATGGCACTCACGATGAAGCGAGGGACAAGCCAAAACACGAGGTGCAAGGCTAAGGCGCAGACGAGATAGATGGTAACACAGAGCCGCTCGCCGAAGCGCTCGGTGACGAAGCCCAAGAAAAGCCTTCCGGCCGCCATTCCAGCCCAGAAGCCGGTGCCCGAAACGCCGGATTGGAATTCGGTAGCCTTGCGGACCCTAAGCATGAACGAGACCACCCAGCCGCCCAGGCCGACTTCGATGCCCATATACGTGAAGAAGAACACGGTGCAGAGCCAGGTGACCTTAGACCCGAGCGCCTCCCTGGTGCGACCGCCCCTGGCAGATTCCGAGTCATGCACGTGCTCGGAGCGGTATACCGCACCCGTCTTATGCCAAAAGGCCGCCGTCAGGCCGACTAGCTCTAGGAACGACACACCAGTCTATATGATCTTTCAGCAAAGTGGAAGCCTAAGGCAAGCCGGGGAAAAAAATATTAAATTTTTTTTTCTTACCATGAGATAGTACCAAGTATACCATGGAAGGCCGTATGTCGTGATCATACTAGTAGCGATTAGAGGCGCAAGCAGAGCTCCGACGCTGTAACAGGCATGCAGACAACCCTGAATTGAGTTCGGGTTTTCCATGACACCGGACCATGCGCAAAAGCAGGCGTCCGTTAAACCGTTTCCAAAACCGGAGATAGAGTTTACGACTACCAAGACAGGGAATGGCGGATGAGCGGAGAGAACGGCATAGGTGATAATGTGGCAGATGGGGGCCGCAATCGCGATGCCACGCTGACCGAACTTGGAGTGAATGGTAGCATTGCAAACAGCGGCAGCAGAGTATCCCACGAACGGCGTCAGAAATATCAACGAGATAATGGTATAATTGAACCCGTAGTAAGTCTCCAGGTAAGGAATCAAGGCCTGCGCACGCACGATCAGACATCACTTCCGAGGAGCACAAGAGCACGTGGAAGAACGGGTTGATGGATTGTTTAACTCACACCGACGGCCGCATCGTTCATCCCCGCAATCATGAAGGACCAGAAGCAGAAACCCAACCTAGGGATATTCCCAGGTGGCTTGTCCCACCGTTGAGCTGGCGTTAGAGGAGTTGTGGCATCGGGGGGAGCTTGTTGTAGTACATTGTCCCCTATGTCGATACTGCTCCCGTTTCCCGGCGAATCGTCTTGTTTTGATGTGTTTCGTAGCCTCCGCCACGTCTCTTTCAGCTTGTTGCGGGGCGCCGTCAGTTCATACGCCTCTGTCCCCGGAGCCCCACGAGACGATGAAGCCTGCGGCATGGTTCTAGCGATTGTTTCCGTAGCCATTGTGGCTCAATATGACAATCGTCGTGTAGAATAGTTGGGTCAAGGGATGCGAAGTCTCTCCATCGTGGCAAGGAGGATTTAATTATGTTGGTGGACTCGAAGGATTTCGCATCCTTGCTTCGATGCTATGGAGGGGTTGCAAGGGTGTGAGTACATGCGCCGCCCCGGGCCCCGGGTTCCGGGCCCCACACCCCGCACCGATGGAAAGTAGGCCACCCCTAGCCTCACCCAGAATCTTTATAACGAAATAGACAAGGGCCCTTATAATTCACGTTCTCCGTTCAATTATCCAAAATGGAAAATGGTTTCGCGAAATAAAGCCATAAATATATGTAAAATATCTATATGTAATAGGTAAAATTTACGTAGTCGAACATTCAGAAAGTATAGTAGGTACTGTACCTCTAATTAGCTTTCGTTACATGGGTGGTCCCGGGACGCGGGGCGTTTTTGTGGGGGTGAGGGGTGGTGGGGCGGGGGCCGGCTCGCCAAATCGTGGAGTGCCATGTAACCTTACCATCCCGTAGGTGCTTTTACGGGTGGTTAGTGTGGTTCATTATGTCAACCAACTGGCAGCCGCAGTTTTCCTGCACAATACGCTGTACTTCGTATCTTGCGGAATAAAAACATCAATGTCAGGTATCAGCTAGTGCAAGAAACTGGCCAACCGAAAGAAAATCCGGGCATCTAACACATCGGAGAGATAAAGCCTGATGATGTTGGACTTACGCATCATAGTAGTAACGCCTACGTGAAAACGATACTTACCTACTTATCTAGGTGTATACAGGCGACTTCGAAACATCCCGTCTTCACTGGCACTACAGACCCTTCCACACGATGGCCGAAACAATACCACCAAACCAGGAACCCAAATGGGCCGATGTGCCCCTCGCGTCCCCGACCTACCGGGCCGGCGGCAAGGCGACCGTAATCTGCTCGGCCGCGATCGCGGCGCCGCCCGCCACGTGCCTTGGGATCACGCTAGACCCGGCGGCCTACCCATCGTGGAACAAGTTCGTGCCGCGCATGACCGTGCAGTCATCGCCTCCTCCTTCTCCGCCCGAGTCGACGCCCCCGGCGGTCGCACAGCTCCTTAAGGAAAGTCCGGGCCGGCGGCTCCTACTCCTAGGCACGCGGTTCCGCGTGGGGGTGCGCATGCAACCCGACTCGGCCTCCGGAGGACGGATCAGGAACACGGACCTCGAGATCTCGGTGCTCGAGGAGTTCGAACGTGGAGGCGCAAAAGGCCTGCGTGTCACCTGGAAGACGCAAGGAGACCCCTGGTACATGAAAGCGGAGCGCACGCAGGAATTCCTCGAGAGGCCCGACGGCGGCTGCGACTACGTCTGTTACGAGACGTTCTACGGGCCCCTGGTCTGGCTTGTCAGAAGGTTCGCGGGCCCACTACTGCTTAGGGGCTTTGGGCTGTGGATGGAGGGGTTGAAGAAGGCTGCCGAGGAAAAGGCGGCGGAGCAGAGGGCGAAGGCCGCCGAGGAGAATGTGGGCGCCGCTTAGTGAGTCCCTGCTGCGAGTCGCGGCCCGGGTGCGCGTGGGTGTGCGTAAAGATGCGATACCTTTTATGTGGCGTCGGAAAATGAATTTTTTTTTCCGACAAGCGAGCCCAGGATGTCGGGCAGTGGTCACTTGTATAGGAGGGCCGAGATTGTCGGCGTTGATGCAAGCCTGAGTCCTCTGAACACAACTACCTCTACCTAATAACTATAATTATCTGCTCTCGAAGATAGGAAATCTCAAGACCAGTTCACTCTTTGCTCTTTCAAACACTGTCTCTAAACACCCGCAGAAGGATACTACTCCGGAGAATGAGTGACCTGATGACGCGGTGGTAGCCCATCCTACGCCGTACACCGCGATTCCCTAACTAGAAAGGCGTTTTAGCTGGATTTTCCTATGTGCAAAAGAGCTTGGTGGACTGCCCCCGAACCCAACCCCCGCGGACCGGCTTGTCGTGTCATCTAACGGTCTTCACGCCGGAACGCACGGCGGCGGTGGGGGCGGTGTCAAACCGCGCTATTCTCGCGGAGGACAATAATACTCTATAGCCGGGATCAAACACCCCCCGGGTTACACGAAGAGGATCGGGGCCCAATTACATACTTACCTACTTACCACACAATTTTCATGGTTCTCAAGATGGATAGATACTTGTGACTAAGACAAGTTCATCCCCGACGCCAGCCAGCCGAAAGGGAAGGGGAGGAGCACCGCACATCCCACACCTGCAACCCGACCCGGGCTGACTAACTGACAATACCCCCTTGTACGCGGGCCAAGACGTCTCGAATGGGTGGGACAGCAAGAAAAATAACCTTCAAAATTCGTCCAACTAAGTACGCATATAATGTGACTGCGTAGTTTATTCCCTACCCGTGCTGTGCCAATACTACAGTAGCGTCCCTATGCAAGTACGTATGCACGTGGGCATGTGCGTATATGTATGGCTCAGTCCGGCACCGTTCTCCCAGCCAGGCAGCCAGCCAAACGAAGGAAGCCGAGTCGAGTCGAGTCGAGTCGAGTCGAGTTCATCACGCGCCGTGGTGGTCGGTGGTATTAGTCGGTGGAACCTGTCGCGGGCTAAGACTGGAGACTGGAGTTCCTCTCGGTCTGGGACACCAGGTGTTGCCTGCTCTGGTTCGAAAGACATGTACTGCCCACCGGTGATGCAGTGATGGCGGGCTAAGTTGGCAGCTTGGTCGGACGTGCGTCACGACTGAGTGTTCACGGAGCCACTCAGGAGCGGCGCGGGCTAGCTAGACCCTCGTCATCTGCTCGTGTTGGCACGACTTCGTCTTACCTCCTGGGTTACTTTGGTTCCCAGTGATTATGTTGTTACCAAAGAGTGAGTCAAGGAGAGACAGACAGCCCTGGGAAGCGCCAATGCAGCCAAGAGAGCCAAACCTCCTATAGACTTAGCAGACATCACATAGATGTTTTAATTGGGGAATACGTCGTAATAGCTCTATACCAGCTTTGCATCAGTCTCCTAGTGGGTGTTCGTGAGATAGAGACGGCCTCCCCGACCTGCCTGATACTATTTAAGTACAATCAACCAGCGAACCAACCAGGACGCCCATATGCATGTAAGACGGAGATCAAGTGAAACGTTTCCCGGTGTGCCCCGAACACAGTCGTGTTCAATGCTCTGTGCCGTGGGCTTCCCCACAGCTCAGCTGGGACGAACATCCACCAACTCGTCGAGCTCCGTTTCGCTACTCTGCCCCCTGCTCGCCATCTCGTCCTTACTGGTCTGGCCCGGCGCGGAGGGCATGGGCGGCGGACGGCGCTCGAAGGTGAGGAGGCTGCAGATTATTCCCGCGGCGCAGACGCCGATCATGAGGATCATGTCGGACGTGAACGCCGAAGCGTAGACCCGGCGCACCAGCTGCTGCTGCTCCTGCGGTAGGTAGCTCGTGTTGGTCGGGCTGCGGTGTAGCGCCTCAATTTCGTCCGGGTCCATGGCGCCCGCCAACTGATCTTCGATCTTCGTGTTTAAGATGATGCTGCAGATGGCGATGCCGACCGCGCCGCCGAACACCCGCGCCTGCGCGATCGCACCCTGCGCCACGGCAAGGTCGACGTGGCGCGCCTGCAACGACACCAGAATCGTGGCGGCGCCGAGCGAAAGGCCGATGCCTAGCCCGAGGATGACTTGGTATCCGTACTGTGCTTTGATTTCGGTGGTGACGTTGGATAGAGTTGATAGTAGGCCGGTACCTATTAGCTGGAGACATAGTGACGCAATCAAGGTGATGGATGTGTTGTTCCGCTTAGACGAGAGAGCGCCCGCGAGGAAGGACCCAAAAGCGGTTGCGCCGAGCATTGGTAGGAGGTGAATCCCAGACCATAGCGCGTTCTCCGCGTTGACTATTTGAAACCGCTCGGGGATGATGATTAGAAGGGACAGGTAGGTAAAGCCTGTGAACAGTGTGCATCTAGGAGCTTAATTAGTCATACGCTCGGCCAGGAATAGATCTAACCTACACGAGAGTACCCATGTAGACGCGATGTGTGATAAGACGGAGTGGAAGGATGGGTTCCACTTTAGTAATGCGTTTTATACCGAGGAATACTTCCCACGTGATGAACATGACCGAGCTGAGGCCTGCTATGGAGAGTGTCAGAACTATCACGGGGCTGTTCCAGGTGTAGGCGAAAGCGCCGGCCTCCTGCAAGGCGAAAACCATGAGCGTTGTTGCGCAGAGAATTAAGACATTGCCCAGAAGATCGACCTTTCGGATGGCGTCCCACGGGCTTAGCCTCTGTCCTATGCCGATGTTCCGCGGCCAAACACAAGGAAGAACAATAAGTGATACACAGCCGAATGGGATGCTATAGGAAGATCTTAGCACCATTGCATGGGCGATGCCAAGGGAGAACACATACTTGATCCAGAAGATCCATCTCCAGCTGACCTGAGTTGAGATGACGCCACCTAGAACAGGACCTAAAACAAAAGATACGGCGAGTGTCATTCCTATCAGAGCCCCCAGGAGACTCGGTTTATGCGTTGGGCCAACTTCGAAGAGCACGACTTGGGCTAAGCTGTAAAGTCCCGATGCACCTATTCCTTGAAATGCGCGACAAATGATGCTGCCTTAAGTGTTAATACGACTCGGAGCGTCAAGAACATCGCCAAGAACTTACAGCGATGCCATGGATTTGGAGAGTCCGCAGCCGGCGGAGAAGGCAGAGAACAAAACCCATGCGACGCAAAGCAGCTGTCGCCGTCCATAGATGTCGCTCATCTTTGCGAAACCAATAGCGAACCCAAGGTACGCCAGAAGATAAGAGAGCACGACCCATGGCGCGTTCAGAAAGTCTTGAAGGTCCAGGGAGATGGACACAAGAGACGTAGAAACAATAGAAGCGTCGAGACTTGAGAAGAGGAGCCCCACGAGCAACCTATGAAGTGTCTACCGATTAGTAAACGAGTTTGGGCCAGAAGGGATGTCTCGAATCTCACGTTGCAACCAGCGCTACTTGGCGGACACCATCGACGCGATCAGTGGTTCTAAAAAACCACAATCTTATATCTGCGAGGAATAAGATATGTCAGAATGAGCATAGTATGGTATGGGCGAAGAATTACGGGCTAAACGTAAGGAGATAGCACAGAAATACATGTTAGTATAGGCTGGTCCGGCTCGCTACTTACTGGGCATGATGAGCCTAGTCATTCCTCGAGCCTGCTCATACTTCCCCAGGCCCGTGAATCTCGAGTTACCCCAATGGCGACCCCTCTATGAATGCACCCCGGTAGAACACTTTCTCGAGTCAATGAGACGAGTATCACAACTGTAACTCGGACCACGTACGGGCTTAGGTGTGCTTGTAGTTTCGTTTGCAGAAGATGGGGCTGATAGGCTGCGAAAAGAAGAGGAGAAAACATAAAAGTCGGTCGGGACCAAGAACTCGGCTTGGTTTGCGGCAGGATCGAATCTCGGGAGTTTCCTGAAGACCAGGCAGTAGTGTCGTCAACGTTGCGGAGTAGTTGCCGGGATGGATAACACCAATTGATGGCAGTTTCGGCCGAGCATTCACTCGAGAGCTAACCAAGCTTAACCTAAAAGCAGTCACTTAAAATCCATACTTTATGTACTTCGAACCCTCGACTGCGTGTGTGAACTTACCGTCCGTAGCAATGTGTCTAACCTTGACAAATAGAGATGTTTGACATTGAAACGTCGATTCTAACAGGTGATAAGGGTTTGATAGGAAGCGGATGCACGCAGCCACGGGCAGCCGAAACAATAGAGGTGCTGAAAACGTTCATGTATTCGTCTCCCATATGACAGGTCTTAACTTGAAAAGAACACAGAGAATTGAAAACCTTGTTCTCCCGTCTATCGACGCTACCCGCGGATATCAGGTAGCACGAGAGAAGAGGGGATTGCTGCTTTGGCCGACCTGTCCTATGTTCCACAAGACATTGGGCCGTGAGATTGTGGATTCACACGGGAACGTCTTGTGCCAACAGAAGATAATAGGAGGTGAGCATATTCGTCTAGTATCGAGCCTGTTGGACTCAGATGACCGAACTTCAGTTCCATAACAATCACCACCCAGCACCTGCGTGTTTGAAAGCCAAGGAATAGTTGGCGTACTTACCTAATTTCCCCCTTGTGGATAAGATTTGCATGCTGTCAGGAGAATCACTTATAGAGAACACCTCGTTCGTCGAAACCTAGTCGTTTGCCGCATCCTTCCCTGCCTCTCAAAAGGCTCGAGTTGCTCAGTGGGACGCTACCTTCGCCAGAACTTGCGTCCAATATAAGGCACGACAATCCAACAAGCTCACATGAGATGCTAATGTCGTAGCCTTGCAATAATGCATAATTTCGAACTTAATCAGGAATGTCTTACTCAGGAGAGACTCATTTAGGTGCTAAAAGAGGCCTGCGGATGCCTCGAAAGGAGATCCTGCAGAGTCCCGGCGGTGCGACCTTCATGCCAGCTTCAAGATGCAGCCGGCAGAGCCTGTCATGGAAAGAAGTATTATTCTGCGTTGGGCGTCCAAACTTTCGAAGCATCCTGGGCTTCGCTTGAGGGGGATATAGCTTCGAAAGGGGGGCCGTACTGTTCGTCTTGACAAGTCAGAAAACGGAGAGAAGAGTGATTCGAGCTGTGAGCAATCACCATTGAGAGAATGAGACAAACCCCGCAGATGTCTTGGATGGGACTTTGCTGTGCGAGAGATAGCAGTCACTCAGACTTCCAAGGGATGATCAGGAGGCTGATGTAGAGGATATAGATGTATGACAGGAATAACTACGCAGCCCTCTCTCACAGGCTGAAAGGAAATTCCGTCTTTGTTATGTGCAAAGAGTATAGCCCATCCCGTGTTGACATAATCCAATAGAGTAAGACATTACTCGTCGAATATAACAGCGGCACAGGATATTTAGAACATCTAGAGGCTTGAAGGCTGGGCGACAACGTTTTCCTAGCGTCGGAGGGCGCCGTAGTGTTTCAATCCGAATCAAGGGGTAGGGGCTATTCATTTCATGCAACTCGCTTAAATTCATACGAGGCCGATAAGCCGATAAGCAGTAGAGTCTCGATGGGAAACCGGAATACAGCATCACGCTAGCCGATATCAGCTTCGCTTGCCCTAGAACATTAATGCTAGAACTATTCACCACGCTCCCCATCCGAATGTTTGTTTCTTGTGAAGCCTTTCAGCCTATCTATTTCCAATGCTTCGAAGGGAGCCCTATTCCATAAGTCTGCTACAAAGGTCTCCTTTTTATTTTTTGGTATCTTTTCCACGACTTATTCCTATAACAGGTCCATGCTCAGCCGACAAGTTCCTGGCACAACATGAGCTAAGTGCTTCGTTTCTGGTTCATTGATGCCTACGGAAGGTGCCTGTTACCACTAACCACGTACTCTTTCCGCCTCTCATCTCTATGGCTGATGCTACTCCTGGCTTCCGGGGCTCCGTGATATTCGAACAAGCCCGATAGGACAGGTTAGTCCTCGCCTAAGGGCTAGTTGAGAAGTCCCTCCTTCCTAAACGCGTATTGATAAGAAATCCCAGCATTTCCCGCGCCTGATCACTGCGTCTGATAATGTTGCCTTGAGTGCCGCTTCTCATCATGCTGCCGTGGTCGCTGCTTCCAATCGTGTCGCCATGGCCTCCATCCTGGAGAAATGTTAGGCAAAGCAGGAGCGTTGTTGCTCAAGCCAGGGGCTTAAACACTGCTCGTCGCCGGCAGGAACGAATCCATGATGGCAAATAATAGCTTGTGGCCAAAATATTCATTGGATACTAATAAGCTAATATGGTGTAAGCTACACCTGTCCTATGATATGGAAGAACTGACACAGTAATCCAGGTTGATAATGCTTGATCCAGATCTGGTGCTCCCGTGATCCAGATTTCTTTCCCGAGTGGTTGCTTCCTGGAATCTATTGATCCAGTACTACCAGAATTGAGGACGCTGCGGGACCTAAGAGTTTGAAAGGTCCCATGTCCGCTGCCTCTACAGCCGGAGTCTATGGCGTTCCCAGAACACTATGGTCACGCAATAGTTAGAAATGACTATTTCGTCGCAGGGGATGGACTTCAGTATCCATCTATGGCTTATGTTCTAGACGATCCGAAGTCTCGGTCCGTCTAGAATGGGGTGTTGCTGCAGGCCCGGTTTCGTGGGTTCATATTCCCCACTTCGGTATTGGCTTATCGGAGCACTCGGGTTGTTGTGAGCCGCCCCTGAGACCTCTAAGTCACAATTTCTCCGTCGAGAATCAGAGTCACGGCCGCCAAGGGTAATCCCCAGGAAGCTCAATCCCAGCCATTACAGGAATTATACGTTGGTGCGTTGCTGCACTCGCGACGGGAGCTCCCGGGCATGGCGGCGATGCATCTATCGTATATGGGTTGTCGAGCTTACGAACCCCACAGCTTCCACTATTACGGCTGACAACCGGAAGGGAGTGACGCCGAAAGTCACCTAGTGGACGTCAGCGCTAAGATTTCGAAGAGCGGAGATTTCTACCAATGCGTTCGATCGTCTACCGAATACAAAGTCCGTTGAGCATTGACGTTGGAACACCACCACAGGTGACATGGCCCTCGATCGATAATCTTCTGGGTGCGTATGGGATTTGAGAAATTGGTAGCCTTGTGTCCTGGTACCCATCTCCTGGACCATGACTTGAAATCGTGGTGCTATTCGCAACCCGTTTTAATGCCCCATGTTACGGCGATCTACCCAGTGCGGTACAGCCTTATGGAGCAGGGAGAGTCCGGGTCTGATCCACTTTTCTTACCATCTTCGGGGTCACAACACCCCTTTGTTGGTAATTGAACCTCTTTTGCAGGACCAACGCGCATTGTCCACCCATGCAGCCAGGGTAATAGTGCCTGAGGCAAGGGGCAGTCGGTGCAAGGACCACCTATACAGGTGTCCAATTACAATGCGTTGCAGGTTTTTATTGTTCCTGGACAGGCACGAACAATGGGAACTGGTCTCTTTAAGGGGAAAGGGCACGGTCAAGTCCCACGGGCCTGTCTGGAGAACTCCCGCGTTGGATTGACTCGAGTTACGATGGACCGCAGACGAAGGATACCTTCATAAAGACGTGCCTCTCAGCAACCTGAAGGTACCGAATGACATACTACCATATCAGCAGTCGTGGCTTCCATACATCTACGTTGGTGTATACTTGCAGTCCTCTGAGGGGCCAATCAAACATTGAAGCAGATGACCCTATATTGAGAAAGGTACGTATCGACTTCCTAGGTCTACTCGTTCACGATTGCTTCACCATTGCATCCAATTAAAAAGATATCACCAGTCATATGGCCATATGGTCATAAGCATGTCGTGGCCTCCTAGAAAATTTTCGGCATCTTTCTACTACAACATTGTTCAGGTGTCTGCTCTCACTAAGCTTACTGCTTGATTAACATCCAACACCTACACCATCAACTACAACCTACACTTCAACCACGACTACAGAAGAAATTTTCACTACTTTGCGTGTCAGCTGCACGCTGAAGTTTCCCTCTTGTATCAATCCTTTCCCGTCACACGCGGAATTGATCATTGAGCCCCCCTTAGAAGCTCAACCTCATCGATTTCAAGGTTTCCTCCCTCTGATGATACCTCTCCAACCCAGCGTACTCTTCTGAGGCTAAGCTTCCCTCTTCATCAACAATCTCATCCTGCAAACATCATTGAGCCTGTGTATCGCTTCTTAGAAGCTCACCCTCATCGATTTCGAATCCCCCTCCCTCTGACCGAAGATACCCTTCCAGCCTTATGAATATTTCTTTCAACCATACATCCTTCTTTTTGTGTGGCCATCTCCTTCTCCGTAGCCAGTCGATCTCGATATAATTCCTATCATGGCGGCGTCAAGGGAAGAGGAGAACGCCGCTATCGCCGTCGTTGGCCTCGGCTGCCGATTCCCAGGCTCAGCTACCTCTATCTCGTCACTGTGGGAGATGCTAACCAAAGGTGAAAGCGCCTGGTCAGAGATTCCTAAGGATCGGATGGACATCTCGTCCTATTTCCACCCTGACAATGCTAGACAAGGAAGTATACCATTCCGCGGTGCCCATTTCTTGCGGCAAGATGTGGGGGCCTTTGATAATTCTGTAAGTTCATTCAGCGTTCCCTGACCCTGTATTATCTTTGCCTCAGCCTAACACCCTACGCTCCCCTACTTCACAATTATTGTTGCTCCTGTCCTCGCTTCAGGTGTGTCGATTCTACCGTCTAACCGTTATCCACCCCACATCCCCTAACTGCCCCACATTCCCCTAATCACTGCCCATTGCCCCTAATATTTAGGGTTACAATTACTAAGTTCTCCCAGTTCTTCTCTGTATCCGCAGACGAGGCAAAGGCTATGGACCCTCAGCAGAGGATGCTACTTGAGGTAGCTGTCGAAGCCCTCGACAGCGCCGGCATCGACCGTTCGTCGATCAGAGGGAGCGAAACTGGTGTGTGGGTTGGCTCCTTCGTCAAGGATTACGAACAAATCGTCCTACGTGACCCTGATAATGCCCCGAAGTACGGTGCCACAGGAAATGGCATCGCCATCATGTCTAACCGGATCTCCTTTTTCCTTGACATCAACGGCCCCAGCATGACGATCGACACCGGCTGCAGTGCCAGTCTAGTCTGTGTCCACAACGCAGTTCAGAGTCTTCGAGATGGCGAGGTTGATCTTGCTCTTGCAGGTGGTGCTGGCTTGATCCTCACACCAGCTACCATGATGCCCATGACAGCCTTGAATTTCCTGAGCCCAGATGGCAAATGTTACACCTTCGACAGTCGTGCAAATGGGTATGGCCGCGGCGAGGGCATTGGTGTCGTCGTCTTGAAGCGTCTCGAAGATGCCATTCGAGACAACGACAATATTCGAGCTGTTATCCGGGGTTCCCGAGTCAACCAAGACGGTCGAACGGCCGGCATCACCCTACCCAGCTCGGAAGCTCAGATACGCAACATTCGTGGCGTATATGCGAAAGCTGGACTAGACTTCGATAAGACAGCTTTCGTTGAGTGCCACGGTACCGGCACCAAGGCTGGTGACTGGCGAGAGGTTAAAGCAATATCGGATGCCCTATGCGCGAAGCGCCCGAAAGACAGCCCTATTTACATAGGCTCGATCAAGACCAACGTTGGTCATCTAGAAGGGTGTGCCGGCATTGCAGGTCTGATCAAGGGTGTCCTAGCAGTTGAGAATGGCCTTATACCTAAGCACATCAACTTCGAAGTTCCGAATCCCGACATCGACTTCGAAGGCCAGGGGGTGAAGGTTCCTACTGAGAACACCCCCTGGCCGCTAGCGGGCCTCAGACGCGCCAGTATCAACTGCTTCGGCTTTGGTGGTACTAATGCGCATGTCATTATCGACGATGCCGCACATTATCTTGCAGCACGAAGTCTCTCGGCCCACCACAACACCATCGTCCTCAACGACACTCTCGATCCCTTGCCTTCCTCTCCCCCTCCTAGTCCGATCTCCATGCAACTCCAGATCGAAGTACACGAGAACAACCCGGTGCTCCAGGGGCTGCCTATCCCGCCCCGCAACGGAATGACACATCTCTTCGCTGTCTCCGCCAACGAAAAGCGGTCACTAGATCGACTGATTCGTAATCTGGTTACATATATCCAGGCAAATAGTGCACCATCGCCCGACTTCCTGTCCGACTTGGCATACACGCTAGGATGCCGCAGAACAAAGATGCAATGGCGCACATCAGTTATCGCTTCCTCCTCAGAGGAACTTGCGCAACAACTATCCCGAGTCAGCCATACGAGCTTTATCAGGACCTCGGAGGAAAAGCCTACCAAAGTTGCGTTCGTCTTCGGCGGTCAGGGGGCACAATGGTTTGCCATGGGCAGAGAACTGCTCGGCTTTGATATCTTCCTACAGTCCATAGCCGAGGCGACTCTGTACCTGAAGAAAGAACTCGGAAGCACTTTTAACCTCCTCGGAGAGATGCTTAAGGATAAAGTCTCTACCAGGATCGATGAGCCCGAGATTGCGCAGCCCGCAACCACAGCTATACAGGTAGCCCTCGTGGTTCTGTTAATCGACTATCTCGGCATCGTCCCTGTGTCCGTATGTGGCCATTCCTCTGGCGAGATTGCAGCTGCCTATGCTTTGGGGGCTATCTCCAAGGAGGACGCCTGGCAAATCGCCTATTACCGCGGTCAATGTGCCGCTGCTTTACGAACTTCTCATAAAGAATCAGGCAAGTCTGACCAACGATCTGGCCGAATGCTTGCTGTTGGTCTTTCCGCTGAGCAAGCTCAACGATACGTGGATGAAGTCAGTAGCAGCAAAATTACTATTGCCTGCATCAACAGCCCGGTCTCTGTGACTTTATCTGGTGATGAAGATGCTGTGGTTCGCATTCAGAAAATGCTTGAGGCGGCCGGCGTGTTCAACCGATTGTTACCAGTAAGCACAGCCTACCATTCACGTCACATGAAGCGCTGCGAATCGGTGTACATGGATTCCATTTCCCATATCATGCCACGATCTCCGACACGCACCAGAATACCTCATCCACACGCAAGAGGCGGACAGGCGGGCGCTTTCGATGAAATCTTGGGTGATGTGGTGCCAGTCATGTATTCTTCAGTGACCGGCAGCCTGGTCAACTGGGAGTATCTCCGTCCGGAATACTGGGTGAAGAACATGGTTTCCCCTGTTCGTTTCTCGGAGGCTATGCACAGCATGATGAGCAGCGACGGTCCTGGCCGACCGGACATTATCGTCGAACTAGGGCCACACTCATCCCTCCAGAGTCCCGTGAAGCAGATTCTCGATGCCGAGGAACGGCTTCGACAGCGACCCTCGTACTTCTCCTTACTTTCCCGGAACAAGAACGCCGCCTTTACTACTCTTGAGGTGTTGGGAGAACTCTGGAGCCGCGGCTGCCCCGTTAGGATGGAATGGGTAATCATGAGAAACATCGAGTTCCGCCGCCCTAGGCTTCTGGTCGATTTACCCAATTACCCTTGGAACCACGACAAAATCCACTGGCACGAGTCACATCTGTCGGTGGCCAACCGCTTCCAGAAGCATGGGCGGTACGACCTCATTGGCCGGCCTACCGCAGATTCTATCCCCTCGCAGCCCCGATGGCGAGGATTCTTACGCGTCTCGGAAAACCCCTGGCTCAGACACCATCAGGTGCAGAAGTCGATAATCTATCCGGCTGCTGGAATGATAGCCATGGTCGTTGAGGCCGCTAAACAGCTGGCGACCTCTGATTTCGCGGGTGTTCAGATCACTCAATTCAGGATCCTGAAGGCTATGCTCATCCAGCCCACTCCGCACGGCTTGGAATATGCCCTCAATATGACTAAGCGCACCGGCGATGTTGAATCGCCCGCCGTCCACGATACCAGCAAGGTTTCGGAGACTACTCCGACAACATATCGCTTCTTCATCTACTCTAAGCCTCTCGACGCATCCTGGCAGGAACACGGCCACGGTCTGGTTACGCTCCACCGAGACCCTAGACCTAGGCTCGCAGGAATCCCTGCCGAGTACTTTGAGCGAACCTTGCCCCATGCAGAGGATTACTTTGACGAGATCATCATCCCACGTCAGTTGTACGAGACTCTAGATATCATTGGCATGAACTACGGCGATCTCTTCCAGAACATAACGACTCTACGCAAGAGGGATAATGAGTGTCTAGGCACCGTCCGCGTCCCTGATACTAAGAAGACGATGCCTTCGAACTTCGAGTACACCCACGTTATTCATCCAGCGACGCTCGACTCGGTCTTCCACACGGCCTTTGCCATCGATAGCGAACCAATGGTGCCATCGTACATCGGCAGCTGCTGGGTGTCCGCAGATACGAGACTGTCAACCCAGGGGCGCGAACTCACAACATATACTAAAGCTCAGCGCCGTCAGCTGCGTGACGCCTCTGCCACATTCGTTGTGTCGGATAAGCCTTTGGACAATCCTTCCGACCCCATTTCCGAGCCTCTGGTTGTCATCAAGGATATGACTTTTACTGCACTGACTACGAGCCGTGATGATGTTGCAGGGGCTTTCCTTCCGAACCACCGGAACCTCTGCTCCGAGATCGTATGGGAGCCATGCGAAGTCACACAGGAACACGACTCTACGTCCCAAGCTAACCGAGAAACTCCTGTTCTGGTTCTCATCCCAGAAGACATGGCCCCTTGTCTCGATAACCTCTTGTCTGCTCTTTCGGAGGAACTCAACGCCATTCCGCGAACGCTCAAGAGCATCACTAAGGAGGAGACGCTCCCGGCCCTGTGCCTTTCGCTTCTGGAGGTAGATGGACAGCACCTGTTATGGAATTTGTCCGAGCAGGAGTTTTCAGCGCTCCGCACGGTCATTTTGAAGACTAATAGAATGTTCTGGATGACCCGTGACTCCCAGATAGAAGTTTCGGATCCCAGATGCGGACTCTTCCAAGCCTTGGCCCGCACAGTTCACTCGGAGTTTCCGGAGAAGACCCTCGTGGTATTCGACGCCGAAAAGGACATGTGCTGCTCGACTAACTGCTGCTGGACGAAAGCGGCAGAGGGCCTCTCACGCTGCATCCTCTCATTGTTCCGCAAGACGTTCTTTGCCTCGGATTCAACAGCCATCAAGGAGGCGGAGTATGCTGAGCGCGGTGGCCAACTCATGGTCCCTCGGCTTGTTCCCATCAAGCCCCTAAACAACATGATCGAGCGCGGCTCTGCCCTGCCAGAGCCTGAGTTGAAGCTTATGCACGAACAGAACGACAGGGCGCTGAAGCTCAAGATTCGTGAGATTGGAGACGTCGATAGTCTCTGCTGGGAGGATGATCTTCTTGCTCATGATCTGCTACCCTCTGACCACGTCAAGGTCAGAGCGCTCTCCGCGGCTCTTAGCCCCTTAGATGCCGATGTGGTCATGGGTAGAGCGAAGGATTCCTTAATCGGTACTGACCTCTACGGCGTGGTCGAAGAAATCGGTGGGACCGTCACGAACGTCGCTGTTGGCGACCACGTCCTCGGAATTACCCGTGGCTCTCTACGTGACATTGTCAGATGTCATCACGGCCTCGTCCATAAGTGCCCAACAGGAGAACTCCAGCCGTACCACGTCTTCTTGCCCACGCCGTTTTCGGTCGCACAGTACTCGTTCGGCAAGCGACTCGGAGCCGGCGAAGCCGTGCTCGTCCATGAAGGTGCCAGCGCCATGGGCCAAGCTGCGATTCAGTTGGCCAACTTCCTCGGTGCCACGGTTTTCGCTACCGTGAAGACCGACCGCGAGAGAACCATACTCCGCGGCTACTATGGCATGCCGGACGACCACGTCCTCGACGCGAACACCGGGGCCTGGGTAGAGACGCTTCTGCAGCTTACGAACCAGAAGGGCGTCGCAGTCCTATACGACCCGAAGACTGTGGATGTCGCTGCCCTGATCAAAAAAGAACCCCAGCAGATCGGCGAAGCACTCGCTTTTATCTGCGATAGCTTCATCGCAGGCCGCTTCAAGGTCTCAGAGCCCGTTCCTCTCAATGTGTACGACTATTCACGGCTTCCGGAAGCCTTCAAGAAAGCTGCCGAAGAGGGACATTGCGGCCAGGTGTACTGCCGACGGCCCCAAGACAAAGCCATGCCGATCCTGCCCCGTTCCGCCCATCCCGCAAGTCAATACCTGAGAAATGACGCGACCTACGTCCTTGCCGGCGGTCTCGGAGGCCTCGGCATCGAGATCGCGAAGCTCCTAGCCGCCAACGGCGTCAAGTACATCGCGTTCATCTCGCGATCCGGCGCAAGAACCGAGTTGGCGAAGGCTTGCGTCGGCTTCCTACAGGACCGTGACGTTGAAGTCCTCGTCGTCGCGGCCGACATCTGCGACCGGGACGACGTCGAGAAAGCTGCCCGCGAGATCGCGCAAAAGTTGCCACCGGTCCGGGGCGTCTTCCAGTGCGCTGCTACGCTGCGCGACGCCGTGTTCGAGACGATGAGTTATGCGGACTGGCGGGCGGCTGTGCGCCCCAAGACGCTCGGCTCGTGGAATCTGAAGGAGGTATTCCTGTCCACACCCGGCATCGGCCCTGACCCCGACTTCTTCATCTTCCTGTCGAGCTCCGCCGGCGTCATCGGCAACCGCGGCCAGGCCAACTACGCCGTGGGCAACGCGTTCCAGGACGCGCTCGCCGCGCACATCGACCACGACCCCGCGTGCCCCGACACGCGCGCCGTCTCGATCGACCTAGGCCCCGTGCTCGGCGCTGGCATGCTCGCCGAGGATCCGCGCACGCTCGACCTGCTTAAGGCGTCCGGTTTCTTCGGCATCCGGCTGCAGGACTTCCGCACACTCGTGGAGCGCGCCATCGCCGGCTACCTGGACCATGGCAAGACCCGCGTCCCCGCGCAGATCGTCACGGGCGTCGGCACCGGCGGCCTCATGCGCCAGAACAAGCCCGCGGACCCCTACTGGACGCGGACGGCGCTGTTCTCGCGCCTTAACAAGGTCGACCTGCCCGCAGAGGATGACGAGACCGGCGCCGGCGCCGAGGCGGGTACCGAGCAACAGAGCTTCCCCTGCCAACTGAAGGAGGCGGCGGGCTCCGAGGAGGCCACGGCCATCGTCAGCGAGGGCTTGCGCACGATGCTCTCGCGCAGCATGAACGTGGCGGTGGAGGACGTGGACGAGAACCGCGCGCTCAGCGCCTACGGCGTCGACTCCCTGGTCGCCGTCGGCGTGCGCAACTGGGTCTACCGCGAGTGCGGCGTCGACGTGAGCGTCTTCGAGGTCCTCAGCGACCAGTCCATCCTGGAGCTCAGCGGCCTCATCGTGCAGAAGGGCGGCCTGGGCAGCGATTGATTGAGCGGCTCTGAGCCGAAAGGGGGATTTTGTTTGTTGTTTTGGGCTGGCGGCGGCCCGTAGGAAAGGGAAAGCCTAAAAATTGGTGAGATAAAAGGAATCGAGCTGGGCGGTTATAATAAAAAGTATAGACGCGACGAACTCCCTAGACTCGCGAAGAGAATAGGGGGCGACCCCGAAACTTGCGCAGAAATACGTATATAGCGTAATTTGCAGTACCCCTAATCCTTGAATTACGCGTTGTCCTATGAACTTGATCGCTTTAAAATCTTGTCCAGAAATCGTGACAGTAACCAAAGCCCAGAATGGCATAATACGGGCTCAGCATTGCGATGACGATCAGCATCCTTTCGTAAGCCGGTGGATGGTCTATCTGTATTATGACGTCGACTGTCGTACTGGATGCTGCGGTCAGGGCGATCAGTGCTAATAATATCGTTTAGGTGAATACCTAGTTTTAGCCAGGGGCGTGATTCAGCCAGGGCGGATATGCAGTCAAGTATGGAAGATAAGAGAGTTAAATGTGGTAAAGCGAAATAGTTTTTAGCATTACAGGGGGGTTTGCTGATTACACCTACATCACTGGCTGGTGAAGTCGCAGCGGGCAGTATGCGTATCCATACAAAGTCACTTAAAATCATGACTGGAGCTCTTAGATGCGGTATCCTCTTGGGACAGGGCACATCTGGTGTATTGGCTCAGTAGTATACATGCCGTGATAGATAGGGGTGGTGGGGGTTCTGTGACAGACCTAAGGATGTTGAGGGGTCTAGGCGGATTGACATGGTTAGTCATTCGATGTATGCATAGGCCTTGTGTTTCTACCTTTGTTCTCTGCAGTTTCTTGAGCCATAGTTAGGTTTCTACTTTCTGCGACGGCTCTAGTCACTCTGAATATAGCCATGGATGGTTCAACCAACAATCATCAGAATTGGCCAAGGCTGGGTACGCCGAATTGCCTACGTCGCTGGCTTATGAGTAGGCCATAAGTTGGGAAGCAACCAGCAGGACCAAGGAGGGTTAGCTGTCTTACAAAGCGCATTCTGGAAATAAAGCATGGGAATTACGCAAAAGCCTGGTCAAAGGAATCATCAGGTGCAGCGACACATATAAACTTACTACCGCGTTTGACCCTAATATGAACATCAGAACAAGTCGTTAATGGCGTTTCCAATTCCCCAACATTATATAAAAAGAGGGTATCTGCATCGGCGCCTCCTCGCGCCATTCGCGTATGTGTTGTGTGCGTGTACTCCCGCTCCAGGAGTTCGTTTCTTTCTCCTCCCATCTCCGTATACGGAGACGCGGAGCCTTCTAAGTAGAAGAATATTGCGTTTCGCCCATGGCCCCGTGGCTGGGAAGTGGTGATAGTGGTAGTATGGACGGAGACGTCTCCACTATGTTCACTAGATGTAGTGGTGTATCTAGATAACTTGCAAGCCGCTCATGCCATATCCATACATCTATGCAACGAGGCATGTACCCATTTTACCACCTCGAAATGGACTCGCTGACGCAAATTAGTAGTAACAGACATGTCGCGCAAATGTACCTGACTTCCCAGTATAAGTTCGGCCGCTCCCGGAGCTTGTAACCTCGGCAAAGGATGCCCGAAAGGCGAAGAATAGCGAACAGGGAATTGGATTAAGCTCCGTCTATCAACTTATAACACGAAGAGCCCGACGCCCATCAGGCCCGAAAGGCCGGCAACGGCGGCAACAGCGGCGACCTCCCAGGCCGGGGGCGCGGTGAGGGTCTTGGAGCCGGCGTTCTCGCCGTCGTTAGGGTCGGGGGACGCGGTGACGGTGATGGTGGGCAGGATGCCGCCGGGACCAGGGAGGCCGGTGGCGGTCTGCTCGGCGGTGACCTGGGAGGCGAAGCCGCTGACGTCGGGGATGCCGTCGCGGGTGATTTCCAAGACGTTGGAGCGGGAGCTGTTGATGTGGGCCTGCGCCATGGCCACCACATGGTTCTCGAGGTCGTAGACGACGTAAGCCGACCGCAGGAACGTGTCACCCAACAAATAAATGCCCTGGTCGGCCGGGTGGATGCCGAAGCTGCACACGTCGTCGGCGAACGGCATGCCCGGCGGGATCGGCAGCCCCATCTCGACGTACTCCCCGATGTTGTCGAGCACCACCTCGTTGACGGGGACGCGCACCAGGGGCCCGCTGCGCCCGCCGAACTGGAAATCGAACGTCAGCCCGCTCCGCAGGTACGCGCAGTCGATGTACACCAGCCCCGTGTACAACGTGTCGTCGACGGCGCCCAGGGCGCTGAAGATGTTGTAGGCGATGCGCCTCGGTAGGTAGGTCAGCGTGGTGCCCGAATCGAGAATCACGGGCATCGGCTGCTGTATGATGATGTCGGTGTTACCGTCGGTGTAGTTCAGAACCAGGGATGAGAGGGTGACGGCAAAGGAGTGGTAAATGCCCGTCCGCGAGTCGGGAAGGATTGGAACAGCGATCAGCTCGCCGACGAACTTCTCGGTGTCGACACCGCCGAAAAGAAGGGTGCCTATATCAGCAGAATACGCATTCTAGAAATAGTTAGCATGGCAGTGCTTTTGCATTTCAGGAATTCACGCGGTTTGGAATGGGGTATGGACCACGTACCAACCATAAGCTATAAGCTCTGATGGCGATCAAACCCTGTTCCTCCAGCAAGTCGATAATGTTCGGATATGGGTCCCTCGCCGCAACGTTGGTGGAGTAGCCAATGCCAAGCAGACCAGAATTAATGGTCGCCTCCTCTGCTAGGCCCATCTGCAACGATTCAATCTCGGTCCCGCCGATGTTGATGTGGTCTTGGAAGTAGGTCCCATTTGCGCTAGAGCCATCGAGGTAAGCGATCTGAAAGGGCGCATCGGAAAGAGCAGTGTAGGTCGAGCTCTCGGACGGATCGAAGGTAGCGATGCAGCCTCCACCATGCACCTCCTGCATGCTCCTGCTGGTGCACAGATCAGCGTTGCTGTCGAGGACCCAAACATCGCTGCTGCCGGTGTCGACGACCAGTCTGACGGTTTGCGGCGGTGTTCCTACGGATACCTCGGCGTAGTATCCACCGCCGGTCAGGTTGTTGTGTAGCTCCTGAAGGATGGGATCGGCGCGCTTGTGCAACGGCGGAAGTCGCTTCGTCTTCCCGATGCCCATGGAGATGACTCGTTGCGCGGCAGCAAAGGAGGCGGTGCCGCCCACGGCGATGAGAGCAGGGAGGACCCTCATGACGGGCGAGAACGCTTCCAAAGCACCGATGGGCCCGACCCGAATTATGAGACGGAAGTTTCGGCGCGGCTCGTCTTATCCGGTGTTCTCCTGGACTACTATACCTAGCCGTTCAATTGAGGCCGTCCGACACGGTCTGCTCGAGATTCCGGACGGAGAGAGAATGCGGGACAGATTAAAGATTAAAACCTAGGAGAACAGAAAGGACAGAAATGAATAGAAAACGAAAAGAACGAAAGTGTACTACGTCTACGTACTACTACCTGTGGATTGGATGATGACGGTACGCCTTGCCAATGGTGTGAAGAGCTGAGAGTCTTGACTCTTGGTAGTGCAAGCCGGAGTTACGAGACAAGCAACAGTTCAACCACGGCTTTTCCATGCCGAAAAAGCGCCGTCTACTTACTATGTACATATCCCGTCGCACAAACGAGCAACATCTGGCACCCCGGCACCGCAGCCATGATCTTCACCGAGGATCTTCAGGTGTTATGTGGACAGAAAAGCCGGGTGATGGCACGTATGGGATCATCGAATTGGATGAAATGCATTCAGGACGTCTGGGAGCCAAGGCACCAAGGCACCAGGGTACTTGGCATCCTGGCTAGTGTAGCTCAGCGGAACTCAGGCGGGCGCAAGGTCCACAAACGCCTGGATACATGTATGCGTGCGAGACCGTCATGGAATAAAGCCGGAGGAAGACTCTAGAAGACATCCCCATATGTAAAAAGCGTTTGTAGATCGCGGCTTTTCAGCCGTGTCATTTGAACTCAAAAGCGACATGTAGATGCTAGATATGCGAGATGGGGGATATGACGAAGTAATGCAAGGGTGGATTTTCCCCCAATGCATGTGGCCCCCTCAGCCACCACCATTGAGGCGAGATTGCGCGGCTCAAGGCCTCCTCTATCCCCCGCCGACCCAATCATCTTGAATCGCAGTCTCGGATTTCAGCTGTATGGAACTTGGCACCGTCTTCCCCACCGTACCAAGTAACCCTCCTCCGTTTTTGTTGTTTCAAGTTCACCCCGCCCATCTCGGTGCAAATCAGGAGATTTATAATATGTACCAAACCTTTTCCACACGATTAATTGTCGTGATAAGACCTGTCTGCTAATACTTCTCATAGTGACCGATCTTGAGAGACCTACATCAGCTGAAGCATTAAATCCGTCAATTAGGATAACATCTCGAACGAGGAGGCAGTCAATAAAAGACAACCGGTGATAGTTGTGCAAAGAGGCCCCTATCTAGCTATGGCGATAGTCATATCGTGTAATGCAGAAGCTCTATCGAATAAAAGCCTCTGATGATGCATTGTACAGCGTAGGACGAAGCTTGCGCAATAGACATTGGACACCCGTTATTCATCTCACCTCATCTCACTGCTTGCGTCGGGATGATGTTGTTACCGTGCAATTCCAGGTCGCAAAGAACAGTTCATCTGGTGGTAGTACCCCAAGGCTACGAATCTGGCACAAGTTGGGACGTCCATGTACGTCGTACCTGACAGTTCGCGAACCATTCTCCTGCCCACGCCGATTAAGTGCCATCAGTAAGCTGACAGGAGCGCGTGCATGCGACATCGGGCAGGGTGTCCGTCAGGACATCGTCAAGGCAAACCGGCTTTAATGGCATGCAGGCCACGCCGCGCACCAGGTACCGGCAAGCTCGAGTGAGATATAGCCGCTGCATTAGGCCTCAAGTATCCCCCCATCTAGATGGAGGCTCTGCCAGCCTCGCCCCCCTGTCTGAACTCCGGTTGCCTTGCGACGGTAGCCTACGAAGGTCTCCGAACCAGCTACCAATAGAGTGCCAGAGGCTCGTTGACCGAGGGCCCTGCGTAGCTGTCCGTCATTGGGCGCTACCGCTCCGCGGCGTGAATGTGCACAAGTTAGCTCAGGAAATGAGACATGTCAACGAATCAGGGCTAATTACCGCCCGATTCGCTCCATAGTCGGGAGAAACGAACATGGGAAGCGCACAGGGCTCTCGTAGGAAAGCTGGGCTCCTGTGAGAAAAAGCAGCACCAGGGCCCAACGATCCGGGAACGATGATCAGATGATGAATGCGGCAGAGCTCTTTGAAACATACGAGGTCCCTCGCCCTACCCTAACCGCCTTGTGTTTTGCGCGCATGTCTCTGTCGCTATCATTCACCGCCTCAGCCCTCAGGAGATTGGATTGAACAGCACCGTCCCGGTTGGCTTAGCTTTCTACAGCATCATGAGTTAGACACTCCAGATCGACGACTCGAACGGGACTCACGTGTCGTACTCGAACTCCAACTCCCGCCCCGGCCATGATGCCGGCGACGGGGGCTATATGAGAATCACGACGAGCCTGAGCGCCACCATCACCGGCGCCGAGACCACGATCGCGCCCGCGACAGCGACGACGACGAGTATCACGACTACTCCGAACCCCGAGCGATACGGGCACGCGCAACTACTATCGCTCAGCGCCGGCGCCGGCGCCAGCCCCATACCCGGAATACCCCCACGAGCACATCTATAGCCACGCCTTCGTCCCACACCAGGCGGAGCTAACGGTGTGTACATAATCCGCCTCACCCACCTACCAATTGACTAGGTAAGCAAACTTACTAATATATGTCTCGTTACGCGGACGCATTACGACGGCCAGCACGGACACGGCAACTTCACCACCGACGACGCCGTGATCCAGCGGAACCCGGCGCTGATCCCAGGCCCCCCTCCGGTTCTTCCCGCTCGCCGGGGCCGAGGGCCCCGGGGTTCCCGGCTCCGCTTCGGGAAGGGGGAAGGTCCTGGGGAGGTCGGGGAGGACAAGGTGGGGGGGGGGGGCCGTCTTGAGACAGACGCTAGGGGCGGAGAGACGGGCAAGGGTGGTGGCTGGCGCTGCGCTGCCCGTCGCACAGAAGCAGAATCAACCGGAGTAATGATCAAATACGGAATTAGTCGTCCGCTCGTCGTACGAGCGCCTAGTTGGTTTAGAGATTACCGTCGACTGCTTTTGGAGTTTTGTGTCGAGCTTGTTCCACCGAAGATGACGGGGGACACGAGCCTACGATCTCCTTTTTGCTTTCGGTTCGGTTGCATAACCATGTTGAGTAGTACACAGAGGCTAGCAGGATTTTCTCAGCCTAGACCTACAATACAGTGAGCGAATAAACATACGATGTTCGCCATGATCCTATGCGTTACTCGTTACAGACCCCCCTCCTGTTATCCTCCGGAAATAACGATGGGGGTAAAGGGTATAATCATTAATTAATACACATGCGACGCGGCCGCTTCCTGACGAAACCCTCACATTACTACCATATCGTACAACTGCAAAAGCACGGCATCTTTACCGATGCTCAACCCATCCTCTCGTACCGCTCCCTCGCTTTGTCCTTGGCCTTGGCAACAAAATCCGAGTAGTCGTTCTTGGTGGCGCGGGCGGCCTCCTCGACCGCATCCCCCAGCTTGCCGCCCTCGGCTCCGAGTCCAACACCAGGATTATATGCCATGGTCTCGATGATGTTGGTTCGTCCGCTGCCCTCGGCACCAAGGCCTTCGCCGGTAGACCAACCCATCTTAGCCAGCAATCCAGCGCCTTTTGATATCGCTGGTTTCGCCGGGGTCGTGTCGTTGGCAAGGGGGTTGCTCTTCTTGGGTAGTTGAGGTTTGGGTTTCGTGGGTTGGTTGTGTACCATCCGCCGTTCCTTAGCCCGATCTCGGTAGTTAGATATCGGTTCTTTACCTAGGGCCTTTAAGTCTCTGGTTGCTTTGGCAACCAGTTCTTCGTTCTCTAGATTTGTCTTGTGCATATCGCTAATCTGCTCGTGTCGACGTAAAGACGGCTCATTGCTGAATTTGCGACGACAGAGAAGGCAGCACATCTTGTCTAAGTCGGCGTACGAAACAGATGGTGCAGGCGTGGGAGCTGGGGCGTTGACGTGGGCTGGGCCAACAGCGTTAGGACCAGTGGCTGGCGTCTTCTCGTTTGACGATGCCTCAGCTTTTTTAGCCTCTTGAGAACTATGAAGTTCGGCATGCTTGTTCGCCCATCTCTGCAACTGCGGCGCCATCGCAATGGCTTTCTTTCCACTGGGCGCCGCAAGATCCTTATCCGCTTTTCTCTTTTTCGTCTCCTTCCCAGAGGACTGATCCGCATCCTTCTGGGACTCGGTCGGCTCGCGCGACTTATCTTCGTAAAGCGATTCGTTGAAAACTGTGAACTCGCTGGCGAAGACAGACGGGTTCCAATAAGCGAGTCTCAACGATGGGTTATGAGTTGCAGAAAAAGAAAACTTGCTGTCGTGTTCCTGGACCGGGTAGAGGTGAGGTATAAACACGCCAGAGTGAATGTAAGCAATCGTTACAGGTCGCGAGCCAATGGTAAATTGCGGCGTTGCGTTATACTTCGCCATGGCGCCACGCGCATCGTCAAGTGTCGAGAACTCTGCGAAGCCATAGTTGCAGCTGATCTCAGTGACTCTGTCCCGAATCAAGATAACGCGAACCAGTGAGCCAGGCTTCGCACCCAACCCACTGGTATTGCCAACGGGGGCAGTACTCTTCAGTTTCGGAGCGGGCCCAGATGGTTGCTTTGGTTCCTCCCCCTTGGTGATGTAGAGTGACTTGATACCATTGGACAGAGTAGTCTCATTCGCCGACGATGGTAAGTCGCGAATGACAAGGAACTGAGATGGCGCTTGCTGAGGACATTCGTCGCTCTTACCGTCGAGCCTCATATCGGTCGTCGTCTCAGCTAAACCTGAGGCGTCAGCATGTGGACCATAGAGTATTTATACGTGGCTAAACATACCAGACCTAGGTGCTTTGCATTGCTTACACGTCGCTCTTCGGGAGAAGTTCTGGAAATGGCACTGGATACCGGTTAGGTAAACGTTGGGCGGTCACCTACGGCGCCTATTTTACTTACCATGGCACATATCCAGTCATCGGGATTCGGGGCAGGTCGACGCTCCCGGCTATACTCGAGATAAACCTTGATAGAAGCCCCATTGGGAGCACTGATGTCGATTGTAGGATAGTGTCTCTCCACGAAATCAATCGCATCGTCGTCAGACTGGAACTCAGCAAAAGCATAACACCGGCGAGATCCTTCACTGCATTTAGTACTCCTGCCTCTGCTTTAAAACACGGTACCTACCATTCCGGTCGTCTGACTTAATGCGAACCTCGACGAGGGCGACGGCACCTTTATCTCGCAGGCTCTGGTCGATCTGTACAAATTGTGAGTGCCTACTCCGGCTACCAAAGTATCGAGGGGATTCCAAGTCAACCGACCTCTAGCGTGCTCATCGTCTCGGGTATATCGACCAACTTGATAGTATGATAAGGCCGTCCTGGCCCTGCACGATGACCGCGATCGCGGTAGTATCCGTCGTCGCCCGAGTCGTAGGGTGATACGTCAGCTGAGTGTCCATGGCGTGGACTGCGGTTATAACGGTCTCGCGGGTCGTCATAATCTCGGTAGCGACGATCTCGACCACGGCCCGGCGATTCTCTTTGGCGATAACGCGAATCATCACGGGCCCCATCGGCATAGTAGTAGTCACGTTCACGCCCGTTTCGCTCTCCACCCGTACTCATCGGGCGAGCAGAATAGCCCTGTCGAGAGCCAGGAGAGTTCTCACGTCGACTTCGGCCATCTGGAGATTGGCGACGACGGTACGGATCCTCCCCTCCGGCGCGCGGTCCCCTTGGTGGCGTTCTCCTAGGTGACCTAGAAGAGTCTTTCCTCGCGGAAAGGTCAGCGCGCGCTCGGAATTCATCTTGACGAAAAGTGCTCCTCCAGGCTATTAAATTTTACCATGCCGCGAACGATATTGAGGGTCCCTCGAAGACGGTGATCTACGCCTGCTGTAGTCGCGCTCGTCCCGGGATCGGTGATCGTGGTCGTCATACATCTTGTCCACTGCCCCAAATATAGCTCTCTACTTTTGAGTGTAATACGGATAACTAAATGGAGAGAGCAGAGATGATAGCTGTGGTGGGCTGGCGATGATATCTGGTTTGCTGCGGCTAGGCTGATAACATTTAGGCGCAACGACGATGCGATGGATTGATAGACGATGTTGATGGAGGACAGAGCAGTCTTGCATGTGGAGGGGGAGGAGGGAAGGCTGAAGGGCAAACGTCGGCTAATTCAGCTTGTTGCACTAAGCCTGGTTTATGCTAGTGCGAATTTCAGCTTAGTCATTATCTCTCCTGATCGAAAAGTGGCCTAGATATCGGACCTTCCCCCCCTGCGAGTCATCGACTTCAGGATGCTCAGCTAAAGAATGAGCTTTTGAATGCAGCTTATCTTTATCACTCCAACAACAAGACATACTCATCCTTCTCCGTCTTGTATATAAAACCTAAGACCATGGATCCTCAAATCAGTGAACTGCAGGAGGATGGGTGTTATGTTGCCCTGACCCATGACCATCTTAGTGTGCAATCAATCATGGATCGTGTCCGTAGTCCCCAGGCTGGTGCGATAGTATTGTTTGCTGGTGAGCCCATTCCATTCTATAGGTTAATGCCACCCATATATATGCGTGCGTATCTAATGTTCCACAGGCACTACTCGAGATAACTTCGGAGGGAAGCCGGTCAAGGAACTGCAGTATTCAGCATACGGCCAACTCGCTTTGCGGACGATGCTGTCCATTTGCAAGATCGTTAAGGAAAAGCATTCCCTCAAAGCTATAGCCATGGTCCATAGGCTTGGTACCGTTCCGATTGGTGAAGAGAGTATTCTAATTGCAGTATCTTCACCACATAGGCAAGCGGCCTGGAGAGCGGGTGAAGAGGCCCTTGAGCAATGCAAAGCCCGGGTCGAAGTCTGGAAGAGGGAGGAGTTTGAAGGCGAAGAAGGTGTCTGGAGGGCAAATCGGGATGGGATAATGGGCCAGAAGATCATCTAAACCGCTCAAACCTGGGCTGAATATACAAGATACCATTATATCAAATCAAAACGCACACTCTTATCACCCGGGGTTCTATTATTATTATTCGATGAGGCTGGTCCGGGATTATCTCCCAAGTCTCGTGGGTGCAATATGCGTGTCTCATCAATTTCGGTCAGTGCTTGCCTGTTATCTCCCCTTATACGATATGGTTCTGTCTTGCGCCGTGGATGGACCCAGAGGTAGCAAACTTGCTTCAAGGACGAAAGTGCCACAAGTGCCTGTGTGGTCTGCAGTGGAAGGATTCCATTAACCACAGACTCATGCATTCTTAGGGGTATACTCAACGGCCGTATGAAGCACGCACAACAAGCGGGCGCATGGATGCACCCAAACCAGGACGAGCAACGCCAATGTCACTTAAGAAACCCGAGGAGAGAGATAGTCGACACTGGGTCGATGATAGCTAGAACGAGGTGTATGGTAGAAGCCTGACATGTCTTGATGCATGTCCTTCCATAGCTATCGGGTTTCTATGGTTTCTATATGTATACCTATAGCTACCGATTTATTATTAGAGTGTATGATAATGATATGGCCCGGGAGGTTCTCGGTACTTGCAACAATCCTGACGGCCTGGTATATCTATCAGTTTCAGATTATCTGGTTATCTAGCACACTCGTGAAGGAGTCCATCGAAAACTCCCCAAGTTTACCAGGGCACCTATGGTCTCGTCCACCTATAGGCTCGTAGCTTCCTTAAATTTAATATCACCGGGAAGGCCCACAGCCCATGACATCTCTTACATGAAGCGTCCACGGACTCGTGCTCGTCTTTATTATATGTACGCTCCTTTCACAGTCCACCTCACAGGCTTCCAAAGTAAGGTGGAAAAAAACCAAAATGAAATCTACCACTCAGTTTTCTGAAACCTATTTAGATTTCTCAGGTTGGTCTCCTTCCATCAAGTTTTCTACCTATCGTATTCTTTGGATTAGTAGCTACCAGGTAGAGAAAGTAAGTAACTTTGGGCTTGCGCCAAAGTGGTAGACATCATCCTAGGTGTTGTGCAATTCAGACTAGTTCTAGTCCAGATTCTATCAAGCCCTCGACAGAGTGTTCCGGCGATGGGGCTCTGAAAACCCTGCAGAAATTCAGGAAACAGCACAAGCTCGAACCAAATATTCCAATAGAGGAACTCGATACCCTAGAAGCGACTCACTAGACCGGCGACGCTAAGAAGGGTAGTGACGTAGCGGCGGCGTCGGTGGAGAATAACAGCTCTTACCCTAAGATAGACGCCGTCTCCAAGAGCCGTGAAGCAAATACGGTGTTGTTCCGATTAATCACGACAGGTTCGCGCTTGTTGAGTATCATGGAGCGAGACTCCCCGAAATAATGATGAGGCTACCCGGGACGTTTTAGTATGCAAATCTTTGCAGGGTAGACTCATAAGGTATATAATATAAACTCCCGCTGTAATGCAGCAGGAATATAGGTATATATTGGAATAGGGGTAATCAGGCTTAATGATCTCTACAATCTATAAGCTAAGCAATAGGTTGCTAAGCCCTTATATATATTTACATACTTTTCTAATACGTATAAGCCGGGGAATTTAAAGAATAAAGCTAATATAGCTAGGTTTAAGTCTGGAAAATAAGCGACTGTAATGCTCTTATTACTGCGATAGTATAACTATCGATTATATTATCGTACATCGGACCTTTTAAGTATTTTTTATATGGACAAAGCCCGTATAGTAAGTTTTTAACCGTACGGGTTTTAATTATTACGCTATAACGTTAAAAAATTAATATTAATTAAGTTTAAAACGCCTTTATAACTACGATATAATAACTATAACTCGTATAAGCGAAAGAAAAAAGTTTAACCAGGCTTCTTTTATATTAAATTATAAAAAGCTTAAAATAAAATATTAAAAATGTTAATTATTAGCTCGTAAGTATAAAGATGTTTTAAACGAAATGGTATATTTAAAAACGAAGGTTATAATTTATTTCTTTATTATTTTTTACGAAATTAATTCCCATATATAACTTATATACCCTTATAACTTTTATTATTTTATTATAATTTTCATTATTATTATATTTTTATACCTTTAAAAATAATGTTCGAAAGTTTATTTAAAATTATTTAAAATAATTAAAACAATTTCAATTTATTATCAGACCTTATTTCCAAGATTTAGTTATTTTTATAAGTTTATTTGTGATTAGATTAACGGATATTTAAAGAAATAATTCTTTTTTAAAGCCTTAGCCTAGCTGCGCTATAGACACAGCGACATGTTTATAAATAAGCCCTGATCTTGATAAAGTAACTGGTACGATACGCTAAATAGTTTTTTTTGTATAATTTTCGTATTAAAACCTTTTAATATTTGTTTAAAGCTTACTTATCTTTTTATTTTTTACTCGGTTATTATTATAAGTACTATCTTTATTAGTATTAGTTAATAATAACCGCTTTAATAATAATACTATCTTTTTATTCTATATTTTTAAAGTAACGTTAAAAGTTTATATTTAAATTTTATTCACCTTTTTATAAAAGCTAGCTGGCTTAATTAATTATTAAACCATAATGGTACGGTTTATGTTAATAACGGTACTGTAAAAATTTAAGCAATAAATCGTACCTTTTATTACGTCTAGAAATAGCGGATATTAAAGGTAATCTAGGCAATTAAGTTATATTATAAGCTGTTGCTATACAGATTATAGGACATAATAGGCGTATATCTCTTAAATAAGATCTGTTTAAATCCGTTAGATTTATCCGGATCCGTACCGTATAAGTAAATTAGATTTTTATGGATCCGAGGAATCTTTTCAGATTTATATTTCCTAACCGTATGGGTTTCTTTGGATCCATTAGATTTATCCGGATCCATATTATATAATCTAAGATTTATATCAGAGATATCTTTTATATTTTCTAACCGTTTGCTAAAGACTTAAGCCGTTTAGTTATAACACGATCTTCCCCTTTTAAAATTTTTGCTCTTAAAGATTAATTTATTTACTGCGTTTATTTAATAAGTAGTTTATTTTTTTATTCTTATTTTTCGATTAATTTATTCATTATGCCTAATTATATTGTAAAATAAAACTTCGTAAACCTTTTAATTAAAAAGGAAGCTAAAAACCTTCCTTTGGAATTAAGACTTTTAGTTTTAACATTTTACTTTATTCTTTTTTGTTTTAAATATAAGAAAAAGTATATCATAATAAAAGGCCTAGTGCGTTATGAAAATTACGTTCTGAAAAAATAAGAATATAATAGACCAGATATTTTAACTAACTACTTACGTAATATTTAAGAGGAAAAGAGAAATTATAAGGTAAAAAAGGCCTTATTAAAAAACATAAATTTTAATAATCCAAGAATAAAAACAAAGCTTTTAAACGTATAAATAAAGCTATAACTCGTTTATAACAGTTATATTACTAGCAAGAGTTTTTTCGTATTAAAAATGTAGAAAATAATAAATCGCAGACTTTAATCGCTAGACGAATTAGAAGAATAAGAAAAGTTAGATAATAAAGTAGCTATGCGGGCCTTGCAGGTTGCGTAAGCTGCGGATTTCATTAATTACCTTAGCTAGCTCAGGCCCTGCTGGCTCGTTCTTTATTTTCTTCAAAGTTACTTAAGTACCATTTTATAATGCTAAAATTAACGAATTAAATCCTACGTCCCCATGACGAACTAGTAAGGCCTAAGTTATAATTATATAAAAAGAGGTTCGTTTAATACTTTAATTTTTAAAAAAATAAAAATTCGTAATAATTTAATAATAAAACGCGTTTAAAATTATATATATATTAAAATAATTCGTTTCGTTATAATTCATTAATAAATATAAATTTCTTTAATTTTATTACGTTATATTTTTAAAACAAAATATACGTATACGTATAGTAAATCTGTGGTATTAATATAAAGTAACTAATATAACGTTTAAATCTCTTATTTTTCATCAAGATTTTTATATAATAATAACCGAACTTATAATTTAATCATTCAGATTACCCGGTTAATTAACTTATAAAAAAGAATATATAACCGCTTTTTAACATTTAAAAGTAAACAGGAATTTATAACTTTTATTAATGAAAATCTTATCATATATAAATATTATAATATATTATACAGAAAACTTATAACATTCGTAAAAAGCTTAGATTTTGCCGCTTACTGAAATGGGGCGGGACAGAGTCGGTCCTGATCAGTTCATAATCGAAGAGAGTGTTACGAGTGAACCCAGGTTCACGAGATAATGGAAATCAATGCAATTAAGTTGGTGTTGAGACCAGTCTGTCTGCGATGGAGATGAGTGGTGAGTGTCTCCGGGGTTGCGCCCGGCAAAAAAGAGCTTCTAGAAATACATGAGTGGTGCTGGCTAGCTGGTCAGTGGAGCCATATCCTCGGCCCTGCACCCTGCACCATTTCATTACTAGAAAGTTTATTATTCGAAATTAAAATAATTTATATTACTTTAAACGAAAGTTAATAATTTATGAAAAGGTGAATTTTAAATTAGGTTAAATTTTTCATTTTTTAAATTAAATAATAAAAACATAAATATATAATATAAAACGAATAATAAAACCGTTTGGTTATAATATTAATCCGAACGTTTTTACGTAACCTTTTATTATTATTTTAATTATTATAATTAAAGTTATTTTTAAAATTAACGATAACTATCTGCCTTACTTATTATTATAAAAACCCTAACCGTAAATAAAACCTTCGAATCTTATCCAACCGTCGCTGTTGCCAAAATGCTAACGTACGTTTACGTGCATCTTATTTTATTAGGTTCGAGCGGTAAAATTTTAAAAATTCGGTTTCGTCGTATTTTAAAAAGGGCAAAAATAACGCGACGTCTTTGGGGTATAATTAATAAATACGTTAATACCTAGAAATAATAAACAGGTCCTAATTAAGATTAAAATAATCCTGGTATTAAGTTATAATTAAATAATTCATAAAAATATATATATTTATATAAAACGTTATTTTTTTTAAAATTATTACGGATTTTTATTTTTTTAAATAAAACATATAAAAGGAATCTTTTTCGTATAATTATAACTTAGGCCTTGTTAGCTTATACGGGGATTAGAGATTTAATTAGTGAATTTTTAACGTTATAAAGTGATACTTAAGTTACTTTGAAGAAAATGAAAAACGAGCCAGCCGGGCCTGAGCTAGCTGAGGTAAAAGAATTAGCCGTTGCATTAACGAAAGTATTGATAGCTTAGTAACTGTTAGATACGCAGCAAGATAAAATTCTTGCACTTAACACTTAGATAAGCTTATTACAAATGAACTGTCGGCTAACTGGGGGGTGCAGAGCGCTTCCCATATACGGAAAGGTCACCTTTTAATCGGCATATATATGTTCCGTAGCTAAATTACTTAAAGCTGTACGTATAATATAGCATACGTAACTAGCTAAATATAATTATATAACTTATGTCCCTTATATTTAACATAAACTTTTAGCGCAATAGCTAGCTGATAATAACTCTATTAAACTGTGTTATATTCGTATAAGAAACGCTAGGTCGTGAATATGTTATATAAGTTGGGAGTATCTAACTAGGGTATTTAACTTACCCCTACGACGTTTTCTTGTATTTATCCGCAGGGATGTGGGCTACTACGGCTCGCGTCTCTCTGCCCGGCGTTGTCAAGTTAAGTATCCATTCCGGGATCTCGGTCTTAACTGTCAGATATAGGGGTCATCAGTTGTGTTGTATTGCATAACTAGTTACAGGCTCTTTAGAACGCGTACTGCACTTTAATGTAATCTGTCCACGGAACATGTATGGTCCGATCAGAAGGAGCCTTTCCGTATATGGAGTATTAGCGCACCCCTGCTAGCTAATATACCCCTTTAACGCCTTAACGTAATTACGGCATTAACTGTTATCTTTTATCACTCTTTAAAGCCGTAATTATCTATTTTTTTTCCGATAATTAAATTTTTATTTAAAATAATTTTTAATTTTTTTTATTAATTTAAAGTTTTTATAATATTTATTAATTTTAATTATTTTTTAAAATATTTTTAAAAGGTTTATATAATAAGGTTGTTATTAATTTATTAATTAATATATTATCCGTAAATATATATTTTATATTAATTATATCTTTTTTTACAGCTTTAAAAATTAATAATTATATATATTTACGTATCGTAATTTTAATTATAAAAAGGTAACGTTAACGTTAATAAATCGTATAATTTATTAATTATTATATTATATATTTAAAAGTTATATATTTAGGTTAATTTTTATTTTTTTAATTAATTAAAAATAAAATAAGGTTTTTTTTTATAATTTACGTAAAAAATAATAATTTTATTTTAATTATAAAAATAATTATTATATTTTATTTATTTATTTATTATTTTATTATTTTTTTAAATAACTTTATAATATAAATTTAAAAACCTTTTTAATTAATTATATTATTTACGAAAAAAATATTATTTTAAATATTTAATATATTTTTATTTCCGAATTATAACGTTAACGTTTTAATTCCGATTAAGTATAAAATAATTCGATTAATAATTTTATAATATACGTTATTAAGATTTAAATTAAATCGGGTAAGTTAAAATACTGTAAAGGTTATATTAGGTTATATATTAATTATTACGTATAAAATAAAATTAATTTTTTTTAATATTTATTAACGGAATTTAAATAAATTAAATAAAAATTTAATAATAATTTAACGTCCGTTATTAACATATTTAAGAAGTTATTTAAATTTTTTTTAAGAATTAAATTAATTAATTTATTTATAAAGTTGGATTAAAATAATTAAATTTCTTTATTAAATTTATTTTTAATTATTTCGATACCGAAAAATTATTATAAATTTTTACTTTTTATAAAAATATACCGTTATCGTATTTATTAAACTAATTAATTAATAAAATTTTAAACTTTTTTATAGTAAATTATAATAATATTATTTATAAATTTTTTTTTAACGAATAAAATAATAAAGTTTATAAAAAATGGGGTTAAATTTTAACTTTTTAAATATTTTAATAAAGTTCTTTTACCATAATAAAAATAATTTCTTTAATTTATATAATATCTTTTTAATTAAAAAATTTTTGTTACGTTATAAATAATTTAAAAATATTTTTATAAATATTTAATAAAATAAATTTACGTTAATAAAAACGTTTATAATATTATATTCTTTAAGTTTTAAATTAAATTTAATTATAATAACAATTAAAATTCGAAATAATTTTTTATTTAAAATAAATACGTATATATTATTATAAAAATTTTTAAGTTATTAATCGTTTTATATAATATAACGTACCTTATATTTTAATAATTAATTATATTTATATATAATTTAAAACTTATTCTTTTAATAAAAAACCAATTAACGGTATTTTAAAATTATATTTTTTTATAACTTTATAAATAAACCTTTTTAGCTTTATAAAATAATTTCTTTAATAAATATATAATTAATTTTTTTATAATTTTGCGGCGGTAATAATAAGTTACGTTTATATACCCGGTTTTATAATTTAAGGATTATATTATATATTTTTATATCGAAACTTTTCCGGTTAAGGTAATGCATATTTTAAATAATTACTTTTTTTAACTTTCCGTAATTTACCGGCCGATTATTAATCGTATTAATAAAATAAATTTATTATTTTACGTTAAATACGGCCTTTCATATTTTATAATCGTACCGATAATTATCTTTTCGATACGGAATATACGGAAAGTTTACGTTTATAATCCGTAGGGTATTTTTATTTTTTACCGTTATTTTGGGTTAAAAAAACGATAAAAGCTTAAGGTTACTTTTATTATTTCCGTTAATACGTTAATCGTAATAATTATTAATACAAACGTTAATAAAGATAATAAGCTAAAAAACGGAAATAATTTAAATATAACGGTCGTATAAAGGTAATTAATTTTATATAAACAGGTTTATTTTTTTTATTCCGTACGTTTCGTACGTTTATATTATTTTGGAATTATTTTTTATTTAACCAGTAATAAAATTATTCCGTTTAAGTTTTTTTTTGTATATATATAAACTAAATATAAATTTAATTAAGTAATTTTATTTATCGGAATAATTTAAATAATTCGTTTTCTATAACCTAAAAAAAAAATTTTTTAAGTTTTTAATATTATTTAAAAAGGTAAATTTTTTATTACATTATACGTTACGAAAAATAACAATTTTGTTAATTAACGGATTTTAAATTTCGTAAATATTCGTAAATCGGTAACTGATAAAAAAATTAATTTATATTTTAAAATTTAACTTTTAAAATTTGTGTTTTTTTATATAATAATAATAATTATAACGTAAGTTATATAACCGTATATTTGTAAATAAACTTATTAAAATTTCCGATTAAATATTATTATACCGTTTTTATATATTAAATAAATATAATAAATTTCGTATAAGTTTTATTAAAAAAAAGCGTATTTAAAGATACGGTTACATAAATATATTATTATTTTAAAAATATATATGATTAAAAACGAAGGTTATTTAACGTTATTTTATATCGTAATCGCTTTTTTTAATTATATTTTTTAAACGTTTTGTACCCCCGTTTTGGGTTTATATATATAATACTAAAAGTTTAAATTTAATATTAAAAAAAAGCGATTAAAATATATTTCGAAATTAATAATTTTTTAAAATTTTATTATTATATTTAAATATTTGCAGAAAAACCTTATTTTAGTTTTTTAAATCCTTTAAGAAATATCGGAATACCGTAATTAATATATTTTATTTTCGATTTTTAAGGTAAATATCTTAAATAAAACTTACGTATTTATTAGTTATAAATATAACGTATTTATATCCTTTAAAATCTTTTTCGAAATTTGTAAAATTAATAATAATTCGTTATTTTAATCGGAATATTTTTTTTTGGCTTTTAGCATATTTACTTTTTAGTTTTCGTTTTGTTATAAATTTAGTATTCGATCGTTATAAAACCCTTTAGGCGGACTTTTTTCATATAAAATTATAATTAAGCGATTATTTTAGGCTTTAGGTACCTTAATTTTAGTGTGAAAGGCTTGACCTGTGCGATCTGCATTAAGTGGCCTAAAAGGGTTTTATTTTCTAACTAAGAAGGAGAGAAAAGGAAAACTAGAAATTTAAGTTATGTGTGAAAATATGTAACGCTGCGTTTGCGCTGCGCGTTCCTAGCGGCTTGGCACCGGCGGAAATTCGGTACCCCGATAGGGGCTTAACGCAGCCTTATTACATAACCCTCCTACTTCCTTTAAAAAAGTTAACGTATTAATTACGTTAATTCTTACCTAATTAAATCTAACGCGTTTGAAAATTATTAATTATAAAAATATTCGTTTTTAATTAATCCAAATTCGGTAAATATAATAATTTTCGAATTAGGCTTAATTTCAGCAGTTAATATAAACCTATAATACGTATATAAAAATACGCTTTTTTTCCTTAATTATTATAACCTTTTTTTTATAATAACTATTTAAATTAATAAGTTAATCCTTAATAACTAAGTTTTATACGTTATTATAAAATAACTTATAAATTAATAAATTATATTACAAATTATCCGTTATTATGGCCCTTAAAAATAAAAATAAAAGTAAAGCTATTAATTAACAAAAGCCTATTACGGCGAAAAAAAAGGCCGCGGTTTTTGTTCGTACACGTAATACGCATATTGCCTTAGACGATTACCCTATGCGATACCGAAATGTTCCTTATTTTACCTATATGGCCCGTTTTGCGGCAAACCCTAATACTTTTTGTATAAATTAACCAAATATATACGTACCTTATACGCGGCTTCCTAACTACTTCCTCCCTGCTTATAATCCCAGGTAAAAAAGCTGTCCGGTGCCAGGCTTATGCCCGCTATAACCACCGATACCTTAAAGTAAGTCATCCCAGCATTATGTCACGTAATTTGGTATGCGCCCTTTTAATGCTACTTCTGCGCAGCTTATGGATGTCCCTAAAGTTCGCCAGGCTGCAGACAAACTCTGCGAGGCTGCTCTCGCCTATGACCATCGCAAACCTGGTAAGCCCACGCCCCTTATGCGCGCCTCCCGCGCAGCTCATCCGCCGCAACTCCGCTCCGAATAGGGCTGCTGAGATCATCCTTGCCTCGCGAGCTGCTCTCACGCGGCTCCTGGAACGTTCGTATCCTTTTTCGTAGACTTTTATATGGCCTGCTGCTCCTATCGTCAGGAGGTGCTCCTTCGCTACGTAGACAACGTCATAATGCTCCATCCAGGGTTTCCCCAGTATCAGGGGATAATTCAGGCCATCGATAATGTATGCAAAGGTCCTAACCTTGAACCCGTCGACGTTTATCTTTATATACGTTATCTCCTTAATTTTTCCTCGATAAAGCCGGCTTTTTTTCCGATTTTTTTTTAATTTACGTAATTTAATTAAAATACGTAATAACTTTAAACGTTTCGTAAACTTTTTACTTATTACTGCAAAATATTTATATTCCTAATCGATAAATATTTTTACAATTTTTTTTAATTAATATAAACATCGATAATAAATAAAATACCGTCCATATTTTATTTCGCAAACTTTATCTTCACCTGGATCGCTTTTCGCCTTCGAACGTAACGATATTCAGAAATTATTTTTTTCCCTTTCCGTCTTTCGATTCGGATTTTTTTAAATCGAACGTTTTTAAAAAACTAATTCCGTTTTACGGCTTTTTCGCTAATAAATTAAAGTAACGATTTATTTTATAATCAAACGGCTATAATGTAAACATAATCCCTTCGTTTTACGGACATCTTTTTCCTTTTAAAAAACTTATCGTACGCGTTACTTAAACGCAAAAAACGTATCTCGGGCTCCTTATCCTTATCGTCCCGTAACCGAAACTCTTATTATATTTATATCGCTATCCGGGTCGGGTAAAAATCCACTATTATCGGTATAAACGGTTATAAAGCCGTTAAATCTTTTTTATCGCAATAATATTTCGAAACGTTTTACGATTTTTATAACCTTATTTATTTAAACGTTATAATTATTAAATAAATTTATAAGAATTAATATTTAAATAAGTTTTTTATTTAAAATTTCCTTTAAAAACGTAAATTTCGTATTTATAAATTACGTAATATTTTTTACGTTAATTAATATCTTTTTAAATATAAAATAAAAAAACGATAATTTCGCGTTATCCGTTTATTTTAAACTTTTAAACCGATCGGTAATTCTTTTTCCAGTAATAATCGTTATATTATTTATAAAACGTTTTAAAAAATGCCAAAAGGTCGTAACTACCGTTTAGGCCTCCGGTAATATAATATATAATAATTATATATTATACGTTATTTTTTAACTTTTTATATATAACGTAAAATTATTTCCGATTTCTTTTTACGAAAATTATATCCATTTTTAACTTATAATTTATAAAAATATATTAACCGGAAAATTCTTTTTTAATCCCGTCGAATTTTTCCGGCTAAAATAATAATTTTCGTTTAATTCCGAACGTCGATTTAAACGTTTAAAATATGTCGGAAATAAAAATCTGTTAAATTCGCAATAAATTAATCGAAAAAATAAAAACCTTTTTTACGGAAATCGTTTTTTAAGCTTATAATTAATCGAAACTTTTTTATTAAGTAATTATTCCGTTTTTAAGTTATTCGGTTACGTTTATTAATTTTTTATTAATAATATGTTATTATTTAAATTAAACGCTTATACGTTATTTTATAACAAATAACGAAAAAGTTAAAATTTTTATTATCGCGTTTAATAACCTTTATATTTTCTGGTTTATAAAAACCTTTTATTAAACCCCGAAAAAAAATTTAAGGATTTTTTTATTTCATTCCGAACGTTTTTTAATTTATACGATTTATATCAAATGGCCTAAAAAGGTTTTATTTTTTAATTAAAAAGGAAAAAAAAGGAAAATTAAAAATCTAAGTTATATATGAAAATATGTAACGTTACGTTCGCGCTGTGCGTTCCTAGCGGCTTGGCACCGGCGGAAGTTCGGTGCCCCGATAGGGGCTTAGCGCAGCCCTATCATATTTAGATACCATATCGTACCGTTACCGGTTTACGGTAATTTCGTTATATATAAGTTAACGTTTCGTTTATAAGCCGTTAAGATTATTTAAGGTATTATTACGTTAATATTTTCGATAACGAATTAATTAAATTTATTTGTCAGCATAATAATTACTTAATTAAATTTATTTCGAATAAAATTATTATTTTTTTCGGTTATTTTATTAGTACCTTTTTTTCCGGAATTACCGAAAAAATACCAGATTATACGTAAAGTTCTCGTAATAAATTACGTTATATAACCATAACGTTTTCGGGCCTATAAGGCTTTAAAGTAATATATTTATTTTTCCGTATTTATTAATCAGAACGAAAATTTTTTTTACGTATATTTTATCGTTTTAGATTATTATTTTATAATTAAAAAATTTATTAATAAGGTTAAAAATATATATCGTAAATTTTAGATTTAAAATAAATAAATTCTTTAAGGAATAAAACATAACGTTTATTATATTACGTTAATTAAAAATTAAAAAGTACGTTAAAATTCGTTTTATTCCTTTTAGAAATTAATTTATTTTTTAAGTAAATAATTTTTTTATAATTTTCGATAAACGGTTAATTTTTTTCTTTTAAAATTAATCGGAAGTAATCCGGTTTTAAAATAATACCGAAAGTTTTTTATTCGGTTTAAATTTTGTTAAAACTTTATTAAGGAACGTATAATAGTATTAAGATAACTTATGCCCAAGGTTTAGGTACGTTTTATACCGAATTCTTTTATACGTTTAATTTTTAACGTTTCCGTTTATTGTTATTATTGTTTCGGTCCGTTTAAGATTTTTTACGATTATTTTATTTCGGCCTTTTTTTAAAGGTTTTATTATGTAAGTAATTATTAATATTTTTAATTTTTTCCTGATTAGGATTATTTTGATCGGAAAAGGTTATTAAAATTTTATAAAAAGTTGGAAAGATTATTTTAACGTTTTTTGTTAATTATTATAAATTCGTTATAATTTAATAATTTAAAAGGTTAACTTTAATTTTTAAATAATTAATCTTTTTTTTAATCTTATTCCATTTAAAGAATATAAAAAAATTCGATTAATTAGATATAATCGGTATTATTATTATATATAACTAATTCGTTTAAATAACCGGTATAATCGTTTCGGAAACCCTGTATCGTTAACTTTAAGCCATAATTTTTTACTACCTTTTTATTTATTTATTAAATTTTTTAATAATTTTCGGAACTTATTTTAATCGTTTTTGATATTTATATTTAATATTTATAAATAATCGATTATCGTAAACTTTTCTAGCTTTTTATAATTTAACGTATTAATTTTTAAAATCGTTATTTATGTTTAAATAAGTTTATTTAATTAATAAGAAAATATTATTTAAAATGTATTTTATATATTCATTAAAAGATTTTTCGGAAAATTTTATATTTTTAATTTAAGTAAATATAAGTTATAAAGTTTTAGTTATAAATTTATTTGCTTTCGGTCGTTATTTTAAGGGGATTTATCGGATAACCCGTTCGATCGACTTTTTTGATTTATATAATTCTTTCGGAAAATAAATTAATTTCCCGCATTAATTAACAAAATCGTTTTTTTAAATAGGAAATTATATCAGGTGGTATAAGTTTAATATATTTTAAAAAATTTTAATTAAGGTTAATATATTTTTATAAATTATATACTTTAATTTTAATATTAAATTCGTCCTTAAATTTATTTTAATTTTTAGGATTATTATAAATAATTACGGATATTATTAATACGGTTATTATTATAATTAATAAAGGATATAAATAATTATTATTAATACATAATTTATATCGTTTTAATAATAACTAATTAATTAATAAAAACGCAAATTAAATAAATAAAACTTTTAATTATTAGATATAAAGGTTATTAATTATGTTATATTACATTACTAATTATAAGCGATTTAAAACGCGCATTGTACTTTAATGTAATCTGTTTACGGAACATATATAATCCGATCAGAGGGAGCCTTTCCGTATATGGAGTGCTAGCGCACCCCTGCTAGCTGACATTAACCGCTTGTTTACCTCGTTAGCTCTTGATTTAAACTGCAAGCTAATAACGAACCCAGCCTTTCGCGCTGCCAATTTGCCTCAGCGAGCCCAGGCCTTGCTGGCTCTTTATTTTGTTTAAAGTTTTCTAATATATTCCGCCAAAAAGCTAAAAATTTACTAATCAAATACCGTATTCCCGTAACAAGCCAGTAAGGCCTAAATTTATGTTATACGGATAGGGGTTCCATTTTGTATATTGCTACCAAAATTATTAATCTATTTTTTATTTCTTTTAAAAAAATAAAAGTTTTATAAAACAATTTATTTTGCAGTTAATTTACGTCGCATAAGCTTGATATTTTATATACGCGTCCAATATAAGCTAACGTATATATAGGGAGTTTTTCCGATTCTTTAGACGTAAATTGCGGCTAATATAGCTAAGTTTAGGTATGGGAAATGGTCGACCGTAACGGTTTTATCGTTGCGATAATATAACTACCGGTCGTATTATCGTATACCGGGCGTCTTAAGTATATTTTCTATACGGAAAGCCTGTATATCGATTTTTTCGGCCGTACGAATTATGGTTGTTACGTTACAGCCTTAAAAAGTCCCGGACCTAATTAATTAAAAGGCCTTTTTTATTACGACGTAATAATTACCGGTCGTAATATTTTATTTTAGATCTTTAAAGGGCAACTTAATATAAAAAAACCGTTATTTATTTTTTAACCGTACGGATTATAATTATTATTTCGTAATTATAAAAACGTTACGGTTAAGGAAAATATATATAACGAAAAACTTTAATTTATTTCTTTAATATTTCTGTTAACTTAACCTTATTTAAAAAGTTATATATAGTTAAAAACCTTTATTAAAGTTATATATAATAACGTTTTTATATTATTTTTTATTAATTTATTTATATTATTATTATATTTATTAATTTTCAAGTTAAATTTTTACATTTTATATAAGAATATATAAGACGGGAGCACAAAATTATAACTTAATATCAGGCCTTATTTTTAAGATTTTGTTATTTCTGTAAGTACTTTATTAATTGGGTTAACGTGGTACTTAAAGCTACTGTTTTTTTTTCAAAGCCTTTACTGCAGCTATGCCGTAGGCGCAGCCCCAACCTCAAAAATAGGGCCTGATCTTAATAAGGCAACTGTCAATTATAGATTTTATGGTAACCTTTATTAGACGAATCATGATTAACTTAAGTAGGAGCATGCCGTATATGGCTTAAGACGCAGCGAGCTTCTTGAACATTGTGCAGTCGGGATTTTGCTGTCTAGCACCGTAAAACAACCCTTAAAGTTATTTATTATTCTAGAAATTGATAACAAAATAGCAGCCTCTTTTAATTAAGTTAAAAGGATCCCTCGGCCTTAGAAATCTTCCATATATATAACTCGCAGCAATCTGGAAAGGAATAGTTACTATCTAGAAGTAATAACTACATTATAATTCCAACTATTAGTATTTATCTCGCTTTCTTTTCCAAAGCGTACAAAACGACTAGTACGTCGTCGTCTTTACTTGTCAGCTAGCAGGGGGTGCGCTAGCACTCTATATACGGAAAAGCTCCCTCTGATCGGACCATATATGTTCCGTGGACAGATTATATTAAAGTGCAGTACGCGTTCTAGAGCGCCTGTAACTAGTTATGCAATATAATATTACTGATAACCCCTATATCTGATAATTAAAAGTCTTATTTGCTTAATTTGCGTTATTATTAATTAATTAATTATTATTAAAACGATATAAGTTATATATTAATAACAATTATTTATATTTTTTATTAGCCATAATAGCAACCGTATCGATAACGTCCGTAATTATTTATAATGGTCCTAAGGATTAAAACAAATTTAAGAACGAATTTAAATCCAAAATTAAAAAATTTAATTTATAAAAATATATTAACCTTAATCAGAACTTTTTATAGCTTACAAAACTTACGGCGCTTAATATAACTACTTATCTAAAAAAATAACTTTATTAATCGACGTAAGAAGTTAATTTATTTTTCGAAAAAATTATACAAATCGAAAGAATCGATCGAATGGGTTATCCGACAAATACTTTTAAAATAACGACCGAAAATAAATAAACTTATAACCAGAATTTTACGACTTATACTTACCTAAATCAAAAATATAAATTTTTCCGAAAAAATTTTAACGAACTTATAAAATAAATTTTGGATAATATTTTCTTATCGATTAAATAAACTTATTTAAATTTAAACGATAATTTTAAAAATTATTATACCAAATTATAAAAAGCTGGAAAGGTTTATAATAATCGATTATTTATAAATACCAAACGTAAATACGAAAAATAATTAAAATAAGCCCCAAATATTATTAAAAGATTTAATAAATAAATAATAAAGTAATAAAAAATTATAGTTTAAGGTTAACGTTATAAAGTTTCTGAAACAATTATACCGGTTATTTAAACGAATTAATTATATATAATAATAATACCGATTATATTTAATTAATCGAATTTATTTATATTTTTAAAACGGAATAAAATCGAAAAAGAATAATTAATTATTTAAAAGTTAAAGCTAATTTCTTAAATTATTAAATTATAACGAATTTATAATAATTAACAAAAAACGTTAAAATAACGTTTTTAATTTTTTACAGGGTTTTTATAAATCTTTCGAATTAAAACGATTTTAATTAAAAATATATTAAGGATATTAATAATTAACCGCGTAATAAAAGCTTTAAAAAAAGGCCGAAACGAAATAATCGTAACGGTTCCTAAATAAATCGTAATAATAATAAACGAAAACGTTAAAAATCGGATACGTAAGGTACGCGTTATAAGGTTTATTTAAGCTTTTATTATAAATTACCTTTATATTTTTATGCATTCTTTAAAAAAACTTTAAAAGATTTTCGTTTTAATTAAGTAATAATAATATTAATTTAGGAACGTATCGTTATTAATTAATTTTTAAATGAAAAAATTAACCGTTTATCGAAAATTATGGAAAAATTAATTCCTAAAAGAAATAAAACGAATTTTAACGTATTTTTGAATTTTTAATTAACATAATATAATAAATGTCGTATTTTATCCCTTAAGGAATTTATTTATTTTAGATTTAAAGTTTATAATATATATTTTTAACTTTATTAATAAATTCTTAAATTATAAAACGATAATTTAAGGTAACAGAATATACGTAAGAAAAAGTTTTGTTCCGATTAATAAATACGGCAAAATAAACGTCTTATTTTAAAGTTTTATAAGCCCGAAAACGTTACGTTTATATAACGTAACCTATTATAAAGATTTTGCGTACATTTTAATATCTTTTTAATAATTCCGGAAAAAAAGGTATTAATAAAATAACCAAAAAAATAATTTTATTCGAAATAAATTTAATTAAATAATTATTACGTTAATAAATAAAATTAATTAATTCGTTATCGAAAATATTAACGTAATAATATTTTAGGCAGCCTTAATAACTTAAAAACAAAACATTAATTTATATATAACAAAATTACCGTAAACCGGTAACGGTACGATATAATACCTAAAATTAAAATACCTAAGGCCCGAAATAATCGTATAATTATAATCTTATATAAAAAAAGCTCATTTAAAAAATTTAATAACCGTTAAATGCTAAATATGCGGCAAGGTAAAGGCTAAAGAATAAATACGCCGAAAGCCGAAAAAAAAACGTTCCGATTAAGATAACGAATTGTTATTAATTTTATAAATTTCGAAAAAAAACTTAAAAATATAAATACGTTATATTTATAACCGATAAATATTTAAATTTTATCTGGAATATTTACCTTAAAAATCGAAAGCAAAATATATTAATTACGGCATTCCGATATTTTTTAAAGGTTTTAAAAAATTAAAATAAAATTATTTCGTAAATATTTAAATACGATAACGAAATTTAAAAAATTATCAATTTTAAAATATATTTTAATCGCTTCCTTTTAGTATTAAATTTAAGCCTTTAACATTATATACGTAGGCCCAAAATAAAAATATAAAGCGCTTAAAAATATAATAAAAAAAACGATTACGATACGAAATAACGCTAAATTACCTTCGTTTTTAATTATATACATCCTTAAAGTAATAATATATTTATATAACTATATTTTTAAATATGCTTTTTTTTAATAAAACCTATACGAAATTTATTATATTTACCTAATATATAAAAACGACGTTATAATATTTAATCGAAAACTTTAATAAGCCCACTTATAAATATACGGTTATATAATTTACGTTATAATTATCATTACCATAAAAAAAAATAAAAACTTTAAAAATTAAATTCCAAAATATGGATTAATTTCTTTATCGGTTACCGATTTACAAATATTTACGAAATTTAAAACAAATTAATTAATAAAATTATTATTATTCGAAACGTATAATTTAACGAAAAAACTATTTTTTTAAATAATATCAAAAATTTAAAAAATAATTTATTTTACGTTACGAAAAACGAATTATATAAATTATTCCGATAAATAAAATTACTTAATTAAACTTAAAACCATTTTATATATATATAAAAAAAAATAAAAACTAAAACGGAATAATTTAACTTTCGGTTAAATAAAAAAGATAATTTTAAAATAATATAAACGCCTAAAAAAACGTACGGGATAATAAAAAGTAAGCTTATTTACATAAAATTAATTATTTTTATACGACCATTATATTCGAATTACTTCCGTCCCTTAAACCGTTACCGTTATTAATATTTACACTAATAACTATTACGATTATTATGCCGGCAAAAATTAAAAAGGTAACTTTAAGTTTTTATTATATTATTTAACCCAAAATAACGGTAAAAAACGAAAATACCTTACGGATTAAAAACGTAAGTTTTCCGTATATTTCATATTATAAGAATATTATTAAGGACGATTATAAAATTTAAAAAATTACGTTTAATATTAAACGATTAACTTATTTTATAAATTTATTTAATAACCGGCCGGTAAATTACGGAAATTTAAAGAAAATAATTACCCAAAATACGCGTTATCTTAATCGGAAAAGTTTCGATATAAAAAAATATAATAAAATTCTTAAATCGCAAAACCGAATATATAAACGTGACTTACCGTTACCGCCGCGAGGCCATAAAAAAATAAATATATACCCGTTAAAGAAATTATTCCGTAAAACCGAAAAAACTTATTTATAAAATTATAAAAAAAATATAGTTTTAAAAAGCCGTTAATTAATTTTTTATTAAAAAAATAGGTTTTAAAGTATATATAAATATATATTTATAATTTTAATAAATATAATTAGTTATAAAAATATAAAACGCGTTTTATCGTACGAAATAATTAATAATTTAAAAACTTTTATAATAATATATATGTATTTATTTTAATTAAAAATCGTTTCGAATTTTAATTATTATTATAACTAAATTCGACTTAAAATTTAAATAATATAATATTATAAACGTTTTCGTTAACGCGAATTTACCTTATTAAATATTTATAAAATTACTTCCAGGATACTTATAATGTAATAAAAAAATTTTAATTAAAAAAGTATTATATAAATTAAAGAAATTATTTTTATTATAGCAAAAAGATTTTATTAAAATATTTAAAAAATTAAAATTTAATTCCGTTCCTTACGAACTTTATTATTTTATTCGTTAAAACTTTTTTTTATAAATAATATCGTTACGGTTTATTATAAAAAAATATTAAACTTTCGTTAATTAATTAATTTAATAAATCTGATAACAGTATATTTTTATAAAAATTAAAAATTTATAATAATTTTTCGGTATCAAAATAATTAAAAACAAATTTAATAAAAAAATTTAATTATTTTAATTTACCTTTATAAATAAATAAATTAATTTAATTCCTTAAAAAAGTTTAAATAATTTCTTAAATACGTTAATAACGGTCGTCGAATTATTACCGAATTTTAATTTAACTTATTTAAATTTTATTAATAAATACCAAAAAATCGATTTTATTTTATACGTAATAATTAATATATTACTTAATATAACTTTTATAATATTTAAAGTTATCCGATTTAATTTAAATCTTAATAACGTATATTATAAAATTATTAATCGTATTATTTTATATTTAATCGAAACCAAAACGTTAACGTTATAACTTAAAAATAAAAATTCGTTAAATATTTAAAACGATACCTTTTTTATAAATAATACGATCGATCGAAAAAATTTTTAAATTTACATTATAAAATTATTTAAAAAAATAAAAAAATAATAAAAAAATAAATAAAATATAATAATTATTTTTATAACTAAAACGGAATTATTATTTTTTATTTAAGTTATATAAAAACGTTATTTTGCTTTCGATTAATTAAAAAATTAAAAATCGGCCTAAATATAAAACCTTTAAATATATAATATAATAATTAATAAATTATACGGCTTATTAACGTTAACGTTACCTTTTTATAAACAAAATTACGGTACGTAAATATATATAGTTATTAATTTTAAAAAATCGCAAAAAAAAATATAATTAAGATAAAATATACGCTTACGGGTAATATACTAATTAATAGATTAATAAAAATTTTATTACGTAAACTTTTTAAGTTTTTTAAAAAATAATTAAAATTAATAAATATTATAAAAACTTTAAACTAAGGGAAAAATTTTTTAAAAATTATTTTAAATAAGGAATTAATTAATTAAAAGGATTTAATTACCGGAAAAAAGGTAAAATAAATAATTACGGCTTTAAGGAATAATAAAGGGTAATAATTAACGCCGTAATTGCGTTAAGGCGTTAAGGGGGTGTATCAGCTAGCAAGGAATGCGCTAATATTTTATATACGGAAAAGCTCCCTTTAATCGGACCATATATATTCCGTGGACGTATTACATTAAAGTACAGTACGCGTTCTAAAGCGCCTGCAACTAGTTATGCAATGCAATATCACTGATGACCCCTATATCTGACATTACTCCACCTTTTTTTAAGCACCATAAGTGCATCAATAATTATCAACTAGCTACTGCACCAAAAGGCTGTATTAATAAGTGCGCACTTATTGCGCGACTTATCTGATAATAATAGCTTTTAAAGTCGGACCTTGCAGAATATGCATATTTAAGGTGCTAGTCGAATGCGTATTTGCCGATCCGCTTCCTTTTATCGAAGGAGTTTCAGATCTAACTGCCTTAAGAATATAAATTTCTTTATAAGAACCTAAGAGTTTATATAAATAAATATTCTTTTTACCTAATATAAAAGTAATTATAATCTTAAATATAATATAAAAACGGAATTAAAATATAAGTAAGTAATAAAATAATAAGTATCTTAAATATAAAATAATAATAATTATATTTTAAAACTGATATTAAAATTATAAATAATTTTAATATAATGTTTATTATTAATAAATTTTTACGTAGTTTAAAAAAATGCAAATCGTATTTATAATTATAAGATTTAAACTTTATATATTACAGTATATCTAACTAAAAAGAGATAAATTATCAGGTTGATTTTTAAAAAGCCCTGTTTAAATAAAGGTGGTAATGCCTCTTTAAATATATATATTGCTGTAGCTGTAAGAAAGCGATACAACAGGTGGCGTACAGGTAATTTCGCTAAAAGTTGAGCTACTAGGGCTAACCCAAGCTACTGATCAGCTAACACCCTTAGTTTTCACACGGCCCCGCTAGACCAATAGAGACCCTTTTTCACATTCGAGAAGCTGAAGTTGATCACCGGAACGCAAACGCCACAAAATGCAAGTCTCGCTTCGGAGAAGCCGGCAGTAAGCATGGCGTTCTGCACCCATTGTCCCACACAGTAGTTGGAAGAATATAACTAGTATATTGTAACGTCTTTCCGTTATGAAAAAGACCGATATGGCTCCATTCCCCTTAAAATCCCTTACGCTCATAAGCTTCAGGTTCTTTTAAGTTCCTGCTCAACCGACCGCGGTTCTATCATTTACTAGCCGGTAGATGGAGGAGACCTTGCTATCCAGCTGCGTATCAGGATTTCGTCACAATTTTGTTCTCCCGCTGGGGCGTCGTTATGGAAGGACCTTCCCGTAGGCATTCTTCAAGTTGTTTAAGCTGCCGCAGGAGAAGGATAAAGGTACGAGAAATCACGGTACAGCCACCGGCTAAGCTGTACTGTGGCCGAGTAGCCTGTGAATATCGGTCTCGATGCTAATGAGATAATTGCTCAATTACCAAGTGTGACAAGCTTCGACCCGAATGTTCCCAATGCATCCGAATCGGGAGGAGATGCCCAGGCTATCCGGACCCGTTGTCTCTATTGTACCGGGACGAGACCACAAAAATCGTCAAAAAGGTTCAAGCCGAACGGGGCATGGCCGCGGACCGCCGATGGGGCGGTACTCTGGGCGTGTGCGGGAAACTGCCTCCGATCAGCGAGCAGTGGAACCTGCAACAAGCCTCGAAACTCGGTCCGGAAATGCAACTAACTACGGACGATCGAGGTTTCCATTTCTATGTTGCCCACTATGAGCCCTACCGGCCCAATGACCTCGAGAGATATTGTGATTTTAACGTTCCACGATCCAAGGACATTGCAATCGCTATTGGGCTTGCCGCGCTGGCTAACGTGACCGGTAACACTGCGATGTGTCTGAGGGCTAGGGAGAAGTACGGCAGTGTTTTGCGCCAAATGGGGACACGAATTCGAAATGAAGAAAGCCTGGGACTTGAGGACATTAGATCCGTTGTGCGGCTGAGCTTGTTTGAAGTAGGTGGCGTTGCTGACTTGCAGAGCGTTTAACTAACTCTGTGCTAGGCGGTCGACCGAACAGAAAACGGTGTCTCGCATGGTGTTCTACCGCACATAGTAGGCAGCATCGCCTTGCTCATGCGTACCCATACTTCTTCACCTACCGGAAATCCTTCCATCTTCAAAGGTTTAATCCAACTTGCTCTCTCTTTGGTACAGGACCCATACGCCTAGTTACTAGACCAACCAACTTACGCCTACCTAGTTTCACCCCTGCTATGAGGCAGGTATCCCGCTTCCATCGGTCTTCATGGATGTCATGGATATGAAGCTGCAGAATTCCGATGATAGTCCCGCAATTGACTTGGCTTGCATCATCTCTCGATTCATCGGGGTATCTTTGCGCATTCCCGCTACCCCCGATGGTCACGGAGCGACGAGCGATCTACTTCAGCAGCTCCTAGACTTGGATTCAGATTTCAAAAGCTGGCAAGCCGAGCTGCCTGATTTATGGAGGTTCAATGTCCACATCGCTGATTTCCCTGCTACAGTGGCCTACCATGGCAAGTATCATACATATACCAACATCTGGACAGCAAAGGTTTGGGCATACTATCGCTGGGCACGGATTCTTCTCAACTGGACCTTGATAGACCTTTCGGAGCGCTGCCGTGGTTCACCTGGCAGCCTTACTTCTACCAATCCAGTACAAAGTCGTCTGCATTTGATCAGGAGACTAGCGGAGGATGTAGTTGCCAGCGTCCCGAGTCTTTGGGTGAACCCGAGGTTAGGCGTGAATATGGCAGAGGTGACTTTTCCAGCAGAAACACGTCCTCTGTCGATAGCGACAAATATGATTATGATCAGTAGCCACTTGCGGGTCGTTGCGTGCGCTCCAGGTGTGCTATGGGAGATGCGTCAATGGTGTATTAACACAGTTGAATGCATTTGGCGGGAGACTGGTATTATGCATGCTGGCTTGATGCTGAAGGCGATGCGGTCACACCAAGACGGCCAGGTGTTGCATTAGAATACCTGTTGGAGCAAACCGTAGTGCGTTTTCCACTGTCAGACACCCATAATGCTACTATCTAGAGCGCGGAAAACAATAGCAATGACAACCAAACAGCGCACTCTTGGAAGGCCCCATATGTGTAGCGTTGTGCACTCATCTAGCGCCTAAGGGATTCTTTTTCACCCGGTTCGTTCCCAGTAAGTTCCCTTTAAGGCCTTTCGAGACAGTGGACCGAAGGATTGCTCTCCGACCCAACCCAGCAACGGGAATCTAACCTCCTTCAAGGGACCTTTAAGAATGCCTCGCCCCGGCCTTACCAAATTAGTGCGGCAAGTCTCCTCACGCAGTCGCTGTACTCAGTGAGTTTCCGCCCGAGGCCTTCTGGAAAATCCCACGCGATGGGTACACGCTCGCTCCAGTTCCGGCGCCTGCATCGGTCTCTATGCCGTGGAAATAAAATATAAAACAAAAAAGTATAAACGCATGCTATAAATGAGTAGCGTATGGCGATAACTTATATTGAATACTTAATTCGGATAATTTCGTTTAAAATAATTAAATCTTTATAACGTCGATGTTGCGGCTGTTGGCCTTGACCGAGATACAGTCGTCGAAGCAGGTACGGTCCAGTTGCGCAGCTTGATGTCCTCCGAGTTCCACGTGTCGATGCCGTCCGTGTTGACGGCCGACCAGCGCGAGTTGCTGAACGTCTTCATGTCGAGGTTGGTCATGGTCACGTTCTTGCTGTAGGCCACAAAGGTGTGCCAGAACTGAGACTGGCGCCACGTGATGCCGTCGACGAGCACGTTGGTCGCCCGCCAGATGGTCAAGTTGATGGGCCGCCCCTTGCGGCTGCTGCCGTCACGGTTCTCGTCGATCCAGACCTGGCCGTTGCCGTCGAAGAGCGCCTTGCCGCGGCCGCGGAGCGCGATGTCCGTCCCGCCGAGCTTCCACCCCGTGTGCAAGCCAGCGTAGGTCACGGGCAGCGTGTTGCTGATCCAGTACTGTAAGTTATCCGCTGACCAAACCCACTTGCCGTAGATGTCGATGCTGACGTTCTTGAGGTTGGTAAACTCTATCACTCGCCGGATGTTGTACGTGCCCTCTTTGAAGATGATCTGGCTGTTTGTCGCACATTTCTGGAAGGCCTGCTTGATCTGGGGCGTGTCATCGCCTGATCCTAGGGGGGTTACGGTACATGTCGAGCCGTCGACGACGACCTCGCCGGCCACAGGGTGCCCGTCCCAGGCCGCCAGCAGGAGCAGTGTGGATATACCCTGAAGCTTCATTCTTTCGGAGATGGTGGAATACCCTGAGCCTCTCCCATCATGATAGCCTTTCTAATTTTGCAAAGGCTAGACTATTATATCAGGCGAGCAAGGACCCATGACGGCACCCCGCACAGCAATCTTTTACTTGATTTTTTCCTTGCCCCTGCCCAGTGCTGGGGTGTACAGTGGACACCCTGCCACCGGTATTTATTTTTCCGAACTCGACCCTGATCTTTGGGATGATGTTCTGATTGGCGTCCGTGTATATTAACCGTGTCTGGGTGATAAAAGTTCGGAAATATATTTGATTACCCCACACGGCATTGTCGACAGCCGGAGCTCTGGGTCAGGAGGTAATCAGCCTTCCGGTGCAACAAGAAGAGACGTCCAGGGCTTTAAACGGACAGAGAGGTCACAATCCGCTCGCCAGGGAATGGTCGGGGTTGTGTAGTCCAATGTGTGTGCTAAAGTGTAAGGCTCTTGATATCTTTCCTGGCAGCTAAGGCACGGGCTAATGTTGCCATTTGGCCCAGTCATCTCTGATGGTGCCTTCACATGTGACTTGACATTGCCGCCCGGCGAGGGTGCTCCGGAGAACTGGGGGGGTTAAATCCTGCGACTGTGATTCACGGCTGTATATGCCACGTGCGTTGATCTTCTAGGTACGTACGCGAATATGATTTCTTGGAGAAGATGAACTGTTTTCATTGTCCGGATGTCTTGCTTCACAAGCAGACAGATCACAAAAGCTATCCAGTATCCCAGCACGTCACGCTCGCTCGCAGGACTCGTAGGCATCTGGCTGAGTCTGGGGAGCTCCTGAGCATGTCAACCATGGAAAGCTGCTTTCATTGGCGGAACGGGACGCCATGGAGGCGGGGGTTGATGACACAGCTGAGGCACGCTGTTGATCGTCGAAATCTCCCCTGAATAGCGCAGCCTCGGGACGCGCGAACAGGACCGCCCCCATTTTCAGCTCCTGCAACGGATTATTTATTTCCCTTTGCCCGCCATGCAGGAGGAGGCCGGCTTCCGAAGGCGGGCGTCCTTCAGCCTCACACTGGGGTTTGGGTTCAGGTTCGCGACAATTAGAACTCGTCAGCCGAGACTGCTATCGAACTCGCCATCCCACAAGATCTGAGACGTTTAGCCCTTGCTTTCAGAGGTGAAAATGAACGCGCCCGCTCTGAATGCCCTAAAGGTTTCGCTCCCTCAAAGGGTGCCCACGGAACCCATTGCAGCACGAATCTGGCGCTTTTGGTTTGACTTGGGCGCAGCGCAATATGACCTTAGCAATGCCCTGAGCCAGGTGAACCAGTGCGTTCGCTCCCGGCTGGGGGAGACGACCGCCCGCGTCAACCGCGGGTTGGGAGTTGAAGCCGGGCTGGGAGCTGACGCCGAATTCACGTCTGAGCGCACGACGTCCCAGTTCCCATACCCCAAGCGGTTTCGAGAGGTGTTTGAAATGCGTCAGAGGGCTGCTGCCGCCCCCGCGGCACCCGCCGGCGGTGGCCAAGACGAGGAAGCCCGAGCGATGCCGGCAGAGTATCAGCCCGACGGCGTCACGACGCAGTGGGAAACGTCGCGGGGCCTCAGCATCTATTTGGGCTGGTTTGGCGTGGAGCGGGAGTCGGTCAAGACAATACAGGTCACCGTCCGGCCCGTCTACGTGGTGCTGGGCATCTTCAAGCGCGGCCACGCCGACCCCCTGGAGAGAGTCGTGTTTGTCGCCAAACCGCAGCAGCTGTTCTGGAGACTGCAGTGGGCCGTGTTTCGTCTGCGCGACTGGAGAAGCACCTCTCTCTCTCTCAGACATGTCAAGGGGTTCAGGCTGTACAAGGTGGGTTGTAGTGCACCCCGATGATGCCCAAAGAGAGATTGGCTTGTGATGGCTGATTGACTGGCTTGCAAAGTGCGACCCTAAAAGGGGCATTCACGAGCGCGTCGACCTCGACAGCGCCGGAGTTGCTGACCTCCAACTGCTCGTCGCCACGTACAAACAGTGGCACGTTTCGAAAGCCGTCACCCAGGCGTGGGCCGACTGGATCCATCAGACCTTGAACAATACCTCGCAGGATGTGCTGGAGGGGACTTACTCGGTCGAGATTGTCCTGGACTGGTCCGTGAACCGGATCTCGGTCGTGGTGCTCCTGCCCGTGCTGCTGAGCTTGGCGATCGGCCTCTGGCTCAACTCGAAGGACTGGACCGATCTAGCCACTATCCAAACGGCCTGGGGAACTGCGTCATACATCGTGTCGGCGGGAGGCTGTAGGTTGTCCCCTGTTTGGCTTTTACTATTTTGATGAAACTTGTTGGAAATAGGGTAGCTGGTAAATAAGGTGGCTAGGACGCCCCACACCTGTGGCTAGATATATGGGAAACAACCCTCCCATATCCATGCAGTAAAACTTACTCCTTTAACTAATTAATTAATGTACTTATAACCTACGTTTACTTTAATAAATTATAAACTCGGAAAATTTAATAATTTATCTTTACTTTTAGTTATTTTAACCTATTTTTTTATATATTAAAACGTATTTTAAATATATTTATTACGTATTTTATTATATACGTTAAAGAATTTTAACTTTTTAGTTATAATAACGATATAAGTTATATTATATACTTATTAAACTGTATTATTTATATAATACGATATAATTACGAAAAGGATTTACTTATTTTTTATATTAAACCTTAATAAATAAAAGTATTAAAATATTTTATTTCAAATTTATAATTTTTTATTAAAAATACTGATTAAAAATAACGAAATCGATATATTAAAATTAATTTTTAAAACTTTAATTTACTTTATATATTTAAATTACCTTAATAATTATTCACTTTAATAAATTATTTAACGTATAATTTAACGTTTTAATATCGTTATTAAAATAATGATTTATTATAAAAATAATCGAACTTGATATAAATATTTTAAATTTTTTTTTCAAATTACGATTTTTTAAATTCGTTAACGAAAAAACTTTCCTTGTTTTACTTAAACATTTTTATAGTTAATTCTTTCGATTTAATTAATTATTTACCATTATTAAGACTTAATACCGTTTAGATTATTTGTTTACTTATAAACCTTAACGAAATAAATTTATTTCCGAGTTAAACTTATTAAGCCTTATTATATCTACCTTTAATTCTTCTTTCGTACGCTTTATTAAAATTTTTATATTAAATTATTATATCGAACTAATTATTAAAAAGAGTTATAAACAATTTTTATATTCGTTTTTATAAATTAAAAATAAAATTACTTATTATATTCAACGGTAAAATTACTACCAGTATGTTTAATAATATAATAAAACTTAAATTATTTACGGAATAATTTAACTTTAAAAGGTAATTAACGGATTACTTATATATAAGGGTATGTCAGATTCTTTTCGGAAAAAAACGAAGCCAGAAATTCCGATATCAAAAGGTTAACCAATTCCGAAACACGTAAAGAAAAAAAAGCCTTAACGTAATAAATAAAATAAAGCCCTCGGTTATATCCGCTACCGATTCGGAAAGAACTTTAAGAAAAAAATTAAACCTTTCTCTTTTAAAAATTTACCCTTTAATATTATTATTTTGGTTTAAAAAAAGCAAAAAAAAAATGTAAATTTTGAAAGTCTTTTTAAAGTCTTTTTTTAATAAAAGAAATTACATTATTAGTTATAAAGAGGTTAATTATTAACTTAAATATTAAATTATAATAAATCCGGATTTATTTCACCGAACGTAATTTAATATATATTATTTCGAAATTATTTGTATTAATAACTTCTTTTTTATAGTTAATAATAATTTTAATCCTTTCTTTATTACCTTTTTTTATACTTATAATATTCCTCCAGAACCTAATAACGCTGGTTAAATTATTCAACTTATTATTATCTTTAAAAATACTTTATAACGCGCTGTATAAAAGAATTAATTAAAAATATAATTAAGTAATAATTACGAACGTTAATATATTAGTTATTAATAAATAATATTCTTAAAATTATAATTTTAATTTCAGTAATAGTTATAAACTAAAAAAAGAATTTTAATATGTATTTTTATATTTACCACAAAATAATAAAACGTAAAATAAATAATTATTTATTTAATAAATTCTTTTAATATCAGAGAAAAATGCTCACTGCATAACGTAAAAGTAAATCGAAAAAAATACAAAGTTACGTATTAACTAAACTTTCTTAAATAATTAAATTATACTAAAAATAATAAGCTTAACGGTTGCCGAAACGAAGAAGAAAAAGATATAACCCGTTTAAGAATTATATTTTTTAACCCTTAAAAATATTTTTAAAAAGTTATCGTAAATTATACCTTGACATAATTTACTTTTATACTTTTTCGAAATATTTTTATTTAAAGTCTTGTCCGAAAAACTTCCTTAAATAATTTTATTATTTATTACCATTTTAATAAAATTTATTTCGTTAATTATTAAATTAATATTTAATAACTTACCCGTTAACTTTAATATAAAACAAAGGTTAAACAAATATGATTTATAATCTTATTAAACCCGAAAATAATAAAGTTAATAAAAAGTTTTAAAAGGTATTAATATGAAGTAATAATTATTACCAAATTCGGTATTATAATAAGACATTATTTACCGAACTATATCCTTATTAAAAATTTTACTTTACGGAATTAATAAGAAGATTTTAACGGCTAAATACGAAAATATAATAATATTAAAACAGTAATTAATAACGTTCCCGAATATGTAATTATTAACCACGTTATTTTTACCTAAATTTAAAGGTAAATTTAATATTTATCTTATAACGTATTAAAAATGGAAATAAATTTTTATTTTAATAAAACACCGTTTTTAATATAAAGAAAATTTATATATTTTTAACGGCTATTAAATTAGCCGGCTTATATATAATGAATTAATTTAGTAACGACGTTAATTATAACGGCTAAGTGGTTTAACCAACTATTAAACCTTAATCGTACGGTTAATATTAGCAGTAAGGTTATAGGAATTTAAGTAACGAATTAAAAGTATAATTACGTTTGGTAAAAGTAAATGCTAAAGGTAATTTAGGTAATTAAGTTATATTATAAGCTGGTAATATTTAGATTATGGAAATAACGAATATATATATGATTTTTATAATTTATAATCGAATGTAATCGAACGGACCGCGTTCGATTATTTATTGCTTGATTAAAAACGGTCGAACCGACCGTATTCGACCGTTTATTACCTGATCGAAGGTAATCGAACCGATTTTGTTCGATTATTATTTAATTACGTAATCCTAAGATAAAGATCGGGACTTATTTTATTGCGGCCCCCGACCGTTTAAAGTAATAAGCCCGGCTGGACCATAATACCATTTTTCCTCTTTAAAATGTTTGTCCGTAGAAATTAATTGTTTGTTTATATCGTATAGTAAATAACTTCTTTTTTTATTTTTTATTTTTTCTTTATTATTAATCGTTATTATGTCCGGCCGTATTTTTAAAAATAAAAATAAAAAAATAAATTCCAATCTGAATCGTTATAAAAACCTTATTTGTTTTATTAATAAATTTAATATAAAAACACTTTATTATTTGGTTCGTTTTTATATTAGTTATTTTAATTAAAGTATTATAAAAGATAAATTTTATCATAGTTTTTATATTTTAAAGAAATATACTTATTGCAATTTTGGTAATATGAATTTATAAGTGATATTTTACGTTTTTTGAAAAAAGGATTAAATTGAACAAAAAAACGGATACCGAAACCTTTTTTAAGATATTAACCTGTTTATAACGTTTTCGTAAGCAGGAAAAGATGTTACGTAAAAAGGTTATTAAAATAGTTTACCATAAGGTAAAAGATTTAAACGAGTTAAAAAAGTAAAAGTGATTTAAAACGTAAATAATTAACTGGATTAATTTTATTTTTAAGTTATTACAGTTTAATAACGTAAATTAAATGTTACTTTAAATTTCTTCGACGTTATTAGTAAAAGTCTTTTAATAAACGTTAGATTTCTGTAAGGCTTCTTAAAAGTTTTTAGGTATTTTTTTAACACCGGAAAATTCTTTTACTTAATTAGATACTTAATTAGATACTTATTTTTACCGTTTTTATATATTAAAAGTTTTTTTTGATTTTTTATATTAATACGTTTTCCGTAACCTTTTTTTTATTCCGTATGGACCTAAATCGTATCCGTTATTAACTTTCATAGAAAAATATAAAAAATGAGGTGGACTTTAATTTTAAGGAGTAACTTTAATTAGTAATTATTTTTTAAGATTTTTTTGCGACCTTATATAGTCCGATATATTTATAATCGAGTTTTGTATTAAGTTATTTAGTTTAGATATTTCTAGTAACTAAGTAAACTAGCTTTTTTTTTAAAAAAGGTTAGCCCTTTTAACCTTTTTTGGTTTTAATATTTCTCTATTTAGGTCCGTATGAATTTAAATTTCGTTTTTATTTTCGGATGTAATTATTTAAGTTGTTTTAAAATAAGGATTAATCTAACGTTAATTAGCACTTTTATTTATATATTCCGATAAACTTTTGGTATAAATTAAAGTTAATATTTGTTAGTATTATTTTAATATTTTTATAATAATTAGTATTATAAGCTGATTAAGTTATTAAGAACTTTTTACCTAATTATTGTATTTATAATTAATATAATACCGTAAGTAAGTGTAACGAACTTATTATACATCCACCTGGAGGTATAAGTAGTATCCGAAATAGGGGTTTTAATTTGCAGGTAATAATAGCATAATAAATAAGGTATTCGTTAAAAAGGTTTGCGAATTTTTTTTTCGACCGGAAAACGATATTTTTGATTAAAAATTTAAATTATTAAATAAAAAACGAAAACTATTTTCGTGTTATTTAAAGGAATTCGGTCATTATATACCTATTTTGAATTTACTGACTATGTTATAGATTTAAGTAATTTATATAATTTGGTAAATTATTTAAATTATTTTAATTTTGGCGAAGAAAGTTAAGCTTTTTTTAGCCGAAGTTTAGCCGTATAAAGTCCGTATTAGTTTTTAAAAGTTGGTTTCCTTAAGGATAAGAATTTTCGTTTTTGTATTGTAATATTATTTCTTCTTTTTAAGGATTTTTAGTTTAAAAATAAAAACCGTAGGTATCCTTTTTATTTTTTTTTGGAAGGGTTTTAAGCTTTTTTCGGTTAAATTTATTATGACAGGTTACGTTTAAAAGGAAAAAGGAAAAAGAAAGTTACGTTTGTATCAATACGAATCCCATATTAATCGTATAAAGAATATTATAAAGTTCGGTTTTAAAATTATCTTTTATTCGAATTATATTTATTTTAAAGAGTTCGAATGTTTTTATGTGGTAGATATTTTAAGCTGTAATTGTTACATTTGTTATTAACGTTTAGTATGTAGTATATTAGATATAAGTCTTTTAACGAAAATTAAGCAAGAATATAACCGTTTGTAAAAAGAATAGCGTGAAATGGAGGATGCCTTAATTCTTTTTTAATCGTTTAAAACGATTACGTTTTTAATGGGATGTTTGAAAAAAAATATCGTTATTATTTTAAAAGAAAAATACAAACGGGATTAATAGGAAAAATAGGAAAAGGTAAAAGAAGAATATCGTCGCATAAAGGTAAAGTAAGCGCAGCTTGCTTTTAAGATAGATACCGTAATAAAGGCGTTTATTTTTTTCGATTAGAACGTTATAGGCCTGGATTTAAATAAAGAGCCGTTATTGCTTTCGATTTTAACCGTATTAAGGATGGCCGGTTAAGGTTTTATCGGTAGAATTTTTTAATTAGGTTTATCGTATTCGTTAAATGTTTAAGTAGTTTTTACGTATTGTTTTTAGGTAGGTAATTTATTTATTTTATTAGATATTGGATTTTGTTTTTAATTATTTTAAAGTTTAATATTGAAATGGTGTGGGGTATGGAGCTGCTGTTGCAGCTGTTGTTGCAGCTGTTTTTAGCTGTGGCTGCAGCTATTGCTGTAGCAATTATTTCTAGCTGTTTCCATTTGCTTCATCGCTGGGCACCTCGACAATTTACTCGGCTATATCAAGTGGGTCGGCGATGGTTTATAAAATGCTGACCTGATCGCTTTTGTATGTAGTTTTTTATAGCAACAAGGGACGTCCGACATTTTTCCTCCTAAGCGCTGATTCAAGATGATATTCTGTATGTAATATCGACTTTGACTGAATCCCGTCCCATTTTATCTGGCTGCCAAGGAGAGGAAACCGGGTTTAGTTAGCTTCTAAAGTAACGCTTGATCTTCCGGGGAGGTTTTTTTAGTTGATTTGTATGTAGGATTTTTTTGATTAGTTGCTTTTAAAGGCGTGCTATTATTTTGATTCGTTTTTTTCGGTCGTTTTTCCGTTTCGTTTTTCGTTTCAGGGACAGGTTTTAAGGTCCAAAATGGTTTTTAAGCATTCTGATCGGGACGTTTCTGATAGCTTTCCATATATTTTCTGTTGAGAAAAGTTTTTAGTTACCTTTCGGCAATGATTAGTTACGTTAGCTATTTGCCTTTTAGCCAGTTATTTGCCTAGCCGTTAATAACAGCCCATTTTATCAGCTTTTATCGCTGATGTTATCAAGATGGGTTGATTTCGTCCTGATCAGGATAATTCCGATACTTTTATATACGATTTTCTGTACGGATACGGTTTTTTTGTCCGTTGTTAGCCATAGCTGGCGATAGCTAAGTTGCCGATGGTTTTAATTATTTTGATCTGGACGTAGCCGATATGCTTGCATATAATTTGTATTGATAGATGTCTGGAGCTACTTATTCGGAATGATCGCCGCCATCTTGGTTTCGCCGTTATTTCCGTTATCGCCGTTATCGCCGTTATCGCCGTTATGCCGCATCAGAAATTCGTTAGTAATAATAATTGCAGCCAGTTTTTATTAGCTATGTCGCCGGGATTAGTTATTTTCCTGTTGATCGGGTCGATTCCGACAATTTCGCATACATTTTCTTTGCCGAAACGTCCGTACCTGTCAGCTAGTTACCTCAGCTAGCTCAGTCCCCGCTGGCTCGTTTTCCATTTTTTTCAAAGTCATTTAAGTACCACTTCATAACGCTAAAAATTAACCAATCAAATTCCAAATCCCCGTAACGAGCCAGCGAAGCCTGAGTTCAGGTTGAGCGAAAAAGAGGTCCGTTTTATATATTTACTTCTTTAAAAAACAGAAAATCCGTAATAATTTAACAACAAAACGTTTATTATAAATATATATATATTTATACGATTTATTTTATTATGGCTTATTATTAATATTATGCTAGCTTTAATTAGGACCCTTTTGTTACTTTTAGATATTAACGCGTTTATTAATTACAACCCGAATATGTCGGGTTATTATTTTCCTTTTTAAAATACGACGAATTCGAATTTTCCCAATTTTATCGAATTATGCCTTTAAAATAAAATATACGTACGCATATAATTAATTTTTGGTAATAATATTAAAAAATTTATATAACGTTTAAAAACTTTATCCGTAATTAGGTTTTTTATAACGATAGCCGAGCTATTAATTCGACCGTTCGGATTAACCGATTAATTAACGTATTAAAAAAAAACGAATACGCGATAAGCTATTAATATGTAAAAGTTAGCAGGAATTTATTAATTTTATTAATTAAAATCTTATTATAAATAAATATTATAATACGTTATACGTGAAACTTATAATTTTCGTAAAAGGGCCTAAATTCCGCTATTTATTAAAAATTTTTTATTCGAAATTAAAGCGATTTATATTACCTTAAATAAAGGTTAACAGTTTATAAAAACGTTAATTTTTAATTAATTTAAGCTTTTAAACCAGGTAATTATATATTTAAGGAAAAAATAGTAATCGTATAATACGAATCGGAAAACGAAACGGTTTCGTTATAATACCGATCCGGACGATTTTACGTATTTTTTTTTAGTTTTAATTATTATAATTAAAATCGTTTTTAAAATTAACGGCAGTTATTTATTCCGTATATTAAGTAAGTTTTATTATTTTCGGGTATATTACGGAATACGATTAATATTTTAAGGGGGTTAAATATTTGCGAAAATTATATTACGTTAAATAAAGATATAATCCGGATATTAAAAATAATTAAAATAATTACGTTATTTTTTTATAATAATATGGTTTTAATTAAAATAAAATACGTTTTATAACCAGGTATAATAAAACGATATTATATTTTGGTACGATAATTTTAACGTTTAAAATTATATTCGTAATGTAACGTTTTAATATAATTTTATTATACGAAATTTTATTATTATTTTCGTCTGTTATTATAACCGTATTTTTAAAAAAAGTTAAAATAATTTATATTCCGTCTTAATTAATGTTATAAAATAAAATAATTTTACGAAATATTATAATAATATTTAGTATTATTTAATACGTTTTATTAATTCGTAATTAATATTATCCGGATTTTATTTTTTAATTTTATTAATACGTTTTATAAACGAAATAAGTAAAAATATATAAGTTTCCTTAAATTAAAATATATACCGTATAATAAATACCGTTCGATTTTATTAAATATAATTAATTAAGATAGAAATACGTTTAATAGTATTTATGATATTTAACGAAAATCTTTCTAAAAGGTATACGGTTTTAAAAAAAAAAGATTTTACCGATTTTCGAAACGTTTTTATTTTATCCATAAAAATTAAAAGATAATAAGTTATATTCGGAAAATATAGGTTAATTAAGCCGAAATAAACGATATATATAATAAAAAACGGTAATTTATTTCCGTTTTTATTTTATTTTATATATAAATAAATTTCTTATTTATATTTATACGTATTTATTAGCTTGATAATATTACCGGGACGTATATAACGTAAATAACTTTAAAAACGGATCGTTAATCTTTAAATAAAATAATATAATTATATTAAAAATTACCGAAATTTTATTTAATCGAACTTTTCATTTTCTATATTTATAATATTTATATATTTACGTTATTTTTATAAATATTACGTAACCGATACGAATTATTAATAAAGGAAACGTTTGGCGTATACGGAATTATTAGGAATATTTCGATCGAAAGTTTATTTTTACAAATTTAGCTTCCCAAATTTATGGAATATATATATTTTCGGTTAACCGTTGCCGAATTCGAAATTATCGCGTATAATATAATTTTTAAATATTTTGGTTACATAAAATAAATAAGGAAAATTTCGTAAAGTTTTAATTAAAACGTATTAATAAATAACAATTTATTTAACGGAACATTTTTATCGTTTTTTTAATAATACGTTATTTAGTAATATAAGTAATTTAATTAATAATTCGTAAATATTTTATTTTTTAATTTGGAAATATAACTTATATTTATTATTTTTTAAATTATACGGTTTTAATTAAGGTATATTAAACGTAACTTTTCCGTCGGCTGGTTATAAAGCCGGTTATATTTTTAATACGGATAATATTTCGTAAGGTAATAACCGGTTATTAAACGATATCTTTTTTATCGGTAAAAAATTTCGTAACCATTATTAATTTTTTTATAAAGCCGGTTAAAATAATTATAGCAAAAAAATATTTTATTTCGATTAAATATTACGTTTTATAATATTAAATCTAATATTTATTAATTCGATTTTAACGTCGAATTTAATTTTTATAAAATTAAAAAAAAGTATAAAAATATTTAATCAAAAAAATAAATATTATAACTTATAACTTACTAACTAATTCCGCCGGTCGAATAATAATATATATAACGTTAACTTTATTTTTTTTCCGAAATTTATTTTTAATTAAATACCGTATTTTTCTATGCAAATTTTATACCCGTTATATTTTTTTACGAAATAAACATTATGTTATTCAAAATTTTTATAATAAATTTTTCGAACGCGTTTATTTTTTATTTCGTAATTTTTGGATTATTAAAAATATTTATTTCGGATTTAAAAAGTTAATTAAAAATCCGAAAATATTTTAATCGTAAGCCGTAAAATTATAGAAATTAAATTTATTAAATTTAATAATACCGTACCCGTTATTAAAAACGAAAATAAGTTTAATTAATTAAATATAATAAAAAATAAAATTTTTTTTATAAATTATTTTAACGTAATTATCCGAAAAGTTTTCGGTAACGAATTCGTTAAAAATAATTTAATTTCGGACGGTTATAATATTTTATATATAAAAAAAGATTATAATTTTATAATACAAATTATAAATAATTCGGTAAATAATCTTAATCGAAATAATCCGTCTTTCTTTTTCGGTATCGTTAAATAAATAAAATAAAAATTCGTCGGATAAAAATAAAATAATAAAATAATTTTTACTTTTTAATTATTTTTATATTTTATCGTAATTAATACGGAAATTTTATCATAATATTAATATTAATAAAAGTAAAAATATCGCAACGTTTTAATTAAATACGTTCTTTTTATATATTTTATTAATATTAATATTATATAAAATTTTCGTATTAAAATAAACCGACGTATTAATAATATTATATTATTTAAAATTAAATATATCGTATAATTTCGTATTAATTTATATATTTTACGTAAAATTAACTTTTAAATTAAAGTTTTTACGTATTTTTTAAAACTTTTTCGTTTAATTTTACCTTTTTTTGCATATTATTATAATTTATATATTAATTATACTTTTTATATTATCGGAACTTAAAAATATTTTCGTTTTAAACGTAACATCCTGGTTTAAATCGTTTTAAAAAATTTTATTCGAACCGTATAATAATACCGAATATTTAAAAACTGCTTATAAATATTCCTTACCGCATTTTTATATGTAATTTTTATATTTATTGCCCGTATAATCCCGTAAATTATAATATCTATAAAACGGTTATATAATATATATTTTTTAATACTTAATCCGGTTTACAAATTTATAATATTTTTTTCATATTTTTTATAAAATATTCGGTTTATATATCCTTATTATTAAATTACGAAAACCGTAATTAATTAAAGGTTAATAATTAATTTAATAATTTAATAACTTATAAGGCCGGTATAATCCGTTATAACGTAAATTTTATTTTATCGGACGTTATTATTAAAAATATTTTAAACGGTATTATTAATATTTAATATTTATATAAATACTATATTTTTTCTTATTACGAAATCCTATTTATAATATAAAGCTTTAATGATATTACCGAACTTAAAAATTATTATTAATCGTAAAATCTTCTTAATTAATATACGCTTAATTTGGCATTAAAATATAAAGTATTTATAACCTTTGAATTTTTCCTTATATTAATATAATTTTATAATATAAATTTAATATTTAAAATCGGTTACGTATAATATATATTTTCCGTAAGGTTCGTTTTAAATTTTAAAATAATCGAATATTATTTAATTAATACGAAATTATTTTAATTAAAACGATACCGTAGATTATATTATATTATAAATAAATCTAATAATAATTTTAATTATTTTTTAATTTAAGATTTTATTATCCGTTTTTAAGATTATTTATTAAAGGGACTATTAACGAAAGTATTATTATCGAATTTAACTTATTTAGCCGGAAGTTTAAAGTTTTCCGGTTATATTTAAAATATAGTATCGGTAGGATTATTAACGAAAACGTTATTATCGAATTTAATATATTTAATTAAAAGTTTAAAGTTTTCGGGTTATATTTAAAATATATTATCGGTAATATTATATACAAAGATTTTTAATTTATCGTTAAGTTGGTTTATATTTTACGATATTATGAAATATAAAAAAATATTTATTATGCAAGGTTGATATAGGTTCAAGCCTTATTTTCCAGGCTGAGCCAAATCCACAGAAAATCATTATACATATAATCCACACGATAGATACTATACCCAGTATCTTCGAACACGATAACTGATCAATGGTTTTCACGGTTAAAAAATATTTATTATAAAAAGGATTTTAAATATTAAAAAAAAAAACGGGTTAATAATTATGTGATAAATAAGTTATAAATTTTTTTTAAATATTAAATAAAAAAATAACAGGTTAATAATTATATTATAATATGGTAAGATATATAATAATATATAAAATAATAATAAAGTATGTTAAAATAAATAATATTAATTATTTATTAAGTAATTATAATAATATTATTTTATATATATTAATTAAAGAAAATTTATAAATTATGTTAAATAATTTAAAATAAAGGAAACATTTTTATGCAAATTATATATAATTATCAATTACTTTTTTATGTATTATTATTTCGTTATAAAAAAAGTAACGTTAACTTTTAAGTTAATATTTATAATTATATAATCTTAAAATTCGCATATATTTTAATCCTAATTATATATATTATTTTCGGATTCGCTTATAACTTATTAATTATTTATAAGTTTCGTTTATATATTGTAAATCATTACGTATTCCTTTTAATATTAATATATTTTCGGATACCATTTAACATACGAACTTTATCCCGTTTATTATATTTTATATCCTTTATTTTTATTTTTAATTCTAAATAGTTAAAAAGACCGTCGGTAAGCTTATAATATTCGTAAAACTTTTATGTATAAATATTTTATTTATGGTACCTAATATTATGTAATTATACGAACCTTACCCCGTTTATTATATTTTATATCCTTCCTTTTAATTTTTAATTTTAATTAATTAAAAATACCGTTAATAAGTTTATATTATTTCCAAATTTTTATATATAAATATTTTATTTATAATACCTAACATTATATAATCGTACGAATTTTATCCCGTTTATTATATCTTATATGTTCCTTTTTAAGTTTTATCCCTAATTAATTAAAAATATTATTGGTAAGTTTATAATATCCCTAAATTCTTTTATATATAAGTATTCTTTTTATTATATTTAATATAATATAATTATTATAATAATATTATTACCGTTTAATCGAATAAAGTATAATAACTTTATCTTAACGTATTATAACAAAACGAAAAATTAAGATATATATAAAAATATAATTATTATTAAATTAGTTTTCGATTCGGCGTATATTAATTACGGCATTATTTTCCATACCTTTCCTTTAATTACCTATAAATCCTTTTTAAACCTTAAGCTAACTAATAAATTATTAATAATTTCCGTTAGGTAAATATTCGATAAAGTTGCCGTATTAAAAGGCCTTAATAAAATAAAGTATATTAATATATATTTAAAAGTAAAATTTATTTACCGTTATATAATCGTTAACGTATATTTTACCTATAATAATATCGAAATAATATTTAAATAAATATTTAAAGGTTTCGATTATATATATATAACTTATAAAATGTTAATAAAAAACGTATTTATATATTTTAATAACTTTTAATTTTTATTTTTATTATCCGAAAACAAAATTACGAAATAATATATAATATTATTCGTTTTTTTCGTTATATTAAAATATTACGAAAAAGTTAACGAATTATAAATTACGGATTATTAAATAATAAGTTTTCAAAATCGTAAAATAAATATTTTTTATATTATAAATTTAATTAACATATTTTATATAAAATGCCGTATAATTCGGGCCGTTTAATACGTTTAAAAATTTATGCAAAATAATAACTTACGTAATATGGACGGTATTTAAAATGTAGCAGTCGTATAATTCCGATCAGGATAATAAAACTGTAATATTTTTTATCGTATATATTATATGGATATAATTTTATAATATTAAGCGAAAAAAAACCCGTTTTTATACGTAGGCCTATAACGGTTAAATAAGCATATATAAGGATTGAATTTATAAATATCGTAATATATTCGGTATTAATACCGAAAATTTTAATAGTTATCCAGGATATTTAATAAGCCGTATAATTATATGGGATTTTAATACAGGAAAATTCTAAAATTTATCCGGTTTTCCGGTTATGCCGGAAAAAAAAAAGAGGATTAAGTAACCGGAACCTTATATTTTTATACATCGGTTACCTCGGAAAAGGATGCCTTAAAAGCCGTAACCGGAAATACCAGTAAGCCTTTATTCAGCATATTTAGTATTAGGCGATATATTTATATCCCTTATAAAACGATGGGTTTAAAAAAACTTATAATTACCAAAATCTTCCGCAAAAACGCGATAACTTGGACGATAAATTCCGGGAAATATTAATTAAAACCTTAAACCAACTATTTTAAAAAACCGTTATTATAAAGATTTTTGACAAAAAAAATAACGTACGTAATAAGCTTTTAGAAATAATAAGCAAAACCTGGTTTTAAGTGATAATATTTATAATTACGAAAAAAATAAAATTATAAGACGTAAAAGCTTTTAATCCATTATAAGGCCGGGATTTTAAATATTTCGAACTAATACTTAAAGAAAAGCGGACGCCGGAATAGCTATATATATGGCATAAAAATGGCCTTCCCGATATTAGCTAAAATTTATCCATATCGTTTATTTACCTATATAATCGATTCCTCCGATTAATTAATCGACCCGAATTAAGGTACCTTAAGGATAAAAAAAATAAAAATATTTTAAAAACCAATACGATAAGCTCGAAAAAAAAAAGGAAAATAAAATTTAAAAAACTTTAATTCGGCGTTATGGAAAAGAAAATATAAATTAAAAAAATAATCTGTTAATAATTATAATAAATTATAATTTATAAAGCATAATATTAAAGTTCGTTAATTTTCCTAACTTATAAAATTTATTATATATTTATAATAATATGTAATTAATCCCGATTAAAAAAAGATATTTATATATTATTTAACGAATTTAAAATTAATAAAATAACGAATATAATCGTATTATTTCGCCGTTTTACGTAACCAAATTATTTTAACGTAAAAGAAATATTATTTCAGACTTTAAGGTAACGTTAATATTTTATAAGGATTTAAAGAAATTAAAGAAATATATTTATAACGTTCCGTATTTTAACGAATTCGAAAATATACCGTTAAAAATTACGAAAAATTATAATATTACGCCTTAATTTTTAATATGCCTTATTTATTAACGACCGTAACCTTAAGCCCGTTTCGAAACCGAACGCGTTTTTTACCGTCCGCCTTAATTAAAACCGCCCGGGTTTCGTTTCTTAATTTTCGATTTCGTATTATAGTTATTATTATTATTAAATAAATACCGTTTTCTTTTAACGCGTAACTTTCCAACTTTAATAACGATTATTATTTCGGTTTTATTTTCGATATATTATTCGTAACGTTAAATTACGTAATATTATTTTCTGATAATACCGGCAATTCCGGTAACGAAATAAAAATAAACGAATTAAGTAAATACGGATACGGTAACGAAAACGGTTTTAATAAATGAGAAATATTAAAAAATTATAGGTTTTAAGCCGACGTTATAAATAAAGAAAATAAGATAAGTTTTTAATTAAAATTATTTATTATATTACGAATTACGCGTACGGATATAAATATCGCAATAATCGAAATCGTAATTTTAAGCCGTAAAAACGTATAAACCGTATACCGGATCGGTATTTAAATTATTAAGATTACCGTTAAATTTTTAATTATTAATTTAAACCGAACGATTCTAATTAATAAGCCCTAATTAAAACGGAATACGGCTTACGGCAGTTATGTAATTTTTTCCGATATCTGTCGGGTTTATAACGTAATTATAATCCGTAACTTATATGGATCAGTTCGGGATATAAAAATACGACGTTATTATTTTAAATTAAACTTAATTCGCCGTTTATAAAAGTTTTTTCGTATTTTTTGCGATATAAAAAATACGGGTTTTTTGTAAATTAAATATAGCGTAAAGAAACGATTTTTAAAACGTTTTAATATTATTATTTATCGAATCCGGAAAACCGTTTTAATTAATTCGATTATACTTTAAATTAAATAAAAACCTTTAACTTTATTTAACCTAATCGGAAACGTATTAATTAAAAAACGTTTAAATTTAATAAAAATAAACGTCCATTTTATTTTTTTTACCATCGAACGGAAATAACCGGGCAAAAAATAATTCGTTCGTCCGTTATTTATACCATAATTCGATAATTTTTTAAATAACCGTTTTTAACGAACCGGTTTTTAATTATTTTTATACAAATTTTTTCGGGTTCGAAGGTTCCGATATATAGATAAAATCAGGCGTATATAAGTTATAATACGGTTTAATTAAAATAAAGTTATTACGAAATTTTTAATATAATAATTTCGTTTTTTTAAATATATTAAATCGTTTTGCGTACGTATTTGCCGTTAAATAATATACGTTAATAAGGTTTTATTTTCGTTTTGTTCCGTAAATTAAAATTATTCCATTTAAGAAATTTACGGATAACGCGAATAATATCTTAATTAACTAAAGGTCAAAATTAAGATTCGACGATTATTTCGTCCTAATCGGAATTATTTATAATAAATAATTTTTTTTATTATCCGAATCCGTAACGTTAATTTTTATTACGCTATTTATATTTTAATAAATAATACGGTTTTTAACTTACCGGATCTGAATTTTTATTATTATTTTAACCAATTTTATAATAAGCGGTTCGGTTTTATATGTATTAAATACCGAATAAGGTATAAATAATATAACTTATTTATAATTAATTATAGTTAATCGTTTATAATTACGAACCGTTCGATTAAGTTATTATTATAAATTCTTTATCGAAAATCTTTTCGGTATTTTTTATTATACTATTTAATTAGTATCCGGAATATTTATACTTAATCCAAAAACGACGGTAAAAATTATAATACGGATAAAATTATTAGGTTTTTTTAATTTATCGTATACGCAAATCTGGTTTCTGTAAAATATTTCGGGGTTATAAAACGTAAATTTTTTTTATAACTTTCGATAAATATTTTCGGTTTATTATAATCCTGATTAAATATTTTCGGATATTTATAATTTTCGTTTTGTTATTAATATAAATAATGGTTTTTATAATAATACGTAAGTTATTAAATTAAATTACGGAAGAATTATTTAATAATTTAAGCGTATTAATTAGCAAAAAATCCAAATATGCTTAATTCGAACGTTAACTTTTAAATATAAGAAAGATAATAATATCGATTTCGGGGCAAGTAATATTAAAGCGCTTAATTTCTGCCTTGTAACTATACCTAGTTAGATTTCTGGTTTTATTAAAGCCCTTATATTTCGCGATCTTTTTATAACGTTATTAGCAGTTATTATATACGTAAATTAATATATTTAAGCCCGAAGTTTTTTGATTTTGATAATAAATATATTTTATTAATGGTAACTAAATTATATCGTCGTTCGAAAATAAAATTTAATATAATAATTTGAAATTAATCGTTCGATAATTATTTAGGATTAAAAATGGTATGGTTATATTATCTGATAATTATACGTCCGAATATTCTTAAATTAAATATTTTCGTTTTTGTAATTATTAAAGTAAAAGTAAAATATAGTATTATTAATATAAAAGTTCGTTAGTTTTCGGCCAACTTAATTAAGAACGTAACCTAAATAATAATTAGGTTTATTATTTAAAAAAAAGCTTAAATAATTAAATATTTTTTAAAGTTTATTTTAATAACGAAAAAAATATTAAGCTTTTCGAAAACCAGATTATATATCGTATTTATTTATTTTTTCCATAAAATATAACTTTACTTATTATATATGGCGCTTAATATAAAACGAATAAACCGACGGCGTAAAGGTTTTATAAAATTATTAACCGTATATTTAATATTAACGTATAAATTAATTACTTTTGTATTAATAAGAGCCTAATAAAGGTATCGGATAAAAATAAATGTTTTGTTTTAGAAAGTTAAGTTTTTGAAGGTTTAAGGTATTTACCTTAAACCTTTTAATACGTCGCCCGTATTCGGTTAATTAAGAAGAAAATATGTTCCGGGATTTATTATAGGCGATTTTAAACCTTATATATTATTATTTTGGTTTATAAAGTTATATTATTATCGAACTGGCCGAAAGGGGGTAAAGGGTTATAGTATATATAAAACGAAACTTTTAGCCATTTTTTCGGGTACGTAATATTAGTTTCGTCCTAATTAAGACCAAGTATTTATAAAAAGATAAAAATTTTAATTTTGTATTAATTTTTCGTAATTATAAAACGGATGGCGTTAAATTAAAGTTATTTTCAATAAATTCGAATTAATAATTTTTGAAAATTTGTATAGGGATGTACAAAACGGAGTTAAAAAATTACAATTTGATATTAAGCCTTATTTTCAAAGTTTTGTTATTTTTATAAAGCTTTTTCTTAAAAAAGTTTAATCGATATATTTGATCCTTGCAGCTACTTCTTGATCAAAAGCGCTAGCCACGCTTGCGCTGCATGCGCAGCCCCAATCTCAAAAATAGGGCCTGATCTCGATGAGGTAATCAGCTAGCAGGGGTTGCGCTAGCACTCCATATACGGAAAGGCTCCCTTTAATCGGACTATATATGTTCCGTAAACAGATTACATTAAAGTACAGTGCGCGCTTTCAAGCGCCTGCAACTAGTTATACAATATAACATCACTAATAACCCCTATATCTAATAATTAAAAGTCTCATTCGTTTAATTCGCGTTATTATTAACTGGTCAGTTATTACTAAAACGATATAGGCTATGTACTAGTAACAATTATCTATATCTTCTATTAGCTATAATAGCGACCGTACCGATAACGTCCGCAGTTATTTATAACGGTCTTATAAATTAAGACAAATTTTAAAACGAATTTAAAATTAAAGCTAAAAAATATAATTTATAAAAGTAATATATTAACCTTAATTAAAACCTTTTATAACTTATTAAACTTATGCCCTCCGATATAACCTTTTATTTAAAATAACGATTTCGTTAATTAATGCGAAAAGTTAATTTATCCTTCGAAAAAACCATATAAATCGAAAAAGTTAATCGAACGGGCCATCTGAAAATTACCTTCGAAATAACGACCGAAAATAGATAAATTCATAACTAAAATTTTACGACCTATATTTATTTAAATCGAAAATATAAAATTCTCCGAAAAGTTTTTAACGAATTTATAAAATAAGTTTTAAATAATACTTTTTTATCGATTAAGTAAACGTATTTAAATCCAGACGACGATTTTAAAAGTTAATACGTCAAATTATAAAAAACCGGAAAAATTTACGATAATCGATTATTTATAAATATTAAATACGAATACGAAAAACGATTAAATTAAAGGCCGAAAGCTGTTAAAAAATTTAATAAATAAATAATAAAGTAATAAGAAATTATAATTTAAAATTAACGTTACGGGATTTCCGAAACGATTATGCTAGGTATTTAAACGAATTAATTATATATAACAGTAACGCCGATTATACTTAATTAATCGAATTTATTTATATTTTTAAAGCGGGATAAAATCGGAAAAAAAAACGATCGATTACTTGGAAGTTAAAATTAACTTTTTAAACTATTAAATTATAACGAATTTATAACAATTAATAAAAAACGTTAAAGTAACGTTTTTAAGCTTTTACGGGGCTTTTATAAATTTTTCGAATTAAGATAATTTTATTTATAAAAAGATTAAGGATATTAATAATTCGTTACATAATAAGATCCTTAAAAAAGGGCCGAACCGAAATAATTATAAAAAATCTTAAGCGGATCGAAATAATAATAATAATAAACGGAAAAGTTAAAAGTTAAACGTATAAAGGACTTGATATAAAGCGTACCTAAATTTTAGGTATAAGTTATTTTAATATTATTATGCGTTTTTTCAATAAAGTTTTAGCAAAAGTTAAGCTTAATAAAAAAGTTTTAATATTAGTTTAAGACCGGATTATTTCCGATTAATTCTTAAAGGAAAAGTTTAACCGATTATTAAAAATTATAAAAAGATTAATTATTTAAGAAATAAATTAATTCTTAAAAGGAATAAAATAAATCTTAATATATTTTTTAATTTTTAATTAACATAATGTAATAAACGTCGTATTTTATTTTTTAAGGAATTTATCTATTTTGAATTTAAGGTTTAAGATATATATTTTTAATCTTATTAATAAGTTTTTAAATTATAAAATAATAATTTAAGGTGACGGAATATACGTAAGGAAAAGTTTCGTTCCGATTAATAGATACGGTAAAATAAACGTTTTATTTTAAAGCCTTATAGGCCCGGAAACGTTACGTTTATATAACGCAGCCTATTATAAGAATTTTGCGTATAATTTGGTATTCTTTCGGCAGTTCCGGAAAAAGGGGTATTAATAAAATAACCGGAAAAATAAAAATTTTATCGAAATAAGTTTAATTAAGTGGTCGTTATATTAATAAATAAGTTCTCCCTCGAGGAGACGTGACCGTGTAAATAATTGGATAAAATGATAGATTACTACCTTAATTCCTATGCTTCACCCCATCCCTCTCGCAGGTAAGTTCCTCCGACATTAGAGAATTGGTACAATCCCAACCGCTTAGAAGTTTTATTCCAAGGCGACTTTAGACTGCCTAACCCCGCCAGCTTTTATCCACGTCGATTCTTATCGGAATTCGGAAGGTTATTCGCAATTCGGAGCAACCGGGTAAACTATCGTTCGTAATCCTTTAATTTATATTATTCCAAAATTTAAATTTCGAAATTTTTAAATCCGTTATTATTATTATTTTCCAGTTTTCTTAATAATATATTTATAATATTTATATTTTTCGGTATAAATATTATTAAAGATCGATTACCGTTATTTTCGTAAATTAAATCGTATCCGAAAATTAAAAACCGAATTCGGGTTTTTTGGAATAAAGTTTTTTAAATCGACGATACTATCGATCGTTTTGGCCCGTCCGGTAACTTTATGGGAACTTTGGATTATAAATAAAACGATTTTTTGGTAAATTTTTTTGTTACGGATTACCGGTATGGCATAGTTGGAATGGTACGGTATATTTAGCTGTCTTAATGAAGCTGTAGGAATAATTAAGGTTAAAGTTTTTAATCTCTTTCTTAGCTGATATTTAATACTTTTAGCCGTAAAATTGGTAAGGTTCATATGACCTTTTATGCGTACTTAAGGTTTATCCTTAAGGTTTATCGTTAAAGTTTATTCTTAAAGTTTATTTTTAAGGTTTATCCTCAAGGTTTATTTTTAAGGTTTATCTTTAAGGTTTATTTTTATGGTTTATTGCAGCCAGCTGGCATAAGGTTTATTAAAGTCGAAGCTTATCGGTAACTACGCATGTGAGCCTTTTAAGCCGATATTAATCGAGAAATTACGTGCTTACGGGGGCCTAGCAGTCTGCTTTAAAGTAAGGTTTTATAGGACTAAGGTATATAATTTATCTTAACCGTAAAAACCATTAATCAGTTATCGTATTCGAAGATATTAGGTATAATATCTATCGTATGGATTATATGTGTAATAATTTTCTATATATTTGGCTCAGCTTGGAAAATAAAGCTTAAAGCTATATTAACCTTGTATTAATAAATAAGTTTAATTAATTTATTATTAAAGATATTAACCTAATAATTATTTATATAACTTTCGTATCTTATAAACGAAACGTTAATTTATATATAACGAAATTATTACGAATTGGTAACGGTACGATATGGTACTTAAGTTTAAAATATGTAGGGCCCGAAATAATTATTTAGTTGCGGTTTTATATAAGGGGAATCCGTTTAAAGGGTTTAATAATAATCGAATGCTAAATATATAATAAGGTAAAAGTTAAAAGGTAAATATGCCGAAAACCGAAAAAAAACGTTCCGATTAAGATAATAAATTGTTATCGATTTTATAGATTTCGAAAAAAGTCCGGAAGGATATAAATACGTTATATTTATAACCGATAGGTACTTAAATTTTATTTAAAACATTTACCTTAAGAATCGAAAATAAAATATATTAATTCCGGTATTCCGATATTTTTTAAGGGTTTTAAAAAATTAGGATAAAGTTTTTTTATTAATATTCGAATACGATAATAAGATTTTGAAAAATTATTAACTTCGAGATATGTTTTAATCGTTTTTTTAATATTAAATTTAAGTTTTTAATATTATATGTATAGGTTTAAAACGGGGGTATAAAACGTTAAAGGGGTATAATTAAGAAGAAAGTAATTATAATACGAAATGGCGTTAAATTATTTTCGTTTTTGATTGCATATATTTTTAAGGTAATTATATATTTATATAACCGTACCCTTAAATACGTTTTTTTAGCAAAGTTTATATAAAGTTTATTATATTTATTTGGTATATAAAGACGGTATGATAATATTTAATCGGAAGCTTTAATAAGCTTATTTACAAATATACGGTTATATGGTTTATATTATAATTATTACCGTTAGAAAAAAATATTTAAAAGTTAAAATTTAAAATATGGATTAAATTTTTTGTTAATTATCGATTTACGAATATTTACGAAATTTAGAATCTTTTAATTAATAAAGTTATTATTATTCGAAACGAATAATTTAACGAAAAAGTTATTTTTTTAGGTAATATTAAAAATTTAAAAGACGATTTTTTATATTACGGAAAACGAATTACGTAAGTTATTCCGATAAGTAAAATTACCTAATTAAATTTATATTTATTTTATATATATATAAAAGGAAAATAAAAACTTAAACGGAATAATTTAATTATAGGTTAAATAAAAAGGATAATTTTAAAATGGTATAAGCGTACGAAACGTACGGAATAAGGAAAAATAAATTTGTTTATATAAAATTAATTACCTTTATATAACCGTTATATTCGAATTATTTCCGTCCTTAGCTTATTATTCTTTTTACGTTTATTTTAATAAATATTATAATTAACGTATTAACGGAAATAATAAAATAATTTTAAGTTTTTATTATTTTATGTAATTTAAAATAACGGTAAAAAACGAAGGTATTTTACGGGTTATAAACGTAAGCTTTCCGTATATTTTGCGTCGAAAAGATAATTATCGGTACGATTATAAAGTATAAAAAGCCGTATTTAACGTAAAATAATTAATTTATTTTATTAATATAATCGATAATTGGCCGTTAAATTACGGAAATTTAAGAAAAAGAATTATCCGAAATATACGTTATTTTAATTAAAAACGTTTTAATATAAAGAAATATAATATAATTTTTAGGTCGTAAATCCAGATATATAGGCGTAATTTATTATTATTACCGCGAAATTATAAAAAGTTAATTATATATCTGTTAAGGAAATTATTTTATAAAACCGGAAAAATTTATATATAAAATTATAAATAAATATATTTTTAAAAGCAGTTAATTAGTTTTTTATTAAAGAAAAATAGGTTTTAAAGTTTATATAAATATAATTAATTACAAAAATATAAAATATATTTTATTATATAAAACAAAAATTAATTTAAAAATTATTATAATAATATATATATATATATATTTTAATTAAAATGTCGTTTTAAATTTTTATCGTTATTATAATTAAATTTAATTTAAAATTTAAATAATATAACGTAATAAACGTTCTCGTTAAGGCGAATTTATTTTATTAAATATTTATAAAAATATTTTAAATTATTTATAATATAATAAATTTTTTTAAGTAAAAAGATATTATATGGATTAAACAAATTATTTTTATTATAATAAAAAGATTTTATTAAGATATTTAAAAAGTTAAAATTTAATTCCGTTTTTTATAAACCTTATTATTTTATTCGGTAAAAAAATTCTTTTATAAATAATATTATTAAAATTTACTATAAAAAAGATTAAAATTTTCTTAATTAATTAATTTAATAAATATAATAACGGTATATTTTTATAAAAAATAAAAAATTATAATAATTTTTCGGTATTAAATAATTAAAAATAAAATTTAAAAAATATATAATTATTTTAATCCGACTTTATAAATAAGTTAATGAACTTAATATTTAAAAAGATTTAAATAATTTCTTAAATACGTTAATAACGGACGTCAAAATATTACCGAATTTTAATTTAGCTTATTTAAATTCCGTTAATAAATATTAAAGAAAATTAATTTTATTTTATATATAATAATTAATATACAACTTAATAAAATTTTTGTAATATTTCGATTTATCCGATTAAACCTAAATTTTAATAACGTATATTATAAAGTTATTAATCGAATTATTTTATATTTAATCGGAACCAAAATGTTAATATTATAATTCGGAAATAAAAATTCGTTAAATATTTAAAATAACGTTTTTTTGTAAATAATATAATCAATCGAAAATATTTTTAAATATACGTTATAAAATTATTTAAAAAAATAATAAAATAACGGATAAATAAATAAAATATAATAATTATTTCTATAACCGAAACGGAATTATTATTTTTTACGTAAGTTATAAAAAAAGTTTTATTTTATTTACGATTAATTAAAAAGTTAAAAATTAACTTGGATATAAAAATTTTAAATATGTAATACGATAAGTAATACATTATATAGTTTATTAATATTAACGTTATTTTTTTATAAATAATATTACGGTATATAAATATATATAATTATTAATTTCGAAAAAATTTAAAAAATATATAATTAAAATTAAATATACGCTTATAAACGATATATTAATTAATAAATTAATAAAAATATAATTATAAAAATTTTATAAATATTTTAAAAAAAATTAAAAAAATAATAAATTTTATAAAAATTTTAAATTAATAAAAAAAGATTTTAAAAATTATTTTACATAAGGAATTAATTAATTAAAATAATTTAATTACCGGAAAAAAGGTAAAATAGATAATTACGGCTTTAGGAAATAATAAAACGTAACAATTAATGCCGTAATTGCGTTAAGGCGTTAAGGGGGTATATTAGCTAGCAGGGGTTACGTTAGCATTTTATTTATGGAAAGGCTCCCTCTGATCGGACCATATATATTCCGTGGACAGATTATATTAAAGTGCAGTGCGCGCTTTAAAGCGCCTGCAACTAGTTATATAATACAACATCACTAATAACCCCTATATCTGACAGTACCGTCCGTTTTCGGCTATGGCTTCCGATAGCCAAAGAGCTAGGTCAGTTATAGCTATAATTACGTCGACAGGATTAGTTATTTTGTTATCGATTAGGTCGTTTCCGATAGTTTTATATATAATTTTTTAGCTAAAGCGTTTTATTTTTCCATTCGAAGTGACAGCTAGTTATTGTTACCGATAGCTGCAGTTATTAATAGTTACGATAACCTTGCTTCCGATTATCGACTTACCGTTATTGCGAATATAGACCGAGCGACGTATGGCAAATTAGAAGATAGTTTTGGCCCGAAGATTATATACAGATTTGGAAGAGATTTGGGAGTCCTGAGATTGGTACCCGTTACGGCAGTCTGGTAAACGGTAACGTGCATATCTTCTGGTTGCAATAATTAGATTTGGACTCGATATAAAACAGAAAGGTTTAAGTAACGGTCGGAAGGGAGCGTAGGTTAAAAAGGATATTTATTAATTAGTTAGTTTTGCATAAAATTTAAGGTTAAAAATGTCAGGAAAGTTTTATATGTTACCGGCCCATGGTAGGCGAAGCTTTAAAGGGGTCCTAGGGACGTCCGAGATAAGGGAGGCAAAGTTTTAAAGTAAGGTCCAGGGAGGTCCGGTTAAGGAAGGTTCCTTTTGGGGACTGATCTTATAAAGTTATATGGGATTTGTATAGTAAGGGATAATGCAAGGTATTCCGACTTTTTATTTTACCTCCTTTTAAACTTGGGTTATTTTTGTTTTTGTTTTTGCAGCGTCGTTAAGAGCCTTCCGCTGCAAAAAGGGAGGGATGAAATGGTGTGGGGTATAAAGCTGCTGTTGCAGCTATTATTACAGTTATGGCTGCAGTTATTTTTAGTTATTTTTAGCTATGGCTGCAGCTATTTTAGCTATTGTTACAGCTGTTACAGCTATTGCTGCAGCAATTATTTCTAGCTGTTTCCATTTGCTTCACCGCTGGGTACCTCGATAATTCACTCGGCTATATTAAGTGGGTCGGCGATGGTCTATAAAATGCTGACCTGACAGCTTTTATATGTAATCTTTTATAGCAACAAAGGACGCCCGACATTCTTCCTCCCAAGCGCTGATTCAAGATGATATTCTATATGCAATATCGACTTTGACTGAACCCCGCCCCATTTCAATATTTTTTTCGATTTCGTATTCGTTATTGTTTTTTTAAACGGGACGTTTTTCGGGCCTGGTTTTAATAAAGTAATATGTAATATAGGGTATATTTTTATAGTTTTAAGTAAAAATAGTTTGTAATTAGTTTTTAAAATAAACTTTTTAATTTTAAATAGGTTAAGTTTTTTAAAATTAAGCTTATTATTGGGCTTTTTTGTTTTAATTTGTAAAAGGTTTAACGTTATGTTTTGTTTTTAACGTAATAAGCAAATTTTGGTTTTTTCTTTCGCTAAAATTAGTTCTTTAATTTTTTGGATTATAATATTAGGTTTTTTTTGTTACAAATATTACGATTTAGTTTGGAATCGGGTTTGTATTATTTTAATTCTTGTTACTATTATTTCTGTTCGTGGAATTATTATAACGATAACCGGTATTTTGCGTAATAATTATTTTGGTCGTTAGGTTATTACTTTATATTTATATACGGTTATATAAGGCAATATGTTTTATATTTTCGTTAACGGACATATTATAGGCTATTTATGTAAGTGGTAAGAATTTAATTTAATTATTTTGTTAATAATTAACGTAATTTTAATGGTATTATTTTAAGGTTTAGTTTAATTATTTTGTTTAATTATTTATTTCGGGGTAATAAGTAATCGAAAACTTAAGTTTACTATTAATTTGTTTAAAGAAGTTGGTACCGAATTTGGATATAAAAGTTTATTTCGATTAGAAAAAATTTATTTAATATTTTGTGTTTATCGAAATAATATGGAATAAAAGCAGAAGTTAATTATTTTGCCGTTACGGATTTTTTAAAAGGTAAAAAGTATTTATAGTTAGTAAATCTGTTAATGATTACTTATAATATATCGTATTTAATTCCAGTAACTGGATTTTTTGATATAGGAAAATTACTGATTAAATTTTAAATTCTGGTATTCCATACCTTATTAGGTATATTTGTAGGTTATAGTAGATTATATGGCTTTTGGTAAACTATTTGGTTTTGATATAAATATTATAAATTTTGATTATTTGTTTGATTATTTTGGCGGAATTTTGGGAAGCTATATTTTTCTTAAAGTCGTTTGGTGGTTTTAAATATTCCTTAGTATGTATTTAAAAACTTTTTGTAAAATTTCCTAATAAATTCCTTTCGTTATTAACGGGGGATGTAAATTTTGTTACGAAATAATACCTAGTTTTCTATTTGTTTTGTTTTGTTATTAAATTCTTTTCTGTTTTTTTAAGTTATAGGAATTTTTAAAATGGGCTAATTTTTTAAAAATAGGTTGTTTTAAGGTTATATATAGCTGTATTATTTTATCGTTTTTGCGATATAATATTTATATATAACGTTTGGGGATTATCGAATTATAATTCTTTTTCGATTTAAAATATCCGTTTGGAAAAAGAAAATTTTTAATGTAGTGGATTTTAACGCTAAATTTAGATATAAAAATTATCTAATTTTTATAGCATTTATTTAATTCCTGGATTATTATAAATCGAGTAAAGTTTTTATAGTTTGAATAAATATCGAATAATCTTTTAGTTCCGTTAAGGAAAGGTTATTATTTTTTAAGTGCTAGTATGATTATTAATAACTTTTTGTCGTAAATAGGATATTTAAGTTTTATATCCTTAAAAGTTTTAAAAAAGTATGTTATTAGGTACTATTTTCCCTTACATTTAAATTATTTTAAAATTATTCCGAAAGCGTAATTTAACGCGTTTGTTTTAAGTCGTTTTTCTTATTATAGTTTGCTAATTTAATTATCGGAACGTTAACGATTTTATCTTTAATTCTTTGGAAGGTTTTATTATTATTTTTTGGAAATTCGAAATCTTTTAAATATATTTTTTAGTAATAAACTTGGTTAAAAAGTTCGCAAGTTTGCTATAATCCCTAATTAAGGGTCGTATATAGCTAGTAAATCCTAACAAATGGCAAATATTAATGATAATAACTTTATTTAGGATCGTCTCATTTTTGATAGCTTTTAATTTGGAATTCTAAATCTAAATTTGTCCCGGGGTGATGGTAAAGTTTAAAAATCTAGCTTTTGGGTATATCAAACGTTCTTTTTAACGTTTATTAGTAACTTGGGGTTTTTTAAAGCTTTCCAAAATTTCGGTAACGTATTCCTTATATTCTTTTTATTTTTCTTAAATAAATAAGGATATCGTAAAATAAATAAATATAAATCGGTTTAGGAATTTCCGAAAGGTGGTAATAAATATATGTTAAAAACTGGCTGGAATATTAATTAATCTTTATAGTATTACTTTGTACTTATAATGTTTATATATAATCCTAAAGGTAGTTTTTTATTTTTTACTTTTACTTGTACGGATTATGTAGGAACTATTTGATAAATTTAAGGTTATACATTATTTGGTTTTGTTAATGTTTTCTTTTATAATATTTATTAGCGTTAAAAGATATCCGTTTTTTATTATAATATCGTTTAATTATTAATAATTATAAATTCGTCGGTATATTAGATTTTTATTTTTATTGATTTTAATTTTGCTATTTCTCATTTTTAGTACTAGTATAACTGGATACCTTCTAAATGATTCGAATTTTTGAATATAGTTTTTTTTAAGGTTTCGTTAAAGACCTTTTTAAAAAGCCTGAGTTTTTTTAAGATTTATATAATAAATTTAATAAAACTTTAGGTAATGTTTTTTAATAGGAATTTTATAATTTTATTAATTATAATTAAACAGCTTTTTACGGGGTTTTTTTTAAACAGCTTTTTAAATCGTCAATATTTAAGAAGTATTGTTATTATTAGGTTAAAAGCCTTAATTATTTTTAACTATAAAATAGATATTATAAGTATTTTTTTGGAAATTATTTTTAAAAAACGTTTAGTTTTTCCAATTAATATAGGAGTTACTAAAGCGAAATTATGGCATTTTTAGAATAATATCGTATCCTGAGATGTCGGCGATATCGAAAGTAACCTTTTTAAGATATTTTTATATTTAAATCATAAGTTTTTCCGTTTTTTTAAACGATTCGATTATTATCGTACGTAAATAGATTTTTATCAATTATTCGTAATTTATATAATTGCTACTTATATTTTTAAAAGATCTAGTATCGTTCGGTTATTTAAGGAAAAATAAAGTTTCCTTTTACTCTGGAATCGATTATAGCGGTAAAAGATTTATTTCTATAATAAATACAAATTTTAATTTAATTCCGTATTACTTTTTTTGCCTTATATAAGGTTTTATATATAGGGGCTTTTCGGTGCCTTATTTTCGAAAGCTTTTGTAATTTTTAACTGATATGCCCTAAAGGTTAAAAGGCGTTTTTATTCGCATCCGTTTTTAGTTACGTATTTGGTATAATAGTTATTTATGTATTTGTACCATTTTTTATTACCGAATTGGTACTTAAAAATAATTATCTTTCTTTTTACTCGCTTTTAGGTTTTATATCTTACGAATTATAAGGCTAAAAATGTAAACTTCTAAAAGGGGTATTTTATAATTAAAAGTTCGTATTTATCGTAAAATATCGGCAAATAATATAAACACTTTTACGTTATAACTTTCCGGTTTGGTTTTAATTTAGGATATAAGTAACAGAATTTCAGGTAATTTAGTTACTAAGGGGGTTTTAAGCATTTATATTTATTATCTGATCTTGTAAGCGTTTTTTATTATATTTTAGCCAAAAATCGTTATTTTTTTAACGCGTAAATGGATAAAGTAATTATAGCTATAGTAAGTAACCAAATGTAAAAGTTTATAATTATTTGCTGCGGGTTTAAGATATACCGTATATTCCAGAAGAATATAATATTTTAAAGATAATTATTTATAGCTATCGAAATCTTTTCGTAATTAACCGTTCTGGTTATATATTTTATATTTTTATATATCGAGGTGGTAACTATATTTTAGCGTAATAGTTATTTCGGAAGCTATTTATCTGGGATGGGTAAGTTTTGGCCGTAATATTATTGTAAATGGTATAATCTTTATATTTTAGGTCGTCGCTTTTAACCCTGTTAGTCGTAATAATAGTGAATTTTTAATCGGCGGAAGTAAGGTTTGCTTCCTTTTTATCTTTTCTTTTGCTGTCGGATTTTCGTTCGGTTGCGCGGAATTTTTTGGGGGGCTGGGAAATTTTATCCTTTTGAGAGTTCCTTTTAGGTAGAAAGCGATATTCGTTTTTAAAATAATCCTTTTTATTATAGTTAAAATATTTAATTTTACACTTTTTTTTTTAATTTTTCGAAACGGTATTAGTTTTTTTAGAATTTGTCCTTTTTTCTTTATGAATCTTAAAACGTTTGTTATTACTGTATTTATTAGTATCTTTTTTTTCTAAATACCGATTAAAAGTACGTCGGTCGGTAATAATAGCCTTATTAATATAACTTTCGAAGGAACCAGTTTTTGGTACCTTAAATATTTCGTTTTTGATTTAAGGTTTTAAATTATCATAAAAAAAATAACTCGTTTTTGACAATTTAAAGATTGCTATCAAGTAATTAAATTTATTCGTATATTCGGTTATTAATTTAGTTCATTTTAGGTTTTATATCTGTTTAGTTATATGTTATTATTTATCCGTATTTCCGAATAAGGTCTATATTCGTTTTTTAAAGTATTCATAATTATTAAAAATATAATTAATAATATTTAAAAGGTTGTCGAGATAATTTGTTAAATAATTTTTAAAAATGGGTTCGAATTAATCGAGTACTTTTCCGGTTAATAGTTTATAAAATAGCTATTACTATCTAGTACTTTTCCGTTAGAGCGTTTTCGTATTATTTAAGGTAAAATTTGGTTTCGACTTAAAGTTTTTTCATATTAATGGATTTATTAAAAGGCTTAAGCGGAATTAGTTTATAACTTTTAATTTCAAGCATTCTGTGGTAAACGGAAAGGGGTATAGTTCCTTTTTGATCGTAATTAAATAAAGGGGGTGCTGGGGTTTTTAAACGGGGAGTAATTTTTAAAGAAATCGCAAAAGCTTTTTTTATTATCAAACGAATTTGGTATTTTTTTTGTTTTAGTTTTATAACTTTTTTAGTTATAAAATCCAGTTGTTGTCTGGTTATATGGTTTTTTTTTCATTTTTTGTTTTTGTGCTACGTTTTTTTTTAAAATTCTTTTTTTTAGTTTAATTTTTCGGGCTGGACTTTAATGGATTTTTTAGGGGCAGTAGTAAGTTACCGTAGGGAAGAAAAAGGTTTTTTTAAACTTTTAATTTTGATAGTAACGGGTGTTATGTTGTTAATTAATTAAAAGACTTTTTTAATAAGGGGTAAATTATTTAATCCGGTTACTGATTTTTTTATTAGCTAATAACGGAAATCGAATATGTTGTTTGTTTTTGGAACGTTATTTTATAATATTATTTTTTATTAAGTTTTAAAAAGCTTATATTTAATTAGGCCTTAAATTATTGGATAGTTATAAATTAAGGAATTATTAAAATATAAAGAATTTATTATATATTTATTTAAAGGTATAAGTAATATCCGAAATAGGGTTTTCATGTATAGGTAATAATAGCATAATAAATAGGGTATTCGTTAAGAAGCTTTGCGTATTTTTTTTCTATCGGAGGACGATACGTTTAATTAAAAACTTAAATTAATAGCTAAAGAGCGAAAATTATTTAGTTGTTATTTATAAAGGAATGCGATCGTTATATACCTATCTGAAATTTAATACGTGTGTTATGGATTTAAGTAATTTATGTGATCTAGCAGATTACTTAGATTACCTAGATTACCTTAATTTTGGCGAGCAAAGCTAAGCTTTCCTTAGCCGAAGTTTAGCCGTACGGAGCCCGTACCAGGCTCCAAGCGCTGGTTTCCCTAAGGATAGAAACTCCTATTCCTGTACTGTAATAGTAAGTTTTAAGTATTTAATTAAATCTTTTTATTTAATTATCCGTTTATGATTTATGGATGTTTAGAAGTTTATAGTTTAGTTTTAATTACGTTAAGGAAATTTTGCCAAAATTTTCAAATAAATATAATACCTTTATTGGATTCGATTTTTATTAAGAATTCATATATATTAATAAGGTATTTGAAAAAGATATATATTAACTATTCCGCCTTCATATCTCTAATAAAGAGTAAAAATAAAAAAACTTTATAAACAGATTTACGATTATAAAAATGCTATCGTCATATACGTCCGTTATTAGGTTTGTTAATAGGGGTAATTTGTTAATAAAATTTAAAGTAATCAAATTCTATCGTTATTTTATACCTAATAATAATTATAATTTTTCGTATAATTTATAATATTACGTTTTGGTTTTGTTATATATATTATACCCTTATAAAATCTTTTTTATTATTAACTTTATTTTAAGGAATAATATATACGTTATAACCGTTTTATGATTTTATAAATTCTAGGGTATTCGTATAATTCATGTTTATACATTTTACGTATTAATTCCTTTGGGTAATCCTTTGAATATTTAGATTTTATATGTTTTTTCCTTTTTTGATAACTAATCGTTATATTATTAAATACTATGGCATAAATTAGCTATTATTTTTTGATTATTATAATTTATCATAATTCTTTATATTTTCTTTCCGTTAAATTAAATATTTGGCATAAAAATTTGTAGATTTTCTCCTTTAAATTTTGTCGTTTATTAAAAACTTCTGTTTTATTAATTTTTAATTCCTTTTAATAAATAATAACGAAATTAAATTTTAAAAGGTATTTTATATAACGGATTTATCGTCCTATTAGTTTTCGTTAATAATAAACCGGGTAAAACTTTTATGGTCGATATATATCTTAACCTATTGTAAATTTTCCTTAAAGTAATATATAAATTCCTTTAAGGCGTTAACGATGCTTAAAAATTTCTTATCTCGAATGATATAATTTAATTTAATTCCTTTTAATTCAGAGAAATAAAATGTAATACGGTATAAGTTATTTTGATCGTTTCGGTATCCGATTATTATATTTAATACATAGTCCGAGGTATCGGTTTTTTGCTTTGTAAAACGATTCGGATCGTATATAATTAATACTAGCTTACTGGTAATGACGTTTTTTATTTTTTAAAAAGCTTTTTTTATTTTAGTTATTTATTAAAATTTGAACTTTCTTTTCATTAAGTTGGATAAAGGTATTATAATTTTGTTAAAGTTACGAACGGACTTCCGGTAATAGTTAACGAATCCGAAAAAAAGCCTAAACTTCGGTAACCGTAAAAAACTTTTTTTACTTTTAAATTATTATAATTGTTTTGGTTTAGTTTAATATATTTAAAGGTAATAATGCATTTCAGGTATAAAAATTTTTATTTATAAAATTTACTTTTTTCGGCGTTAATTAAAAATTAACGTCTTATAAATTTTAAACAACTTTTTAAATGTATTTTATGTTCCACTTTTACATTCAAGTAAACAAAAATTTTATTAAAATATAAATAGTAACAATATTAAAGTATTTCCGTAATATATGGTTATGTATTTTTTGGAACGTTACAGGTACGTTAGTAAACCTAAAAAGTATTATGAAATATTCGTATAATCCATACTTAATCCTACAAATTATTTTTTACTTATTTCTAAATTTGATACGAATTACATTATACCCGTTTCGTAGGTTTAAAATAATAGAATATTTAGCTCTATAAAGTCGATTTGTTTTTTCGATAATTAAGGGTAAAAGTATACGATTTTTAACCGTAATATCATTTAGCTGCCGGTAATCGATGATTAAGCGTAATTTCCTCTTTATTCTAAAAACGAAAAGTATAAAATCCCTTATTAATAACTTGAAACGTTTAATATATTTTTTGCATAATTTCTTTAAGGTAATTTTATAATACGTATAATCTTTATTCGTTTAAGTTATATATGGGATAAAAGGCAGTTATTTTATTACTTTTAAGAAATTCTTTACAATTTTATTTGTTATATTTTACTAATTTAACTTTAACTTATTTCTTAAAAAGTTATTAGTATTTATAATATTATAATAATATTTTACTTATTCCTTTTAGCTTTTAAGCTTAATGTTATAAATTATCGTTTATTTCGTACAATTATGTTTTAATAGTAACAATAACGCGTCGTAAATGTTTATCTCGTCATTGTTTTTTATATGGTATATTCCTTCAGGTAACAAGGTTTTTAATATATCCTTATACTTATATTTACGATTATTGGTAGGAATTAAGTAATAAGATCTTTTTTAAGTTATTTTTATTAATAAAAAAAAGACGAGTTTTACCGGGCCAGTTTTTAAATTAATTAAGGGGTTATATTAATATAATCAATTCTTGCCGAAAGTTATATCGTAACATTATATTAAAATTATATTAAAATTAATAGTTTATTTTAGTCCTTAAATATAAGTTTCGAAATAATAAATTTCGTAATTAACGTATTCGTTATTATAAATAAATTTAATACCTTTTACATTTGTAACTTTATAAGATTCGGTTTTATTCTTTTATAATAAACGTTATTCGTTAATTACCTCTGGTTTAATATAATTTGAATAGGTTTCGTAATTTAGTATAACGATATACTATTTTTTCTTAATTCGTATTTTGATTATAATAAAAGGAATCTTTATCTTTTTTACCGTTATATATAAACCTTGTTTAAAGGGTATACGTTAACTTTTTTCGTTCTTATTAACCTATAACCTTCTTATAAATAACGTTTATTTTTTAAGTTACGTTTTAATTTTTTAATACGTTTTTGATTTTTATTTAATTCTTTTTAACATGGTAACTAAACTTTACGCTTTAGAAATTATACGTAAGATTTTTTTTCCGGGTATAATCCGGTTTTCCTTGATAATGTTTTTGTTATTATTAAGCGTTATATTATATCATATTTTCACGTCGTTCTTAAAATCTTTCTTAATGGTTACGCTTTTGTTAAGGTTTTTAATAAACGAGAATTTGAATTAAAAGTTATTAATAACCTTTTATAAAGTTTTTACAAGAACCTGGTATACCTATTTATTTTGTATTTTATAATTATATTATTCGTAATAATATATAAGGTTTTGTTCGGGATAATCTTTTCCTTTTAACCAGTTCCCTTATGCCGTAAGGATATTGATATCGCTTTATATGGCCATAATACGTAAATACCTATACCATCTTTAATTTCTGGAATTACTTTCCGTTTAAATATAAAAACTAAATCCTTACTTATATATACGCATAATCCGTTATTGAACATGCGTTTCGTATTTTTTATATCGTAAATAATGAATTTTTTTGCATTAAATAACGTATAAGTTGCCGTATTGGTTAGATCCTTTGAGTATAAGACCTTATTTTAACCCTGGTACCTTTTAATCCAGATCTTAAATTTTAATTATTCGTATTTTTATCGTTTTTCTTGGTATATACCGCAATATAACGGTTTTTTATTAATTCCTTCCGTCCTTTATATTCCTAAAGCCATTAAGTAATTAGTGGTTTCGCAACGGCGATATTCTATCGTTTAATAACCGCCTGGGAAATCTTTTATTTTTCCGTAATTCTTTTTGTACTTTTGGAAGTAAGTTAAAGATTTTTTTTCCTAACCATACCGAAGGTAACGGTTTTATTATTTCCGTTAATATTCTTAAGTCGTTTTTTAAGTATTAAAGTCCAATTATTATATTATTTTTTAAAGGCCTTATATTTATTCTTAAAATAGTTTAATTTGTTATAATTATAATACTTAACCTGGAATCGGATCCGTAATTAGGTTATCTTTAGCTTTATAGGTCCTAATACCGTTTTATATAATGTAAAAGGTCTATAGTACTTTTTTCTTTAATTATTTTTAAAAGATTTAAATAGTGTTAAAATAAAACGTCCTTATTTTTTTTCCTATTGTTTATAATTCGGATTATCGATAATTTTATCTTTAATATTATCCTTTACCCATTTATAAAAAACGTCGATTATAATATTCTTTTCGTCATTTATCTATCTTACCTTATTTACAAAATGTTTAAACTTAATAATATATTAAAATACTAATCCTTTTTACTTAAAGGTTAACAATTATTATACCGCGGTACTTTTTTTAGCCGGGCCTTAAAATTATTCCTAAATCTTTTTTAAAAGTTAATATAATATTCGAAAAAGATTTTAATAAATTATTATCAATTTAACTCTTTATTTTCTTGGTAATTTCGAAAGCTAAGTTTCAATTAATCAAACGCGTTTTTAATTAGGAATACCGCAATCGTAAAAATTTTATCCGTTTCGTTAACGATTTTAATAAAACGTAAGTATATATACCTGGGTAAGAAAGTTTTTAACGCTATCTTAAAAAGTTTAAGCCTGGTTCCGAAAGTTTTAAATAATTCCTTTTAATTCCTAGATTTTTTCCTAAAGTTATTAAACGGTAATTTTTTTTTATAATAATAAATACGTCGACTATAACGGCAGCCACCAGGATCAAACTATGAGGCTGGCAACCGTCATATGGAGCTGACAGCTGCCACATAAACTAGCCACCTGCCATACAAAAAGCGGGGATATTTGTAAATCTTTACGCACTTTACGGCTTTACGTTTTTTTCTTTCTTTTTTTTTCTTTAGCTTAAAATTTTCGTTCATAACGCCAATAAACTAGCTACCATATTATATCAATACTGGCTGTAATACTATTTTAAGCTTATTCCTTTCCTTGCTAACTTAGCGATTAATAAATAAGGTACCATATCTTTTTTACGTTAATACGCGCGACGAAAAAAATAACGCGTCCAAAATTAAAACTTAAATTAATTAGCATTAAAACTAAATATTTGTTAAGAAAAATTATTTATTAATTAATCGACGTTTAAAGCGATTTCAATTAATTAAAGGTAAAATCGACAATATAAAAAACGAAATACTTTTTTAAAACCTAAATTAAAATATAAAAAACGATAAATATCTTAAAAAAACGGTAAAAAACGACGTACTAAAAAACGAAATTAAATCCTTAAAAATAAAAAGTTTACTAAACCAAAATTATAATTACTTAGAAACCGATCCCGATATGTAGCCAATCGACGAAATAACTAACGATAATTAGGACGTTTAAGAAAAACTTTAAAAATTCCGTAACAAAATCTTTCGTTTTTAAGCCGGATAAAGTTTATTATTTCCTTATTCTTTCCGACGACGTTAACCGCCCTTACCGGGAAAACATAATTAATAACGTTTTCGGTAATATTAATACGTTTCGCCTTACCGGTATGGTAATATGGCCCGCTTTCTACAAGTTCGTAAAAAATAATGGCACAAATTTTAACTATAACCGAAAAAAAAAGTTTACGTTAACGACTGAATGAAATTTAACGGTAATAAAATTAAATTTAACGTTTAAATTTATAAAGTCGTAAATAAGTTCGAAATAAATTAAATAATTTTTCGGAACGAAAAAATTTATATAATTTACTTAATAAATTCTTTTTAAAAAAAGCGAACAGATAATTAAAATTCGTTATCGATTAATTATACGATTTTCTTTACGTAATCGAAATAATCCAAATATTAAAATTATTATATTATTATCCGAATTAAGCTTTTATTATTAAAAAAACTTCCTGTACCTTTATTTTTAAACTCGGCAAAAATTAAAATATTTACGATTTTAACTTTAAATTTAACGTTTTTATTTAAAAAGTTAAAATCGCCGAAAATAAATAAAGATAAATTTTGTAAAAATATATTTTTTTAAACCTTAATCCGCACCTTTTAAAAAATAACCGCGATTTTAACGTTATTTACGAAAGGTTTTATAACCGCGTTATTATAATTATTTATAATAACCAGTTCGTTTATAGAAAACGCTAATAAGAACGTAAACCTTAATTATATAACTTTAATAATAATAAACCGAAAAATAAAAATAAAAAATCCCGTTCGAATAATAATTCCAACAAATCGAAAATTTCGGATAATATCGGTACCTTTATCGGAAATCGAAAAAAAAGTTTATTAAAAAACCGGTATATATTTTAATTTTAATAAAACGGAATATAAAGTTAACGATTACCTTAATAAAAAAAAAGTCGTTATAGTAAAAATAATAAAGAATTCCTTTAATTCTGATAAATTAAAAAAAATGAAACCGTCGGAAAACTTTTCGATAATTTTCCTTATATTAATAATAACGGAAATAAATAATATTAAAAAATATATAAATTTAAATAAATAACATTAATTTCCGTATTACCGTTTTTTATAATACCGGAATATAAATTTAAATTTTTATTAACCTTTTCTTTATCAAATAAGCGAAAAAATAATTATAAGTTTATATTATCCCATTAAAAAAATTAATTTAATTATAAAATTACGAGAAATATTTTGCCGGCTAAGTAATAACCTAAATAATCATAATATTCGAAATTAACGGATAACGTTTTTTTAATTAAATATTCCAAATTATAAATACCGGATATAATATTTTTATCGGTTTTACTTAAATAAAAAAATACGATTTATTATTAAATTATAAAAATAAAAATATTATATAATTTAACGACTTTTTAACTTTAATTCAATTTTTACCAGCGATTAAACTTTTAACCCGATATTTATTAAACGGATATATCGTCCTTAAAATTTAAAAAAACGTTAACTATTACGATCGTATTATATAAAAGGCCGATAAATAATATCAAATTTTGCGACGTTCATAAAAGAAACCCAAAAATAATTTTATTTTAATATCCGTATTTATTATTGCGTCGGATATATTAAATAAAAAAATATACCGGACGTATATAATATTAAATTAATTATTTCCGTTATAAAGATTATTAAAAATAACGTAATTATCGTTTTTATTAACGAATAAATTAAAAACTAACTTCCGTACGAAAAGATAAAATAAATTTTTATTACCTTAAAAACCCGTTTTTTTTTAAAAATAAAAAATCGGACGTCGTAACGTTAACCGTTTTATAAAAATAAAAAATATACGACGGTAAAAAAATTCCTTTTTCAGAAAATAAAAATCCGGAATACGTAAAATAAATCCGGAAACTTTTATTAAAACCTTTTACTTATTTAAAAAGATTTTTTTTGGAAAAAAGAAATTAATATTTTTCTGGATTTCCGACCCGGTTATAACGTAATTTTAAAATTCGACCTGCCGATATTTACTTTTGAACTTTTAACTTACCGGATGCCTATTTAATATTTTCCGTTAAAAAAATGGTAAATAAATTATTAAAAATAAATTTTATCGAGTTATATATATAAAAAAACGTTACCTTAATTTTAATTGCCCCAAAACTATATTCGTCGGAATGACGGTTTTATATCGATTACTATTAAAAAATTAATAGTTAAAAAATTACTTTACTTTATATTTTTTTATTTAACGGTATTATATTTAAATAGCGAAATATTAAACGTTTTATTTTCGAATTATTTACCCGAATTATAAATTAAACTTTTTTTAATATTTTTATACTTATACTTTACGAACTTTTCGCATTTTACTAAACTTTATTTCCGAAAGAATCTAAAATCTTCGTTCTTATATCGTTTAATTATATTATTATCTTGTTAATTTGTTAGTTTTAAAATTTTATATCTTTAATTTTATTTTCGATTTTTTAATATTTATTTTCCCGTACTTTAACGTTTTATTTAATATCATTTATATTAATACGTAAGGACGTATAAAACTTGTTTAAACTTCTTTCGGTTTATTATCTTTAAGTAACGTGTTAAACTTATTTCTTTTGAATTATTATTATTTAAAAAATAAATTATTTTCTATTAAAAATGACTTTCATTTTTCATGTTTTCCCTTATTATAAAACTTTTCGTTTTAAGGAACCTTTTAATAAAAAAGTATAGGTTAAAAAGAAGTTATCGTTTATATACTTCCGATCCTTAAAAATAAAGTTATTATCGGATAAGTTATTAATTTATTTCTTAAAAAACTTCTTAAAAATTTTAAGTTCGTTTATTATAATTAATTATTAAATTTGCTTTTAAATCGTTAATTAAACGACCCTTTTTTAAATCTTTTATCTTCTTTTATTAACTTAATTATATTATCTGTAATTAATTATTTCGTATAACGTATTACGGTTGTTAATTAAATAAAAAATGCTACTATATTAATAATTATGGTAATTAAATATAAAAATCTAACGTAACTTTTTGTATATTCTTTGATAATATTTTCGAAAAGAACTAATTTCATCCGTAAGCAATCGCCCTTATTTATACGATTAGGTGACAAAAGATCATTAATAAACAAAGGCTGTCCCAGGTAGCGTTCTGCTGCCTGGCCCTCAAAACCTGGGCCATAAAGCCCACCAGCCGGCAACACCTGAAAGCACCAATTGCCGACATTTCGAAATATATTTAATCTCTTTTTTTTAATATTATATACCTAAATTTAAAATAAGGCTATAAAACGCTAAAAAAATATAATTAAAAAGAAAATAATTACAATATAACGTAACGTTAAATTATTTTAATTTTTAATCGTATATATTTTTAAAGTTATAATATATTTATATAACTGGATATTTAAATACTTTTTTTGATAAAACTAATACGAAATTTATTATGCAAGGTTAATATAAGTTTAAGACTTATTTTCAAAGCTAAGCTAAATATATAAAAAGTCATTATACGATATAATTCATACGATAAATGCTATACTTAATATCTTCGAATACGATAATTAATTAATAGTTTTTACGGTTAAGATAAATTATATATCTTAGTCCCATAAAACCTTATTTTAAAGCAAAACCTTACTTTAAAGCAGAATGGTTGCCGATAAGCTTTAATTCTAATGAACCTTATGCCCGCTGGCTGCAGTAAACCTTAAGGATAAACCTTAAGTACGCATAAAAGGCTGTACGTGTTAGCTAGCAGGGGTGCGCTAGCACTCCATATACGGAAAGGCTCCCTTTGATCGGACCATATATATTCTGTGAACAGATTACCTTAAAGTACAGTACGTATTCTAGAACGCCTATAACAAATTATGTAATATAATATTACTAATACCCCTTATAGTTAATAATTAAAACTCTTATTCGCTTAATTCGCATTATTATTAATTAATTAGTTATTATTAAGACGATATAAGTTATATATTAATAATAATTATTTATATCTTTTATTAACTATAATAACAACCGTACCGATAACGTCCGTAATTATTTATAATAATCTTAAGGATTAAAATAAATTTAACGACGAATTTAAAATTAAAGCTAAAGGATATAATTTATAAAAATATATTAACCTTAATTAAAACTTCCTATAACTTACTAAATCTACGCCCCCCGATATAACCTTTTACCTAAAAAGACGATTTTGCTAATCGACGCAGGAAACTAGTTTATCCTCTGAAAAAGTTATATAAATCGAAAAGGTTAATCGAACAAGTTATTTAACAAATACCTTTAAAATAACGACCGAAAGCAAATAAGCGTATAATTAAAATTTTACGACTTAGATTTACTTAAATCGGAAATATAAAATTTCCCGAAAAGATTTTAATAAGTTTATAAAATGGATTTTAAATAATATTTTTTTATTAATTAAGCAAATTTATTTAAGCCTAAATAACAACCTTAAAAATTAATACGTTAAATTATAAAAAGTCGGAAAAATTTACGATAATCGATTATTTATAAATATTAAACGCAAATACGAAAAACGATTAAAATAAGTTCCAAAAATTATTAAAAAATTTAATAAATTAATAACGAAATAATAAAAAACTATGGTTTAAATTTAATATTAAAAAATTCCCGAAATAATTATACCGGTTATTTGGACAAATTAATTATATATAATAATAATACCGATTATATTTAATTAATCGAACTTATTTATATTCCTTAAAAGGAATAAAATCGAAAAAGGAACGATTAATTATTTAAAAATTACAGTTAACCTTTTAAGTTATTAAATTATAAAAAATTTATAACAATTAACTAAAAACGTTAAAATAACGTTTTTAACTTTTTATAAAACCTTAAGAAATTTTTCCGGTTAAAACGATCCTAATATAAAAAAAACTAAGGATATTAATAATTAATTTCGTAATAAAACCTTTAAGAAAGGGCCGAAACGAAATAATCGTAAAAAATTTCAAACGGACCGAAATAATAATAGTAACAAACGGAAACGTTAAAAATTAAACGTATAAAGGATTCGATACAAAACGTACTTAAACCTTAAGTATAAGTTGCCTTAATATTATTACGCATTTTTTAATAAAGTTTTAGCAAAATTTAAACCTAATAAAAAAAATTTAATATTAATCCAAAACCGGATTATTTCCGATTAATCCTTAAAAAAAAATTTAACCGTTTATTAAAAACTATAAAAAAAATTTATTTAAAAGATAAATTAATTCCTATAAGAAATAAAATAAATTTTAACGTACTTTTTAATTTTTAATTAACGTAATATAATAAACGTCGCGTTTTATTTTTAAAAAAATTTATTTATTTTAGATTTAAAATTTACGATATATATTTTTAACCGTATTATTAATTTTTTAAATTATAGAACGATATTTTAAGGTAACGAAATATACGTAAGAAAAAATTTCGTTCCGATTAATAAATACGGTAAAATAAACGTTTATTTTAAAACTTATAAGCCTAAAAACGTTACGTTTATATAACGTAATTTATTATAAAAATTTCGCGTATAATTTAATATCTTTTCGGAAATTCCGGAAAAAAAGATATTAATAAGGTAACCGAAAAAATAATAATTTTATTTAAAATAAATTTAATTAATTCGTTATCGAAAATTTTAATATGATAATACTTTAAGTAACCTTAGTAATCTATAAATAAAACGTTAACTTATATATAACGAAATTACCGTAAACCGGTAACGGTACGATATAATATCTAAAACTAAAATATTTAAGGCCCGAAATAATCGCTTAATTATAGTTTTATATAAAAAGAGTTTACTTAAAGAATTTTAAAATAAGCGAATATTAAACGTATAATAAAACGAAAGGTAAAAGGTAAATATACCGAAAGCTAAAAAAAACGTCTTAATTAAAATAACGAATCGTTATTAATTTTATAAACTTCGAAAAAAATTTTAAAAGATATAAATACGTTATATTTATAACCGATAAATACTTAAACTTTATTTCAAATATTTATTTTAAAAATCGAAAATAAAATATATTAATTACCGTATTCCGATATTTCTTAAGAGTTTTAAAAAATTAAGATAAAGTTTATTTATAAATGTTCGAATACGATAACGAAATTTTAAAAAATTATTAACTTCGAAATATGCTTTAATTACCTTTTTTTAATATTAAATTTAAACCTTTAATATTATATATCCAGGCCCAAAACGGAGGTATAAAACGTTTAAACGATATAATTAAAAAAACGATTACGATACGAAATAACGTTAAAATACTTTCGTTTTTAATCGTATATATTCTTAAAATAATAATATATTTATATAACCGTATCTTTAAATACGTTTTTTTTAACAAAACTTATACGAAGTTTATTATATTTATTTAACGTATAAAAACGGCGTTATAATATTTAATCGGAAACTTTAATAAGTTTATTTATAAATATACGGCTATATAACTTACGTTATAATTATTATTATCATAAAATAAAAATAAAAATTTAAAAATTAAATTTTAAAATATAAATTAACTTTTTTGTTAATTACGGATTTACGAATATTTACGAAATCTGGAATTTATTAATTAATAAAATTATCGTTATTCGAAATATATAATTTAACGAAAAAAAAAAATTTTAGGTAATATTAAAAATTTAAAAAACGATTTTTTTATATTACGGAAAACAAATTATGTAAGTTATTCCGATAAATTAAATTACCTAATTAAACTTATACCTACCTTATATATATATATATATAAAATAAAAACCTAAACGGAATAATTTAGTTACCGATTAGATAAAAAAGGTAATTTTAAAGTAACATAAATATACGAAACGTACGAAATTAAAAAAAATAAACCTGTTCGTATAAAATTAATTACCTTTATACGATCGTTATATTCGGAATATTTCCGTTTTTTGGCCCATTATTTATATTAACGTTTATTTTAATAATTATTACGATTAATACGTTAACGGAAAAAATAAAAATAACTTTAAATTTTTATCGTTTTATTTAATCTAAAAGAACGGTAAAAGACGAAAATATTTTACGGATTATAAACGTAAGTTTCCCGTAAGTTCCGTATTAAAAAAATGGTTATCGGTACGATTATAAAATATAAAAAATCGCGTTTAATATAAAACGATTAACTTATTTTATTAATACGATTAATAATTAACAGGTAAATTACGGAAATTTAAGGAAAATAATTACCTAAATTGTATATTATTTTAATCGAAAAAGTTTTAATATAAAAAAACATAATATAATCCTTAAATCGTAAAACCGGATATATAAACGTAATTTACCGTTATTACCGCAAAAATATAAAAAGTTAATTATATATCCATTAAAAAAATTATTGCGTAAAATCTAAAAAGTTTATTAATAAAATTATTTAAAAAGAAATTATAAAAAATTATTAATTAATTTTTATTAAAAGAAATAGGTTTTAAAATATATATAAATATATATTTATAAATTTAATAAGTATAATTAATTATAAAAATATAAAATACGTTTTATCGTACGAAATAATTAATAATTTAAAAAGTTTTATAATAATATATACGTATTTATTTTAATTAAAAAATTATTTTAAACTTTAATTATTATTACGGTTAAGTTCGACTTAAAATTTAAATAATATAACGTTATAAACGTTTTCGTTAACGTAAATTTATTTTATTAAATATTTATAAAAATATTTTTAAATTACTTATAATGTAATAAAATTTATTTAATTAAGAAAATATTATATGGATTAAAAAGATTATCTTTATTATAACAAAAAAAATTTATTAAGATATTTAAAAACTGGAACTTAATTTAATTTTTTACGAATTTTATTATTTTATTTATTAAAAAATACTTGTTATAAATAATATTATTACGGTTTACCGTAAGAAAAATTAAAATTTCGTTAATTAATTAATTTAATAAAAACGATAACGGTATATCTTTATAAGGAATAAAAATTTATAATAATTTTTTTAATATCTAAATAATTAAAAATAAATTTAATAAAAATATTTAATTATTTTAATCGGATTTTATAAATATATTAATTAACTAAATTTTTAAAAAAAGTTTAAATAATTTTCCGGATACGTTAATAATATACGGTTAATTATTACCGAATTTTAATTTAACTTATTTAAGTTCTGTTAATAAATATTTTAAAAAAATCCGTTTTATTTAATACGTAATAAATAATACGTAACTTAATATAATTTTTACAATATTTAAATTTATTTAATTTAATTTAAATTTTAATAACGTATATTATAAAATGATTAATCGAATTATTTTATATTTAATCGGAATTAAAACGTTAACGTTATAATATAAAAATAAAAATTTATTAAATATTTAAAATAACGCCTTTTTTATAAATAATACGATTAATCGAAAAAAACTTTAAGTTTACGTTATAAAATTATTTAAAAAAATAATAAAATAATAAAAAAATAAATAAAATATAATAACTATTTTTATAACCGAAACGGAATTATTATTTTTTACGTAAGTTATAAAAAAAATTATTATATTTTTAATTAATTAAAAAATTAAAATTTAATTTAAATATAAAATTTTTTAATATATAATATAATAATTAATAAATTATATAATTTATTACCGTTAACGTAATTTTTTTATAAATAAAATTACGGTACGTAAATATATATAATTATTAATTTCGAAAAATTATAAAAAAATATATAATTAAAATAAAATATACGTTTACGGACGATATATTAATTAATAAATTAATAAAAACTTTATTATATAAACTTTTTAAATATTTTAAAAAATCATTAAAATTAATTAATATTATAAAAACGTTAAATTAAAAAAAAATTAAAAGTTATTTTAAATAAAAATTTAATTAGTTAAAAAAAATTTAATTACCGGAAAAAAAAAAATAAATAATTACGGTTTTAGGAAGTAATAAAGGGTAACAGTTAATACCGTAACTATATTAAGGCGTTAAGGGGGTATGTTAACTAGCAAAGGTACGTTAGCATTCCATATACGGAAAGGCTCCCTTTAATCGGATCATATATATTCCGTAAACAGATTACCTTAAAGTGCAGTACGCGTTCTAAAACGCCTGCAACTAGTTATGCAATACAATATCACTAATGACCCCTATATCTGACAGTACGAGCCCTCGCTAATCTTACGGCTTAATTGTTCCCACGGCTTCTCGAATTACCATTCATCAAAACAATTAAACATACCGCGTAACTCCAAATATACGATACGGGTAATCCGCAACCGCAGGATTTCCAAGGAAGCCGTCCAATTTACGGTACGACATTCCCATAAGGCCACCGGACGGGCTAAAGCAATCGATACCACCATCAAGCCAAAGAAAAATTTCCCAAAAAAATCGATTTCGATTTTTAATTTTCGGAAACGATTTAATTTACGAAAATGCTCGTAATCGGTCTTTAGCAAAATTTATGCCGAGGAATATGGAAATTATAGAAATATTATTAACAAAACTAGAACGGGAAAATAATAACGGGTTTAAAAACTTCGAAATTCAGATTTTAAAACAATACAAACTAAAAGATTATAAACGATAATTTACCCGGCTGTTCCGGATTACGAAGAATCTCCAGAATTCCGATAAAAATCGACATAAATAAAAGTTAACTTTGCGAAAAAGATAGATTTTAATAAAATATAGGAATTAAGGTAATAGTTTATTATTTTATCCAATTCTATTTATACGGTTAAGTCTTTACGAAAAATAACGAAATTTATTATATTTATCTAATATAAAAATAAGGTTATAATATTTAATCGAAAGCTTTAATAAATTTATTTATAAGCATACGATTATATAATTTACGTTATAATAATTACCGTTTTAAATAAAGAAATTAAAATTAAATCTTAAAGTATAAATTAATTATTTTATCGGTTATTAATTTATAAATATTTATAAGATTTATAATTTATTAATTACTAAGGTTATTATTATTCGAAACGTATAATTTAATAAAAAGGTTATTTTTTAAAAATAATATTAAAAGTTTTTAAAAATTTTATATAAATTATAAAAAACGTTATATAAATTATTCCGTTAAGTAAAAATATTTAATTAAGTTAATAATTATTTAATATATATATAAACGAAATTTTGAACGAAATAATTTAGCTACGAGTTAAAAAAGGATTTTTTTAAAAGGATATTAATATAAAAAACGTATGGAAAAAAAAGCTTATTTGTAAGAACTGGATTACTTTTATATAACCGTTATATTCGAATTTTTACCGTTCCTTAAATTATTATCGCCGTTAGCGCTTACCTTTATAATTATTACGATTATTGCGTTAACGGCAATTAAAAAAAATTGATTTTTATTATTATTATTTAACTTAAAATAACGGTGAACAACGAAAGTACTTAACGGGTATTAAACGTAAGCTTTCCGTATATTTCGTATTAAAATAATATTATCCGCGACGAATATAAGGTGTTAAAAGCCGTATTTAACATAAAACGTTTAATTTTTTTTGTTATAAATACGTATAATAATCGGTATTATGACCCAACTAGCCTTGGTTACCCCAAACGGTCGGAGCTGCAGCTGTACAAATCCCGATTATTACCTTAGGGTTACGTAACTAATAGTGGTCGAACGGAATCGGTTCGACTACCTTCGACCAAAAAAAAGGTGATCGAATATGGTTTATTCGATTATTTTCGATTAAGTAACAAAAGATCGAATACCGTTTATTCGATTACGATCGATTATGGAAAAAAAGAAAGTATATATATGTTCGTTATTTTTTATAGTTTAAATAATACCAACTTATAATATAACTTGGTTATCTAGATTACCTTTAATATTTGTTATTATTAAACGTAATTATACCTTTAATTTATTGTTTAAATTTCCATAATATTATTGTTAATATGAACCGTACGATTAAGGTTTAATAATTGGTTAAGTTAGTTAGCCGTTATATATTATAAGCTTTTGTTTAATAATATAATTAAATTTTAAGTAATACGTTATACCGTTAATATATCGGATACTTAAAAACTTATTACATAATAATATAAGGATACGATTAAAAAGTTCGAAAAAGTTATTTAATGCCTTAAGGCTTAAATTTATATTATCCGGATTAACGAAACCAAAATTAAACTTAAAAAACTTAAGCTTTACGACGGAAAAGGTAATATATAAAGTTTCCTTACTTAGGTACGTATTTATTTCCGTTTCGAAAGGGTTATTAATAAGGCCGATAAAATTTTTACGGTTACGACATTCTTTAAGGGAAACGTTTTGGATTGGTTTAAGCTTATCTTACGAAATTATTTGGAAAATAAAAAGTTAGATTAATAATACGTTATTAGGATCTTTTTTTAATATTATATTAATTTCGAAAAAAATTAAAGGTTAATTTCGGAAACTTAAACGAAAAAAAAACCGTAATATAAAAAGTTTTCGATCTGAAATAAAAAAAATTTAATGTTTAAATATACCGTAACGTTTAAGAATTTTATAATTAAAATAAAATAAGTAAACGAAAAAAACGATAACTTAATTGATATTTTTTATAAAATTTAAAGGACGATATTAAAAACGAAATCGTTAAAATAATACGCCTTATTACCTTAAATAAGTATATCGCAGAAACCGTAAAAATCGATAACCGATAATATAAGCGACGATAAAAACGAAAGGAATAATTTATTTTTAAACCCAAATTTACGGGAATTAATTAAAACAAAAAACGCGATATACCTTTTATTGCTTACCGAATAATACCAGGACCCATAAAGTTAAAAGCGGCATAAAAAAAAAGTTAAAGTTAGGTTAAATATTATAATTACGATAAAATAGGCCATATAAGAAATTAATATAAGGCCCCCAGGAAATAGTAACGTAACGGCTGGACTTTAATACTTAAGGGATATTTAAGAAATAAAAAGGCCGTTATTTTCGGCATAGTTAGGAAAAAGGAAAACTTTAATTTACCCCCAAAAATACGAAAAGGATTACGAAAAGCTAAAGCATTTTTATGAGCCGTAATTACGCGATAATATACCGTTATAACTGGATTAATAGTTTCTTAATAATTATAAAAATACGAAAGATAAAAAGAATTAATTCTAAAAACGTTAATGTTCCGGATATAATTAAAGAAATAATAACGATAGAAATAATAGAAATTAAGTAAATAAATTAAGGAGTATTAAGGTTAAGATAAAGCTTTATGTTTAGAAAAACCCGATCAATATAGGAAATTATACGTTATTTATTATAAAAAAACTTACTGCTTACGATATAAAAAATAATAAAAGTATATTTAGTAACGATTTACGCATATGTATAAATAAGGATTCGATTTCCATACTTAAACCGGAAGTAATTTTAAGGACTAAAAATGGTATAGATGTTTACGTATTACGGTTATATAAAACGATATCGACGTTATTATAATATTAAGAAGTTATCTTAAAAGGAAAGATTATCCCGAATAAAACCTTATATGTTATTACGAATAGTATAATTATAAGACGTAAAAAAATGGATTTATTAGATAGTAATAAAGGTTTAGTAAAAAGTGGTAAAATAATTTCTATTTCCGACGTATTTACGTTAACAATTTCGAAAAAAAAGAAATAAAAAGAGAGATCGGAAAACGCTTGATAAAAATAACCCAGTATTATACTTAGTATTAGGAACGTTAAGGGTATTAGGATTAACCGATAGTAGCGATAGACGAAAAATGGGTTATAACGACAGATTAATGAAAAAAAGCCGAAAGTTTTAAAGAATAAATTACCAGTTTAACGAATTAAATAAAACGATATAAAAAGAAATTTTTCGAACTGGAAGTTTAGTTACGCCGATAGGAAGGATAGTTGAAGTAATTATAGGTAGAGTCTTTAAAAGAAGAACGTTATTTATAAGAGAGTTATAGGTTGGTAAAAGCGAAAAGAATTAGCATATACCCTTTAAAAAGGCTTTATGTATAATAATAGGAAGGATAGAAAAAAGTTTTTTATAATTAAAATACGAGGTAGGAAAAAATGGTATACCGTTATGGTGGATTACGGAACCGATCCGAATTATGTTAGATTAGAAGTAATTAACGAATTGTGTTTATTATGGGAGAATAAAACTGAATTTTACGAAGTTAAAAATGTAAAAGGTACCAAATTTATTTATGATAACGGATGGGTTAATTACGAAATTAATTATTTCGAAACCTGTATTTAAAGACGAAAATAAATTATTAATTTCGATATTATCTTAATACGGAGTTACGATATAATTTTCGGTACAAAATGGTTATATTAATATAATCCTTGAATTAATTAAAAAACCAGCTAGGTAAAGTTTATTTTACTTTTTAACGACGAGAACGATTTAGGAAAAATATTTTATTTCTTAATTAATAATGATAATGGCAAATATAGGGATAAGGATACGATAAAAACTTTATTACTTAAAGAAATACTATATATATAGAAAAAAGGGCGAGATAAATATATACGACGCGTTGTTGTTATAATTAAAATAGGGTTATATGAAATAAATAACGATTTATAATATTAGCTTTAAAAATGAAAAGGAATAATTAAAGTATTATTATAATATTATAAATACGAACGATTTTTTAAGAAATAAATTAAGATAGGATTATTAAGATATAATAAATAAAATTACGAAATAATTTTGAAAGATGGTAAAAGGATTACTTTTTATTTTATATATAACTTAAATTAATAAAAACTATACGTATTACGAAAGTATTAGGAAAATAAATTACGCAAAAAATATATTAAACGTTTTAAGTTACCGGCAGGATATTTTATATTTTTCGTATCAAAAAAAAATAGAAAATTACGGTTAATAATTAAGTACCGATAATTAAATAATATTACGGTTAAAAATCGAATACCTTTATTTTTTAATACCGAAATAAAAGATTACTTTTACGAAATTAAATGGTTTATTACTTTAAACTTACGAAACGGATATAATTTAATTCGTATTAGGCCAGAAAATAAGTAAAAGATAACCTTTAAAATTAAATACGGGTTATATAAATATTTAATAATACCGTTTAAGTTTATTAACGTACCCGCGACGTTTTAAAAGATGGTTAATTACGTATTACGTAAATACCTTAATATTTTTGTTATTTATTATTTTAATAATATTTTTGTTTATTTAAATTCGGAAGAAAAATATAAAAAATACGTCCATAAGATTCTTTAGGTTTTATAAAACATTAATTTTTTAGTTAACGCCGAAAAAAACGAATTTTATAAGCAAGAAGTATTATACCTAAAGTACGTAATTATTCCGGGATATATCAAAATGGACCCAAAAAAATAATAGCTATTTAAAAGTGGAAAGTATTTATTATAATTACCGAAATCTAGGTTTTTCTTAGATTCGTTAATTATTACCGGAAATTTATTTACAATTTTAGCAAAATCGCGATACCCTTATTTAACTTAATTAAAAAAGAAATAAAGTTCTAATAAATAACCGAAATAAAAAAAGTTTTTTAAAGGATTAAAGATATAATTATTAACGAGTTAATATTAATTATATACGACTTAAGTCGTCCCATAAAGCTAGAAACCGATGTTTCGGATTATGCATTAGGCGCAATAATTAGGTACAGAAATAATTAAAATAATTTATACCTTATTATATTTTATTTTTATAAATTAAAAAGAACTGAATTAAATTATATTATCCTAAATAAAAAATTCTTAATTATTATTAACGCCTTTAAAAAATTTAAATATTACCTTAAAGGAAACTTATATTAAGTTAAGGTATATACGGATCACAAAAACCTTATCCGGTTCATTACTACCCGAAAATTAACGGGACGATAATTCCGTTATGCCGAATATTTTTCGGAGTTCGATTTCGTTATTATTTATAAAAAAAGATTAAAAAATAACAAAACGGACGTTTTTAATAAACGACTAAACTTAAAAAAGAAAGTCCTTAAAGTTCCATACCAAGTATTCGACTTAACAAAAAAAAGATATATAAAACTACGACAAATTATAACGATTAAAAAAATAATACCTGACTTATACCAGAAAATTTAACAATATAACGATTAGTTACTAAAAAAAACCGACAAAACCCAAATACTAAAAAAGTACCAGGAAAAGCTAATACGCGAAATATACGAATACCAGTTACACGGATACCCCAAAATCCATAAAACCTTAGAACGATTATAACGCATATATTACTTTCCAGGAATAAAAATAATAATTAAAAAAATCTTACGAGGATACGATTTATATAACAAAATTAAGGTACGACGTTATAAACCATACGGAAAATTATAATTATTACCTGTTATAAAGCGATTATAGGATTTCGTTATTTTTAATTTTATTACCAAATTACCCTTATTAAAAGATCCAGTAACGGGCATATATTACCACAATATTTTTATAATCGTAAATCGATTTATAAAATTTTTATATTTTTTACTATTTAACGAAAATATAAACGTAAAATAATTAATGTATATTTTTTTAAATACCTTATTAATATATACGGACTTCTAATAAAAATCGTATCCGATAAAGGTACCATATTTACTTCAAAATTTTAGCAAAGCCTTATGGCACAGCTAGGCCTAAATTACAAGCTTTCCAGCGCTTTTAGACTATAAATAATTAATTAAATAAAAAAATTAACCAAACGTTTAAAACCTACTTACAGTATTATATTAATTACGAATAAAATAACTGGGCTAAAAAGTTACTAATAACCTAATTAACTTATAACATAAATTATTACGAAAGTATCAAAATAATATTAACTAACGCCAATTTCGGCTTTATACCAAAAGTTTACTAAAATTTACAAAAAAAAGGATTAATAAATATGAAAACTATTCTTATTTTAAAACAACTTAAATAGTTACAAAATAAAAACAAAATTCGAATTCGTACGTACCTAAATACAAAAATATTATAATTAAAAAAAGTTAAAAAATTAACCTTTTAAAAGGGGGAGATAGTTTATTTAATTATTAAAAATATTCAAATAAAACGATTTAATAAAAAACTCGATTTTAAGTATATCGGATTATATAAAGTCGCAAAAAGAATTTCGAAAAATAATTACCAATTAAAATTATCCCTTAAGGTCAAATTCTACCCCGTATTCCATATCTCCTTATTAAAATTAATAACGGACATAATTTAAATCTATATAAAACAAAAAAAAAGATAACGGAAAACGTATTAATATAAAAAGTTAAAAAAATCCTTAATACCAAAAGGAAGGATAATAAACGATAATACCTAATTAAGTAAAAAAATTACTTAAAGTTAAAAAATATATAAAAGCTTACGGAAAATTTTACGGAAACCTAACGCTTTCTGAAAAATTTTTATTAGTAACGTCGGAAAACCTAAAAATAACGTTTTAATCTATATTATCGAATTGCGAAAGGTTAAAAATAAGGTCAGTTTAATCGGCTACTTACGTTTTGGCTTTAAACCTTTCCTATCGTTCTAATTTATCCAAATCCTTTACCCCGTAACGAATTATATTAACGGCCTTTTTACGCAGCATTTTTTCCTATCGACGAAGACGCTATAAACGGGCTAACGCCTTAAAAAAAACGATTCGGTATCTTTCTTTTCATTTTTAATTCGATCCTTTTTTCGGGAAACGCAAAATATTACCTACGAATCCATATTACCAAAATCGCAATAAAAATACTTTTTTTAACACAAAAATTATAACAAAATTTACTTTTTGCGATAATATAATTAAAACGATTAACGTAAAAATAAGCCGAATAACGAGGTATATTTATACCAAATTTATTAATAAAAAGAACGAAATTTTTATCACGATCCGGATCGGAATTAACTTACTTTTTTTTACTCTTACGGATACGACCGGACATAACGATAAATAACAACATAAAAAATATATATAAAAAAATTACTTACCATATAACAAAAATAAATTAATTAATTTTTAAGAGTAAAAATTCTGGAAAGGGAAAATCGTATTATAACTTAATTAACCTTAATTACCTTAAACGGTCGGAATTATAGCTATATAAATTCCAATTATTACCTCAGAATTACGTAACCAATAACGGTCGAACGGAATCGGTTCGATTACCTTTAACCAAAAAAAAGGTAATCGAATACGGTCTATTTAATTACCTTCGATTAAGTAATAAAAGATCGAATACGGGTTTATTCGACCACGATCGATCATGGAAAAAAAAAGCATATATACGTCCGTTATTCCCTATAATTTAAATAATACCAGCTTATAATATAATTTAGTTACCCAGATTACCTTTAACATCTACTATTACCAAACGTAATTATACCTTCAGTCTATTATTTAAATTTCCATAATACTACTGCCAATATAAACCGTACGATTAGGGTTTAATAGTTGGTTAAGCCAGTTAGCCGTCACAATCGGCCGGTAAGTTACGGAAATTTAAGGAAATTACTTACTTAAAATACGAGTTATCTTAATCGGAAAAATTACAATACCTTATTATATAAAAAGGTGTTTAAATCTGAAGATTAAATATATAAATAGAACTTCTTATTTATTACGAAATTAAAAAACATTAAATATATATCCGTTAAGGAAAAATATTTTCTAAAACCAAAAATATTTATTTATAAAATTATAAAAACAGTAAGTTGTAAAATATATATATATATTTATAAATTTAATAAATATAATAAAGTTTTAAAAGTATAAGTTATATTTTATTATTTAAAATAATTAATAACTTTAAAATATAAATAATAAGATAAATATATTTATTTTTATTAAAAGCATATCTTAAATTTTAATCGTTATCAGAATTAAATTTAATTTAAAACTAAAATAATATAACGTTATAAATGTTTTTATAAACGTTTCCTTATTTCATAAAATATATATAACTTAATAAATTTTTTTAAAAAAGAAAGTTTTATATAAATTAAGGAAATTATTTTTAATATAGCAGAAAACTTTTATTAAAAAGTTTAAAAAGTTAAAATTTAATTCCGTTTTTTACGAACCTTATTATTGTATTTATTAAGAAAAAAAATTTATAAATAATATTATTATAACGTATCGTAAAGAAAATTAAGGCCTCGTCGATTAATTAACTTAATAAATATGAAAATAATATATTTTTATAAAAGGTAAAAATTTATAATAATTTCTTAATATCGGAATAATTAAAGATAAAGTTAAAGAAAATTTAAGTATTTTAATGTAATTTTTAAAAAAAAGTTTAATAATTTTTTTTTTTACGTTAATAATTAATGTTAAATTATTACCGAATTTTAATTTAATTTATTTAAATTGTGTTAATATATATTTAAAATAACCTTTTTACGTAATAATTAATATATAATCTGATGTATCTTTTTTTATATCCCTATTTATCCGATTTAACTTTAACCTTAAAAAAGTATATTATAAAACGGTTTATTAAATTATATTATACTTAATCGGTATTAAAACGTTTACGTTATAATTCGAAGGTATAAATTTATTAAATATTAAAATAATATGGCTTTTAATAAATGATATATTTAATCGAAAAAATTATAATTTACATTATAGAATTATTTAAAAAATAAGAAAATAATAAACAAATTAATAAAATATAATAATTATTTTTATAATAACAACGAAATTATTATATTTTACGTAAGTTATAAAAGAATTTTTATTTAATTTTCGATTAATTAAAAATATAATATGATAATTAATAAATAATATTATAATTAACGTTAATATTTTTATAATTAAAATTATAATACGCAAATATATATAATTACTAATTATAAAAACTAATAAAAAAAGATTTAATTAAAATAAGTTTTATATTTATGAACGATATATTAATTAATAATTTTATTAAAACCTTATTATATAAATTTTTTAAATATTTTAAAAAATTATTAAAATTAATAAATATTATGGAAATTTTTATTAGATAAAAAATCATTTTACGAATAACCTTAAAACTATTTAATTAATTAAAAGGTTTTAATTACCGGAATAAAAATAAAATAAAAAGTTATAATTGTAAAAAAAAAATATATAATAATTAATGCTATCATTACGTTAAGGCGTTAAGAAGGTATATCAGCTAGTAGGGGGTACATTAATACCCCATATACGGAAAAACTCCCTTTAATCGGAACATATATGTTCCGTTATTAGATTACTTCAAAGATCAGTACGCGTTGCGAAAACGCACGCAACTAGCCATCTAATACAACACTTACCTTAGCTAGCTCAGGCCTCGCTGGCTCTTCATTTTCTTCAAAGTTGTCCAATGTACTCCGCCAAGAAGCTAAAAATTAACCAATCAAATGCCGTATCCCCGTAACGAGCCAGCGAGGCCTAAGTTCAGGTTGTGCGGATAGGGGTCTCGTTCTGTATATCGCTACCTAAATCGTCGAATTCCTTTAATTCCTTTTATTTATTCGAATAAAACCATTCTTTTATAAAAGAAAATATTATATGGCAACCAATTTACGTCCGATAAGTTTTATACTTTATATACGCGTCGAATATAAGCTGATATGCATATAGGAAAATTTTCCGATTTTTTTGGATGCAAATTGCGGCCAATATGGCCAAATTTAGGTTTAGGAAATGGACGACCGTAACGGCCTTATGGATGCGACAGCATAACTACCGGTCGTATTATTATGTACCGGGCTTCCTAAATATATTCTGTATAGGAAATGGCCGTATATCAATTTTTTCGGCCGTACGGGCTATAATTATTACGTCGTAACCCTAAAAAAGTTCCGGACTTAATTAACCGGAACGCCCTTATGGTTGCGATAACGTAATTACCGTATGTAACATTTCGTTATAAACTTTTTAAAGGTAACTTAGTATAAAAAAACCCGTATAATTATTTTTTTGTCCGTACGGATTATGGTTGTTACGTTGCAGCCATAAGGGCGTTCTGGATTAAAGGTTTACTTAGAACGAGAATTTTGATTTGATTTTTTAATATCTCCACCAATCCAAGTCCGATTCGGAAATTATATATATGGCTAGGAAGCCCTTTTAAAGCTGTATATAATGGCATTTTTTATTATTTTCCATTTACTTTTATTGCTATTATATTTGCCAGTTTCCAAGTTAAATTTTTGAAATTTTGTATAGGATTGCTTAAAACGAACCCTAAAATTTATAACTTGATATTAGGCCTTATTTTTGAGGTTTTGTTATTTTTGTGGATACTTTGCTAATTGGGTTAGCGTGGTACATGAAGCTACGGTTTTTTTTTTTGCAGCTGCGCCTACGGCGCAGCTCCAACCTCAAAAATGGGGCCTGATCTTGATGAGGTAATACAACACAACTCATGTCCCTTATATCTGACAACAACCCTCCCATATCCATGCAGTAAAACTTACTCCTCTAACTAATCAATTAATGCACTCATAACCTGCGTCTACTTCAACAAAACTAACGCACGATACTAGCGACGGCGGCGTTGCTCGCTATTGTAAGCGGTCTTGGGGATATGTAGTAACGGTCAAACGGGACGGAGTTCGGCCTTTTGGGTAATTATCTGCCTTTTCTATGCCGGCCATTGTTGGTTTATGGCGTGAAATTCGTGCCAGTTTAAGCTCAATGTTCCGGTATTTTCATTTCATTCCTATCCTCATAGGTTGACTGCATTGCCGTGACACTTGGCACCATTCCAGCAGGAATCATCGTATCAAACTCCAGCTTTGGAGCTATTAGCATGAAAGATCAGCCTCAGCCGCCGGCTCCATGCTGACTACTTTCCCAGAACCGCTGTGCCCTTAGGGTCAAGTAGTGATTTTGACGGAAGAAAGACCCCTTAATCCATGCCTTCAGCTGACAGCTGCGTCCCCATTATCCCTCCCAGGCAGCCAGAACAGGTTACACGCAGTAATCTGAAGTCTCCCATCAACCAGCAAGCGGATTCCAGCCGCTCTGCACCATCTCGACCGCCCTCCTGGTCGCCTCATCCAGATCCTCCTCGGGCAAACCAAGCACCTGGTTCGCCAAGCTCCTACCCTCGGGCAACTCCATCTCGCCCGCCCGACTACGAACAAACAAGTTGGCATACATATGCTTGGCCATCCCCGTAGGCACCCCCCTCGTAAACTCCTCCAGCCCATCCCGCGCTCGCTCAGCAGCAGGCTCGTACCTGATAGCCCAGTCGTCGTCCGTAGTACCGAGCACGCGGTGCAGACTATCAAGCATCTCGCGCTGGCTCACCCGGAAGCTCTCGACATACACGGGCTCGTTCTTCCAGTCTGCCAGGCACGGCGATGACGAATCACTGCTCACGGGCAGGCTGAGCAGCGCGGCAACGGCGCGCCCGCACAGCGTCCAGGTGCTCACGTGCACGGGCGTCCTGCCGTCGTCGTACAACGTCGCCTTGCGGCTGGCGATCTCGAAGCCGAACCAGGCGTCGCCCAACGCCAGGCTCCATTCGTACCACGTGCCGCACGCCAGCGAGATGTAGGCCAGATTCTTCAGGCTCTCCAGCTCGTCGAGCTGCTGTTTGATTGCGGCGCCGAACGCATCGCTGGCGAGGGTGGGGCTGCGGATGTTGCTGCCGTAGAAGTTTGGCATGACGTAGGGAACGCCTGCGGCAGCGGCGGCCGTGACGAGTTTGCTGTGGGTGTCGGGCAGTGCGTGCACGGCGAGGGTGATGATGAGGAAGTCTTGGCCCGTGAGGGCCATGACTAGTGTTTGCTGGTCGGTGTAGTCGACTTGCACGCGCTTGATGCTTGAGGGGAGGGGGGGGGTGGCACTCGTGGTGCTCTTGCTCTCTGCGCGTGTCAGGGCCGTGATGGTGTGCTTGCCTGTCTTGAGAAGCGCGGAGACGAAGACTTGGCCGATGTGGCCGGTGGCCTGTCGAGGGTTAGATAAAAGGAAGAAAATGGAAACGGACAGAGGGATTTGTGGCTTACGCCGACAACGGCAACGTTCTTGACTGCGTTGGAGGACGCCATAGTTTCTTTCTCCTATGCTGATGTCCAAAGAGTAGCGAGGCTTGATTGCAGACAGAGAATGTGCCAGTCGGCCGCGAGACAAAAGCTTTCATATACTCCGGGGCAAACCCATTCTGGTTTTGTGTCTGCTGCAGTACGGGATCCGAAGATCAGTAATCGGACGTTACTTGAAGGAGTGGTTTGTGCTACAGAGCGCCGGGCACTTAGCAGAGCCCTAACTCCTATCTCCGCCAAGACCCGATGTTCTAGACAACACGATCGACTGAAATACGCTTCTATTCAGGTTGTGTACAGCGGTGGGGCAACACACGGCCTGAGACGGTGATGGCGAATCAGTAATCAAACGAGAGAGATTGCCATGTGTTGAATTATAAAGCATATATAGGTACCTAGGTAAGTGGTCACCAATGCCAGGCTATGTCACATTAATCTCTGTCACCTAGCTGTCCACATGAACCAGATCAAGCCAACCTCGACTCAATGGAATCCTCCTTTCCCCAGACTCCTTGCCCTCCCCACTGATTCCATCCCTTCGCTCAATCTACCTCCGCCTACAAAACGCCTCGCCCTGGCCGTTGGACTGGCAGTACTCCCCCTGGCCGCAGGGCCCGATGAAAAGCCAGTTGTTGCTGCTGCCGCTGCATTGGATGACCCAATCGCTTCCGCCGTTGATGCCCGTGGCGCAAAAGTACCCGTTGGGGTAACGCTGGCAGAGGGACCGGTCCTGCGTCTGTGGCTCAGGCATTGGCGTGGCGAGGGTCATGGTTGCTCCTGAGGAGGGTGAAGAGGGGTGCGGCGTGCGGCGTGCATTTTGAAATGGGTGCTTCTTTTATCTGGTGGAGGGTACTGGGACTGAAAATGGGGATTGAGATTAGTGACTGGAAATGAGGATTGACTGGGAGGGTGCGGTTGGATGCACTTACGAGAAGGAAGCTAAAACGAAGTTGATAGCTTGAGGATGGGCTATGTCGGACTTGCCTTGCCGTTCGGAGGGAGGAGGCGAGGGCGTATCTAAGTTTGAAGTGAGGCAGCGAGCATGATGCTGACTCGCAATAGAAGGGGCCGTAGGATTTTCAATAAACACGTCTCTTTGGTACCACTCATTACTTTATACGCGTACGGATGCCTCGGTGTGGATTTACACGAGGATTCCCGTTGAAGGGTAACATTAAGGATTTGGGGGTCGACAAACCAGAACATGTTGGGCATAACGGGAGTAGGCTAGGGGATGGACCGTACCGTCAACTTAGCAATGAAATTTATGGACGATTGCAACAAACATAGGTAGGTAGACAACTAAAAGGTAGAGAGCAAGGACCGGATCTCCTTCGATCACGGAACTTGAATGTAATCAGAGAAAGTATACCTTACCTACTACTATCTAGTATCTAGTTTGCGATCCAGGTTCGCCGTCTCACCCTTTTGGGTCTTGCTTACATGAGATGCATCTTGTCCCTCGTGCGTCTCCCGTGGGGACCGAGCCTGCCTGTAAGGGGAAGGAAGTACAGATTACCACAAAGGGAACCTTTTCCTGCAGATCCTCAGTTCTCCATGGCATGGATTTTTGACCACCCATGCCCCAACGAAATGACGCCGACACAACCAGGCACGAGTTCAGTGCCGCGTATCCAGTGTTGAATATCCGCGTATTTAGGGCTGACTGCCCGCGTGTCTTGGTTTGCAGCCTTCTACGTAGTATTGACTTGTAGTCCTAGACTCACCCCCTTGACCACGACCGCCCCTTGACCATTTCCCCTCGAGTCAGCAGCCCCGCAACCGCTTCCCTACCCATATGACTTGGCGTGGAATACGAGGCGTATTAGGTGCGGGCGCCGTGGGCCTGGCGCTGTCATGTCAGCCCCTGGTGGTGCTGGCGACGGCCGGGGGCACGACCTTCCTCGACCACGCCTCGCTGCTGGCGGGTCGTGAGGATCCCGATTGGTTCCAACAGAATGTCCCCTTTCTCGACGTGCCCGACCCCCAGATACAGGCAGTCTACTACTACCGCTGGCAGACTTACAAGGAGCATCTCGTCTACACGGGCGCCCAATACGGATATCTCGCCAGCGAGTTTCTGCATCCCGTCGACTACGGCGCTCCCCATGGCGGTGTGGTTGCTGCCGCCGGACATCACATCACCGAGGGACGCTGGCTGCGAGACTACCGATACGGTCAGGACATTGCCAACTATTGGCTGGCCGGGCCCGGCACCTTTGACAAGCCTGCCACCGGCAACGTCAATGCCGACACCACCGACTGGGCCCACGAATACAGCTTTTGGGGCTGCCAGGGCCCTCTGGTGCCAGTATCTGACTACGGGCGACCGCGATTTTGTCGTGGGCCAGCTGGACAACCTCGTCAGGTAATACCGCGGCTGGGACAACCACTTTAATAGTTCGCTTGGCCTACACTGGCAGGTTCCCGTATGGGGCGCCATTAAGTACACAGCCGCGTCGTACGGGTCCAGTAACCCTTATTACGGCGGTGTAGGCTACCGCCCGATTATTAACGCTTACCAGTATGGCGATGCCCGCGCCATTACCGCCATTGCCGCCCTGGCCGGCGATACTGCCCTTTATGCCGAATATACGCAGCGCGCCGACGTATTGCAGCAAGTAGTGCAACAGAACCTGTGGGATAGGGACTCCCAGTTTTATAAGCATCGGGCCCGCGTCCAGAACCTATCCGGCGCCCTGCTTACGACGCGTGAAATCATGGGTTACCTGCCGTAAATGTTCCATTTGCTTATTAACATCCCGCTACCTTTACCTTTACCTAGTTAAAGGATCTGTAAAGCTTCGCCGCCACCTCCGGGCCTACGATAACCGAGCACCGCAGCAAATGGTTTATGCATGAAGCCGAAGGCTGCTGTCGATGGGACGGCCCTTCGTGGCCTTATGCTATCTCGCAAACGCTAACGGCGGTCGAAAACCTGCTAAACGACTACCCTACGCAAACCTATTACTTAGCTGCCGACTACGTTAGCCTGTTACGGGGTTATGCTGCGACATAGTACAAGAACGGCCAGCTGTACGTAACCGAGGCGTACGACCCTAACGCAGATTCTTGGCTTTACGACGGATACGACCATAGTAAGGACTATAACCATTCCACCTTTGTTGATAACGTCATTACGGGCTTGATCGGGCTGCGCGCCCAGCCCGACGACAGCTTGGTGGTTAACCCGCTGGCGCCTCCTTCGTGGGATCATTTTGCGCTCGAGAACGCCGCCTACTACGGCCATAGCGTGATTACCCTGTGGGACTCGACAGGATCTTATTATGGTCAGGGCCAAGGCCTGCGCGTCTACGTTGACGGCACCCTCGCCGGCAGCCGGAGCACGCTGGGCTCTCTGACCGTTGACGTGGGTCCTGCCGTGGCCACACAGACCTCTTCAGAAGTCAACATCGCCGCCAACGGCCAGAGATTTCCGCAGGGCACCACGGCCTTTGCCTCATACACCTCCCCCTACGATGACGTCTGGCGAGTCATCGACGGCATCGTCTGGCGGACGGGTATCCCCGAAAACAGCCGGTGGACATCGTACGGCAGCCCCAACGCCCAAGACCACTTTGGCGTCGACCTGCGGCGGCCACAAGCCGTCTTGGACGTGCGGCTATATTTCTACGACGACGGCGGCGGCGTGCGGCGGCCCGCCAGCTTCGACCTGCAGTACCTGACCGGCAGCGGCGTCTGGCTCACGGTGCCCGACCAGCAACGCAGCGGGTCGAATCGGGCGACCTCCAACAGCGAGACCCAAATCACCTTTTCTCCCGTCGTCACCTCGCAACTGCGCGTGCTGGCGCCCAATCCGGGCCAGGGCAACGGCACCGGCTGGGGCCTGTCCGAGCTCGAGGTGTGGACAGGCCCCGTCTTCCAGCTGCGCAACGACGACAGCGGGAAACTGATGGGCGTCGCCCACATGTCGACAGCCAGCGGCGCCAACATCCAGCAGTACGACGACAACGGCACGCGCGACCACTTGTGGCGATTCGTTCGGAACTCTCACGACGGCGGATGGTTCGCTATCCAAAATGTCAACAGCGGTCTGTTGCTGGACGTGCAGGGAGCTTCGACCGCCAACAGCGTCGTGTTGGTGCAGGACGAGGACAATGGGACCAGCGAGACCCACCTCCGATGGCGCGCCATTTCGAAAGGCGGCGGTCTTTTTCTGCTCAAGAATAAGAAGAGCGGTCTCGTGGCCCCATGGATGTCATCTCGGGACTTCGTACCCTTTTTGTCATATTGAACCGTTTTGCTCCCCTCCACCATGAAGTCCTGGCCAAGTTCGCTGCTATTCCTGACAGAAAGTCTAGTGAACACCATCGATGCTTTGAACGATGGTGTCGGTCTGAAACCCCATATGGGATGGAGCAGCTGGGTGAGATCAGTATCCTCCTGGCCCGGGTCAATGGACTCTATCTACTATTATCTAAAGGAGCTCCTACGCCACAAAAAAATGCGGGCGTATATGCATCCGATAGTAGCTAGAATCGGACGTGGCTAGATGGAATAAAACGGTTCTTATCGATATATATTTATCACATATCTTATTTATTATATAAACGGTAAACGATACTTATTAAAAGATCCGTTAAAAAATTATTATTAAAAAAAAACCGTTTAAATTTTATTCGTACGATATCGTACGGTTTTATACGTTAATATTTTTTTAATATTATCGATCGAGATTAATTTTTTATATTATCGTTTTTATTTTGTTAACTGTATTAAAAGCTTTTAATTTTTAATTAACGCGATGCGTACGATTTATACGTAATTATATAATTATATGCGGTTCCGTACGATTTTGTATAATTCTGTATAATATTATATAATAGTGTAAAATATATGATGGAATATGATGTTATATATTTCTGGTTATACTTTATTAGTTCGGTATTAAGGTAAGGCGTTACTTTTTTTTGGATCTGATTTTTTTTCTTTTTCTTTTTCGTTATATTCGTACGTTTTATTACCGCTTTGTACGTTATGCCGTAAGATTTTTTGTAATACATAACCCTATAAACCGTTACGTTTTATGCTGCTAAGAAAAACGTTTGTTATATTTTACGTCCAAATCCGACCGGATACGTACGAAATATTTATTACCTTATTTATTATTATTATACCTTTTAGTTTAAAATTAAATATTTTCGTAATATAAAAACCGTTTTCGTATAAAATAATATTAAAATTATTTTTAGTAATAATTTTTATTATGGTTTTTTATTTTTATGTTTCGTTATAAATAAGCGTATAATTTTAAGTATTTCTTTTTTTATCGTATTTTTAATCGTAAATGGTAAATATATTCTTTTTGTTTTAAAAAATTATTAAAATTAAGCGAAAAGGTACGTAAATACGAAAAAAATTAACGTTAATTTTTCGTTAAATACGTATTTTATTATTATATCCGAACGAAATCGTATTTTAGTCGGTTATATTTTAGTTATATTTTTTTATTTACGGTTTTTTATATTTATATAAACGTATACGTCCGAAATTAAAAGTATTAACTTAAAAATATATGGATATTTTTACCGGAACCGAAACTTTTTCGTTAATATAATTTTTTTGTTATTAATATTCAAATTATTTCGATATTTATTACGATTTTTTTAATTTCCGTTTTATTTTTTAATTAAATACGTACGTTTAAAATTATTAACGTATTAGTTACCGAATTTTTTAATATCGAAAATATTTTAAAATAATTAATATTATTAAGTTTTTATAATATTATATTTTTATAAGAAAATCCGGAACCGGACGATTATATTAAATTATAAACGGACCGTATAATAAAGTTTACGGATTATACGGCAGCTTTTATTAACCCTATTACGGAAAAATTATCGGATAATTTAAACGATAATAATTTTGAAAATATATTTCCGTAACCGTACGAAATTTTAGGTAACCGTTTAAAATTATTTAAATATAAATAAAAACGGCCGAATTAAACCGACGTACTTCCGGTAATTACAATAACGGGTATAAACTTTGTTAATAATATTTTTTCGGTTTTTATTTCTTTTTTTCTTTAAATTATTATTTTTTCTGCCGTATAAGTTCTCGTAAAAATATATAATATTACTTAAAACCGTATAAGTATAACAAAATCGAACCGGAATACCGGTTATAATTAAAACGGTTAAATTAAATTCTTTTAACGATATTTCGTATATTAATATATTACGGGCGGAAAAGAACGAAATACGATAATAATTATTAAATCCGTAACCGTATAAATTTTCGGGTAACCGTTCGGAACTATCTGAATACGGATAAAAACGGCCGGACCAAACCGACGTATTTATGGTAATTACGATAACGGATACGAACTTTTTTAATAATATTTTTTCGGTTTTTACCCTTTTTTTTAAAATCGTTATTTTTTTTACCGTATAGGGCTTTATAAGAATATATAATACTGTCCGGAATTACGTAGGTATGGTAAAATTGAGCCGGAACGTCCGTTATAATTAAAATAATCACGTTAAACTTTTTTAACGAAATTTTATATATTAACGTATTATAATCGGACGGAAATAAAATACGACGACCGTAAAACGATATATAAAGTTATTTTAATCGTACGTATTATATTAAAATATCGTTTTAAAATATATTATTTTTAACGGTATTATTTATGCTTAAAATATCGAACAATTATATATAAAGCCGTATAAAACCGTATAAATTTATTATATTCGGATTAATTAAATACGGACTTATAAATAAAATTTTTATTTTTAACGTATTAAAGTTACTGGATTTTATTAATTCCGGTAACGTATTTACGATTATACGGATTTATACGGATTTATTCCTAATTCCGTTATTTATTATATTATTTAAAACGGGTTTTAATAATACCGCGTATAATAGTATTATACGGAAATAGGTTATTAAACGGTTTCGTACAGTTAAAAACGTTTTTTGTATTATATATATATATATATATATATGTTATATTAAATAATAAATTTTCGATTAATTTATTATTATTTTTTTCGGTTTATTTTACGTACGTATCCGTTTTATATTATGTAAAATTATATTTATTATTATAATATAATTTTCGTACGATTATTTATAAATTTATTTTATTTATATAGAAAAGTATATATATTTAAAAGGACGAAAAAAAAGAAAAAGAGAAAAAAAGAAGTATTAATTTATTCCTCTTTTTTTTAAGGTTTATGTTAACTTTTTATTAAATTTTATATTTTTTATAAGTTGTATAATTTATATATAATTTCGTATGCGATTATACGTTACCGTACGTAATTATATTAATCTTTTTTATTTTTTATTTTTTATTTTTTCCTTTTTCCTTTTTTTTTGTTATAGTATTTTTTATATACATATTTTTTCCGATATATATATATATATATTATTATATTTAATAATATTTATTATTATCGTTAGGGTAAATATTATCTTTTTTACTTTTTGTTTCGAATCCGTATTAATAACGTAATATATAATATATATACGCATTATTTAACCTAAATCCGGATTAAATTAATTTCGTACGATCCGGAACGTTATTAATTATACGGCCGTACGATTTCGTATAAACCTACGACGTCGGTCCGGAACTACCGTATTAAATAAGGTTTCCGTTTTATATTAAACGTTCCGTTATTTACGCTTTTTTACGGATCCGTTTATATATATATTCCGTCGGCCGAAATTCCGATTTTCTATACGTTTTATTTTGCGAATAATAATATAATACGTTCGATATCGGTTCCGGAAAAAACTCCGGTTTCGTTTTATTTAAGCTGGTTTTTTACGGATAATATTTTACGTATAAAATAAAACGATTAAAAATATATATAAAAAATTACGTACGAATATTATAAAATTTTATATTAAATAAAAAAATTATTAAAAAAGTTTAAAAATAAAAACGTTAAATTCTGTAATTATTATTACTTTGGTTAAATTTTTTTTAAAAATTTCGAAAAATTATCCGAATTTTTAAAATATTTATTAAATTTAAGTATACTTCATATAAAATAGTTGCGTCGTAATATTAAATAATATAATTCCGCGTTAATTTTCACGTTTATCGAATATACCGAAATTAATACGTAAATAATCGATTATAAACCGAATTATTTCCAAATTTAAAGATATATATATTATCCTATAAATCCGTTTAAATCCGAATAAAGTATTATATTATATTATACGTAATTAAATTTTTAAATCCGTAAAAGATTACGTAATGACGTTTTAATTTAAACGAAAACTTTAATCCGGATATTATATATATTTTTTCGAAAAAAATTACGTTCCGTAATCCGTATATTAACCGGTATATTATTATACAAAACCGTTTTAAAAACGTTATTTTACGGCCGAATATATAAATTATCGTCGAACTTTATATTAATAAGTAACGGAAAAATTTTCCGTTCATAAATAAAATTATTAAAATTATTTCGGATACGTATCCGAATAAACGATAATACGATTTTATTTTTATTTAACGTAATTTTATTAACGGATTACGTTTTTTTATTTCCGTATATTTATTAAATATTTTTTATCTATTTTATTATTTTATCCGTTAATATTTCCGTATAATTATATATTATATAATACGTTTTTATAAATTAATAATATTTATAATAATCGTACGAAATTTAAAATTACGTTACGTTAATATTTTCGGTTTTTTTATTTAACCGTAAATAATATTAATATATTCCGTTCGTTTTTAACCGGTTATTTTAATAATATATTATTAATATTTAAATAACCGTTAAATGAGAAAATTTAAATTATATTTATATAAATTAATTAAAACTTTATATAACCTTATATACCGGTTTACGGAATATTTTATACCGAAATAATACGGATTTATTTAAAATTAAACGATATATTATATTATTTATTATTTATATAAAAAATTAACGTTATATATAATATTATTATTAAAATTTTATAATTATCGTATAACGTTTTAATTATCCGTTATTATTTATTATTTTTATTACGAACGTAAAATGGCCCGAAATTATTCGTAAATTTTATTTTACGTAAGTTTCAGAAAATAAACCCGATTTTATTATTCGTATTTTTTATATAAAAATTCGAATATTATTACGAAACATTACGTAATTAAATTATTTCGGTCGATATTCCGGATATATTTAAATTATCGAATATTAAAAACGTAAATTTCCGTATATATATTATTTAATATTTTTAACTTCGTACGATTATAATTAATTAATTTTACCGGAAAACGTTAACCGTATTATTTACGTAAAAATATTTATATCCGATTAAGATCCGGATAAAAGGTTACGCAAAGTTATAATAAATTCGATAATTTATAAATTTTATAAACGTATTAATTTTTGTTCGTTTTATATACCCGTATTTATTCGTTCGTGTAAAAACTAGTTCCGTATAAAAAATTAAACTTTTTATACGAAATTTTTTTAAAAAAATTTTATAAATACGACGATCGTACGAAATAATAATTATTTTTTATATTATTAACAAAATACCGGCGTTTATATCGAACGAATAATTTTAAACGAATATAATTTTATATAATATTATATAAATAACTATTAAATCGTTTTTTATTTTTTATTTTTTTTAAAAATATTCGCTATATATTAACGTAAAATTATATGTAATTATATCTATTATTAAATATATTTATAACTATATTTATAAAAACGGTAATCGGATTAATTTTAAAATAATATATAATTATATGTAAAAAAACGAAATTATAAAGGAAATCGAATAATATTTTAATAACCGGTATATTTTATCCGCGTTAACGTATTAAAATTTATATAAGTTTTACGTTTATAACTAACATTTTATTATCGTATAATTTACGATTTATTTGGATAAAAAAATTTAATTTCGTTTAATAAATACGTATAAATTTATAATTTTCTTTTATAATTCGAAAGGTTTCGTATAACTTTATAAAAATAATTTTTATATAATATAATTTATAATATAAATAATCCGTACCGTTTTATTTTATATTAAAAATTTTTATTTAAGTACGTATAAGATATTAAGTTAAAAATATAATACGTACGTAAATAAAATCGTATAATTATCGGTCGTATGGTTTTCGTTTATTTTTTAACGGATAAATAATTTTATTTCCGTTTATTATTAATTACCGTTTTTAATACGATTTTTTCAGAATATTTTTATATAATTAATAAATATATTTTTATAATTTTTAAAAAAGTTTATTTAAGGTTTAATTTATTTAAAGATAATAAATATTAATATAAATTATTTTGTAAATAAAAAAAAATTTTATATTTATATAATTTCGCAAATTATTTATTTTTATTTTAGCCGAAAATAAATTTATCGATTTTTCTCGTATTTAAAAATAATTTTAAACGGATTTTTACGAAAATTTACGGTACTATATTAATTTATACGTTTATTATCCGTCGGATTTAATCAATTTTTATTTAAATTATAATTTATATTTTATCGAATAAAATTTTACGGACCGGAACCGGAATTATTCGTTTACAGATTTTTTAACGCTTTAATTCGATTAAAAATTATATTATTATACGGAATTCGTACCAAATAATATATAAACGTACAATTTTATATATAAAAATATCGAAACCGACGTTATTTTACGTATTTTAACCGCCGAATAAAATTATTATTTCCGAATTATTACGGATTCGATTAAAACTAATCCAGAAATTATTAATTTTTATTATTAAAAATTTATTAATTACTGTAAAATATATTTATATAAAGTATTATATTATTATTACCGAACGTACGGAAACGTTATATTATATATAATTTTATCCGGAATTACCGTTATTTTATTATTTAAAGGCCGTACGATTTATTTAAAATTCCGGATTTTTTTTAATGTTAATAAAAATTCGATTTATTTCGTAAAAATAGGTACGGAATTAACCAAATTTATTTTTCGACTTTCGTTAAAAATATAAAACGAAATTATTATATAATACCGGTTTATTTTTAAAGTTATTAATTATACGTTTCGTAACTTACGTTTACGGAATTTTTTATTCGGTAAAATCTTTTTCGTTTTAAATAATAATTTTATATAAATCTTTTTAATTACGTTCAAATATAACCAAATTTACGTTATTAATATATATTTATAATTTCTTTATATATAATTTCGGTTATAACGATTACGTTTTATTTAAAATATACGATTTTATTATATTAATAAATTAAATGGTACGTATATAAATTAATTAAAACAATTTTCGTATAATAAAAAATAATATAAATATATTTATTTATTTAATTATATTTTTACGGTACCGGATTTATAAACTTTATATAATAACGTATATCCGAATTATTCTTTAAATAAAATACCGTTTAATTTTAATTCTTTTCGGTTACGGATTTTTTTAACGATTATAAATAAAACCGTACGGATTATTATCGAAAAATTACTTAATTAAATATCCGGTACCGTATATACGTACCGAGTTATTAACGTTACCGTTAAAATTGATAATTTAACGGAAAATATTTTTCCGGTTAAATTTTTCCGGATTTTTACGTTTAATAAATTATCTTTATCGACGTTATTTTTAAAAATTAACGTTTTAATTATAATTTTACGGAATATTAAGCCGGATAACGGCTTATATAATAATACGAAAATAATTATTCGGAAATATAAAAATTATAATATTAAGGTTTTTATATTAAACGGATTTTTTAACGGTATTATATAAATTATTCCGAAAATAAAATTATTCGTACCGGATAATAATTATTTATTTAAATAATTTCGTACATAATTATTATTAATGTTATGTTTTATTATAATTATTAATAAAATATAAAGTTAATTATTACATATTATTAATATTAATTTATACGAATTTATATTTTTTATAATTAATTTTACGTTATTATATTCCGAATAATAAATATATAAAATTTTACGGTCGGTATACGTAAAATAAATTTATTTATTTTTAATATTATATATAAGGAAATATTTTTTTATAAAACTTAATAAATATATTACGAATATAATTATATACGCAATTAAACGGAAATATATAAATATAAGCGGATATATAATATATTAAACTTTTTACGGCCGGTTTTTTAATAATTATTATTATATTATATATGAAAATATCCGAAATCGTCCGAGACGTAATTATTAAAATAATAAAATAAATACGTAAACGTACGAAAAGGTAAAAAATTTAGACGATAAAATTTATATTAATTAATAATATATTTTCGGCAAACGAACGAATATATACGTAATAAGATATTAATTATCGTATAAAAACGTATAAATTAATACGTAAATTTAAGGTATCGTACGTATTTATTTCCGGATAGCAAAATTTATTAACCGAACGAAATTATGCGATATTAAGAAAAGAAAATTAAATATTATATAAAAACGTACGAATATATACGTAAAAATAAAAAATCGTAAAAGGGTATTATATATATATATATACGTACGAAAATATACATATATAAACCGGAGAAAAAAAAAACGAGAATACCGAACGTTAACCTACGAATTTATACGGATACCGAATACCGAAATGCCGAAAGAATTTTTTTTTAAAACGAAACGTACGATAATATACGTATATAAACGAATTTTAAAATAAAACGTACGATATTATACGTTTTTAAGTAAATTTAAAAAAATGCGTACGAAATTAGGTATTTTTATATAGTAAAAAATAATTATTCGTTTTTGTTATTTAATATAAACGAAACCGTACGGTTTAATTTATAAATTATTTTTTCCGTATAAAAATTTCCGTATAAATTAATATATATTTAATTAAAATTATAGGTATATAAGTTTATATATATTTATAACTTTTTATTACGTTATCGTAATTATACGAAAATATTTATAATAATTTAATTTCGGATAAATTACGAAAATATTATCATTTTAAGGAATATTAAATATAATTTTATACGAATTAATACGGAACGAAAAAAATAAAAAAAATATATACGAAAGCGGACGAAAACGTATAAATACGACCGGATTTAAACGAATATTTAATATTTTACGAATTATATTTATAATCCGTATAATATTTTTTCGTAAATATTATTATATACGTTAATTCGGTTCCGTATAAGGCAAAATTGTACGGTTATATATATATTAACGTATTTTTCGTACGGGTTATTAATTTTGTAATATTATTAATATACGTCGTTATTAATATATTCGGTATTATATATAAACGTAAATATGTATTATAATAAATATTAATACGAAAATATATACCGATATACGGTAATATACGGTTACGTATAGTTAAATTTTATTATTAGGATAATTCGAAAGTACGCGGTATTATGCGATTTGCTTTATATTTTATACGGAATTATATAAATTAATTCGATTAAATCTTTTATAAACGGGTTAATAAAAAATAAAATAAATACGTACGTAACCGTATGGATTTTAATTTAATAAAGTATTTTCGTAATTTTGCCGACCGTATTTTTACGGACGCGTACGTATATTTACAAATTAAATTATACGGTATTATACGGTTAATTTATATTAACCGGAATAATATAATTAATATAATTTACGTCTGATTTCGTACGTTTACGTACGGATTTTATAACGTTTTCGTTTTTAAATTCTGAATAAATTTATATGAAAACGTTTAAATCCGGATTTATATATTTTTATAAATTATTAAATTAAACCGTAAGCTTTTATATGCGTATAAATAACGTTTCGGTTTATAATCCTTTTTTGGCCGGTTTTTTACGGATACGTCCGGATTTGGCCAGTTCCGTACGAATAATAAAGGCCGGATCGATCGTTTAGTTTACGTCCGGAATCGTACGGATATATTTATTTTTATCCGTATTTTTAAAATTAAATATAACTTCCGTAACTATCCGGAAACGAACGGTACCGTACGTAAATATATAAACGAATTTACGTATATATTTATACGTAAAGTTTTTTTAAAAAAACGGAAAAAAATAATTTCGGTTATATATGGTTTTATATAATTAAAAATAAGTTAATATACGTATATATCCGTATAAAACCGAACGAATTACGAAAAATTATTAAAAACGGAAATAATATAAGGTAAAATAAATAAAAACAGGTTTATATAAAAGTAAGGAAAAAGTGTAAAATAAAAGTTAAAAACGATATTATAATAAAACCGTACAAAATTATTTATTAAAAAATATAAAAATATTTCCGATTTTCTTTTAAATAATTACCGTTTAAATTTTTTCGGTTTCGTAATTATAAATATTATGGATAAAAGGTACAAAAACGATTACGTATTAAATTATAATTAATTTAAATTATTTATTTTTATTTTTATAATAATTTAAAAAAAAATTAATTATAATAAATATAAAAATTTAAATATAAGTAAATTTTTTATAAATCCGTTATACGTATAAATTATTAACGTTATTTAATTTATATAATTATATAATATATTTATAAATCCGTATAAAAAAAAGGACGTTTAATCCGTTTATTTTTTTATAAAGTTATGTTCGAATACGTATAATTTATTTATTTATATTATGCTCAAAAACTGGTTTATACGATTATATAAGCAACTAAATATTTTTGGAACTTTAGTTAAAAGGTTACGGGCGCGAAGCGCCCGTCTTTTCAGCTAGTTAACAACTAATAAGCGTCTTCTTCTCCCCGCAGAATGTCGCGCAGTGCGATGCCGCATCAGCCAAGTATGCGCTCGACAGAGCCGCCAAATTCACTTCGCTGGGACTTAAGGATCTCGGTTATCGGTGTAAGTTCTCCCTTTCGAACCTGCAGAAGAACGCAGCCAGACAGTATACCAAGCAAGCTCCCCACATCCCCTAGATATCAACATCGACGACTGCTGGTCGACCAAGAGCCGAGACTCCAGCGGGAAGCTGGTCCCGGACCCCAAGAAATGGCCAAACGGCATCAAGTCCGTAGTAGACCAGATCCACAGCATGGGCCTCAAGTTTGGGCTGTACGGATGCGCCGGCCAGATGACGTGTGCCGGGTACCCCGGGAGCGAGGGCCGCGAGAGATCGGATGTCGCTCAGTTGGTGGGCTGGGGAATTGACTTTTGGTATGTCTTCCCCCTTTTTTTGTTGGGGCAATTCATGTTTTGGAATTAACACAATGCAGGAAATACGAAAACTGCTATACTCCCTGCCGCCAGAACCCGCGGCCACAGACGTGCAACAGCCCGTCGGGCAGCACAAGGACCTGGTACGCACCCATGCGTGATGCCATCCAGGCCGTCCAGACAAATTCCAGCAAAATACACTTTAACCTGTGCAACTGGGGACGCGACCAAGTCTGGACCTGGGGTGCGCAGTACGGACACTCGTGGCGGTGAGATTCTTTTCTTCTTACCACCTCCAGTGCAACATCATCTATCCAACCCTTTCTGACACATACGTACACCCAGAATGAGCGTCGACAATTGGGGTGACTGGGCCAGCGTCGAGCGCATCGGCAGCGCCGCAGCCGACATCCACCAATACAGCGCCCCCGGCGGCTTCAACGACCTGGACATGCTCTACCTGGGCTCGTCTAAACTAAACACCAACCAGGAGAAGCTGCACTTTGGCCTCTGGGCCATAGCCAAGTCGCCGCTCGTGCTGGGTCTCGACCTCAACAAGATCTCGGCCCCGACGCTCAGCACCACCCGCAACAAGGGCCTCATTGACATCAACCAGGACGACCTCGGCAAGGCGGCCACCATCTTCCGCCCGCCAGGCAGCCCCGCGCCGGTGCAAGGCAAGATCTACCCCTACTGGGCGGGCGGCCTGAAGGACGGCGTCGTCATCAGCCTCTGCGCGGGGACTGCTGCCGGGACGTACAGCGTCAGCTTCAAGGACGTCCCGGGCTTGGGCGGCGGCAGCAAGGCGTACGCATGGAAGGAGATGTACCCCGGGCAGACGGGCAACGGGACGGGAGTCTCGTTTGATATCACGCTGCATGATATGCGGGTCGTCAAGGTGATGACAACCGTCTAGACATTCACTACCTACCTTACCTTAGCTACCTCAGCTAGAGTATAGAAAGAACATTCAAGGAAACGGCTAAAGCAAAACCTCCCCATACTCGCGATACGACAACCCGATCTTCTCGATATCAAAATCATTCCAATACCCGCCACCCGCTAGCGTACCCTGAAGAACCATATGACCAGAACCGCCCATAATTGCTGTATTTGTAAATACGACGTAATAATTACCGGTTGCATTAATATATACCGGGTTTTTCTAAATATATTTTCTATATAAAAACATTATATATTAATTTTTTCGGCCGTACGGATTATAATTATAATCTTATTAGGTTAAAAAGAATTAAATTTAATTTACTAGAACATTTTCTTTGTTACGATATAATAATTATAATCCGTATAAATAAAAAAATTACTATACGACTTTTTTTTATTAAAGTTTTTTTTTAAAAATTTAGAATAAAATATTATATATGAGAATTACGTTATCGTAATAAGAAAAGTGCTTTAAATTAATAGTTTATATATAAAAAAAATTTAAACTTATATTTTAATATTTCCGTTATAATAACTCGAATTAAAAAGTTATATATATAATTAAAAAACCTTTTTAAAATTATATATAATAATATTTTTTATTTTTATATATGCTAGTTTTTAAGTTAAACTTTCGAAAATTTATATAAGGTTATTTAAAACGATTTGTAAAAATTATAACTTAATATTAGGCCTTATTTTTAAGGTTTTATTATTTTTATGGGTACTTGTTAGCGTATAGTACGTTGCCATGCACCTGGTTGGTTGGCCCGTGCGAAGCTAACCCTAACGCGTCGCAGTAAGGCCATACGCGCCCTACCTGTAGGTAATACTTTTAAATATATAATAGGGATTAATATGATCTTTCTTAATATAAGTCAGTAATATATATATTACGATACCAATAATAATTAAATAAGCTGCATATATCTTTATATAATAGCAGCTTTTAGTTCTTAAAAAAATGATTATAGTATTAATTTTTCTGTTTTTTATTCTTCGTAATATATTATTACAAAATTATAATTAACGCGTTACGCAGTTAATTAACCGGCTTAAAATTATTATAATCGGTAAGGTTACGAAAACGAATCCATTCGATTAATGTATTATAATAATAAATTCTTAAAAAAAATTTTAAAGTTCTTAAATAATAAAATCATTTAGTAAGATAACATTAACGAATTATTATAATTCTATAATTCCTTTACTTAATTAAGAAAGTTAATCCTAAAAAAAAAACGTTTTTACGTTAAAATAAATTATTTACGTAAAACAGTTAAAACTTTTATTACGAAAGTTACCGAAGAAAAAAAACGATGAAAGCTGGACGAATAAGGTTAGCAAATAATGGAAAAAGAATTTTATAAAGTTAATGCCATAAACGATTTATATAGATAATAGTTTGAACGATTTAAGAAATTATTAACAAATAAGTTTTATTCGAATTAAAATAACGATCCGTTACCGAAGGCGGAATTATCGAATCCGTTAAAATAATCGAAATCGAAACCATTAAGTATATTATTATTACCTGGAATACCTGAAAAATTTTAAACCGTTATCGTTAATTTAAGGAGGTATAATTATATACCTTTAACCGTAAACGTACTAAAGTTCCTTTTTATTTAAAACCTTCTTTTACTTAAAAAGAAGAAAAGGAAAGAAAAAGATTTAAATTTCCCTCCAGCCGACCTTATGGATAATTAGCGTAATTTGGCCGGTAACGGTTTACGAATAAGCACCTTATTAATAATATTATTACATTCGGTACCCCCCTTGCCCTTATCTTTAGATAACGATGGTAGCGGTGGCCACGGCGGTAGCAGCCGAGGTGGCGGAGAAAGTAGCGATAGCTCCTTTTTATTATTTAGCTCCTTATCGTCGTCCGATTTAAATTCGGATTCGGATTCGGAAAATGATTCGAGTAACTTAAATAATAACAATTAAAAGAAACGTTACAAAAGTCGAAACAAAAAAAAGGATAAGAAAAAAAGTTAAAAAGAAATTTAAAAAAAAAATTGTTTTTCCGTTCAAAACGTTTTAATTTCGTCCTTAATAAGGAAAATTATTTAAAAGGCTTCGAAAATTATAAAGAAAAAATAATATTTTTTATTCTTAATAAGTTATATTTAACGAAAGTAATTACCAAGATAACCCGTCGGATACCCTTAAAGTGTATTACCGGAATCAAAAAAGGTACGAAAATATTAAAAACTTTTTATAAAACTTATATAACGATTAAAAAAATACGTTAACGCTATTTTTAGAAAGAATTAAGCCAGTTACGTTATAACAGCAAAAACCCGGTCATTTTTACCATTAAGTTTAAAAAAATAATCCGCGACGTTAAGGAATACGGCATAAAATTAGGTAAAAATTAATAGGCTATAATGTTTTTAACCGTTATTAAGAATAAGGTAAACGATTAATATCGTAAAATTAATTCCGTATTCCGAAAAACGGATTATATCTTTTATCGCCTTATTAACGATTTTAATAGCAAATTTTATTATCGCGTTAAAAAGGTTAAAGGCGACGGAAATAATAGTAATAAGCTTAAAAGCCAAAGTTATAATATAAAAGGCCGTAATAATAATAATAATAATAATAATAATAATAATAATAATAATAATAATAATAATAATAATAATAATAATAATAATAATAATAATAATAATAATAATAATA